>PVIA01000626.1:0-397033 GCA_004024845.1 Tonatia bakeri
TGTCACATTTTTCTTCCCTTGAACCCATTCATCAAAGTTTATATGCTGTGTTGAATTGGGCCCTTCCTTGCAATAAAAATAACTTCCACTCAGCACTCAAGCTTTGGCTTCTGAGTTTTATTTTCTAGGTCTATTTTATTCTGCATGCTGTATAGTATTCTTTTGTATAAATCTTCCAAAATTTATTTCTCTTTTTACCTACTCATGGATATTTGAGGTTGTTGCCATCTTTTTTCTTCTTACTATTACAAATCATACTGTGCTGAAAATATTGTTCTTATCTTTCTATAAATAATGATTCGGTGACGTGATAACAAAATCAGTCTCAACAATCAAAAAATGTTTGTGTCAGTTAATTAGTTAAATACTCAGCTAACATAAATGTTTTATCAATTTAAATAACTACCTCTAACCCCTTTACAGATCTACAATATCAGAATCTTAACATATTTGTCCTGATTAAATATTGAGTTGCCTTGTTTACAAAAATATATGGTTGACCTCTTTTCAACTATGTAATAATTTTTCTCTTTGAAAGTTTAAAACTGTACTTGAACAATGAAAAGAAAGAAAGAAAGAAAGAAAGAAAGAAAGAAAGTTTCTTGTGAGTATACATATTCCCAACCAAGAAATTCTTGAATTAATGTGTGAGTATGTAGGGAATAGGGAAGTACAGATCTTTAATTTACTCAGAGTCCTTTTTAAAAGCCTTTCATTTTGGTGTTTAAGAAAATTAGGCATCATCTCCAGCACAAGCTCCTAAGCATTCTCCTTCCTGTATTGAAATTCTTTAACAAAGTAGGTTTTTTAAAGTACGGTTTCTAATCTTTGCACTTTTCTCATGATAAAATATACTTGAAAATGGAATTTTTGATACTAGCTTATGGACATATTCAAATGTGGCAGATACTACAAAAGTAATCTTAGAGCATTGGCCCCATTTATACTCTCATCATAAGTGAATGAGAATTCCCATTTTCCTTCCTCCTTACCAGCACTTGCTACTTATACAGTTCTTACCAATCCGAAGCAACAGAAATATATTTCACTGTAGTTTATTTTGTAAGTTCTTATTAGTAGTAAATCTAGAAATCTTTCACATATGTTTATTAGCCATTGAAAGCCTTTGCCTGTTTTCTTTAGGTTGGTTGTCTTTCTTATATTATTTTATAGAAGTTATTTATCTTGGATAGTTATCATTTGTGATCTATGTTGCAAATAACTTCTACAATCTACCACTTGTCTTTTAATTTTAATAATAACCTTTTTAATTTTCTATTTTAATGTAGTTAAATTTATCCATTTTTTCCTTTGTGATTGTATTTTATTGTGTATTTATTTTAAAATTATAAATATTTTTCTAGTAAATTTAAAGTAAAATATATGTGCTATATATGTTAGAGAGAAAAAAACAGATCTATGAGTAAATAAATAATTTCATTCCAGAAAGGTCAAAACAATTGTTTCACTTTAAAAAAAAAGAAAATGCAGTATGTTCTCAGTTGTACTTAATGTTATTGATATTCCTTTTCTTTCTGTGTCCTTTTGATAGTCAAATTAATGTCTTAAATCATATTTGCATCTATAATTAAAATAATTAAACATTTTAGATTATTGACTGAGTTCTTTCTATGTGAATTCTGCTTATGTTTACTTTCATTGAGACATGTGTTACTTTTAGTTTGCATTGTTATACTTTATAGCAAGGGTCTTGTATCTTCTATTTTGTCCTCCTAAAATCACTTTGCTGACTCTGAAGGGAAGAAAACAGAAGAAGAGAGGTAAAGGCAAAAGACCTCCTTTAATGAGTACCAATGTAGTCTGTTCTTGATGGCCTCTGAGTGTGGTTAATAGTTAATGTTGTGATTTTGTGGAGAACTTATTTAGGGGGTTCACTCGGGACCCATTTCCAAGGATCCGTTTTTGAGGCACCATCACCTAGTTTTCGAATATGGGACATTCTGCCTGGCCAGCAAGTCATGACTCGTTACTCGGCTCTTGTCTTCTGGTGTGCACCTCACTCGGACTCCATCACTGGAGCTCTCTTGTCGCTTCAGACTTCCTCTTAGAACCAGGAAGCTTAGAGGAAACACATATTCACCCCTGTGCCCTCAAACTCCATAGATTGCTCTGTAATGTTGGCTCTGCCACCACGGTCTATTCTCATCAATCTCTCATCTTTAAAATATTTGCCCAAATTCCAAGAGACACACGAGTTTAATTCTGCAGGTAGTATAAAGAGCCCCTCATTTGTTACAGCTTTATATGTAGAGTGTCCTGTGAATGAACTAAGAGAATTTATGTTTCTGATTTGGTATACATGTTTACATAGAACTAATACTTTCTTAGTTTTTAGCCAAATCTCTACTAAGAGTAGGTTTCTCAATTTAAACTATAATTTTGATATATGTATTTCTCATTATCCTAACCATTATTGCTGTACATGTTCTCAGCTGCAAATTATTTATGTAATGACTATATCTGCTTGATCTAAGAGTCCTTTTGCCAATAAGTAGTTCCCTTCTTTATTCTTATTACATTTATTACAATTAAAATATTACATTTTAATCTTTACTTGGAGTATTACTAAAATAAATATTTCCAAATTCATTCAGACTTCCTGCTTCTCGTCTTCATATCTTTGTTCAAATGTCCCCTTTCAACATGGTCTTTCCAGCCTCATGTTTTAACAAATTGTAATCTACCCATCCTCACCACTTTAATTTTCATGTAGCGTTTTTTCCATTTCACCATACTACAGGATGCCTCTATTCACTCTGTTTGTTGTCGGTCTTCCCTGAGTTTAAAGGTCAAAAACTTGCTGAGCAGTTATTCTGTTTGTTATGTTCCCTGCTGTATCACCACACATAGAAGAGGAGCTGACACTCTGAATCCTTCCGTAAGTATTTGTTTACTAAATTAATAAATGAACACTTCCATATCCGTCCATTTTTAATGCAAGTCAGTTTTTTGCATGTTTGTTTGAAACCCCTTCTGTATTCTGCTATGTGTTGAATGAGACTGAAAGTCTGCAAATAAGATTTCCCAGGATCTCTTGCCAACTGCTTTCCTGTCAAGTTCTGTTTATAGGAGCCCTGATAGGAATCTGTAAACTGGAAGAGGGGATGCATCTCATCCTGTTTCCTGTGCCTAGCAGTCAGTCTTCAGAGGCAGCAGCAGCACCAGCAGCGACAGAGCAGGAGTGGCTACAGCACGCCACACAGGACAGCATCAGGAGCAGCCACAGTACAGGGTAGGCCGTGGTTCCAGCCCCGGCCAAAGGGCAGCTCTGTGGATCCTGAACAAGATGTGACAATGTTGGCAGTGTATTGGCAGTTGTGGACTGTTGGGCTCCAGTGCAAGAGTGCCAGCAAACTTCTGGTGTCTGGATATCACCCCTTATTCTTTTTGCTTTCGCTGCTCAATATAACCAATTCCCTGTATTAAATCCCCACAGAATACTTATACTTTTATTTCTTGAAGGTCTTTTGGCTAAAACAACAACACACTGTAAAATCTTTATCTTCAATCCAATATGTGTTTCTATCTTTAGATTTTTTTTAGTAAAACTCACACCTATTGAAATCACTCTTATAATGGGATTTTCTTCTGTGTAATGCTTACTGTTCTATATTAGCATATTTTCTTTATCATTTTTTATTTCTGATTTCCTACTTTACATTAAGAAAGTTAATATTGTTAGTTGGTAAAAAGTTATATTTCATGGTTTATAAAATGCATGTATTTTATATAAAATACCTTGAAAATTGGGATGGGACTAATGGGGGGCACAAAAAATATAGCTTTCTTCCCACCTTTCTAAATTCTTCTGGCTGGGCTAAATCAAATTAATATGAGACAGATTAATATGACAAAATGTCCAAAATTTATTACACATGTGAGAGCCTCAAAAATGTGAGACAAGGACAAACTGAGGTGCATGTGCCATTCTGGAGCTAAAGAGAAGGAAGCAAGGGTCTGAGATTTCAAGTTTTTCTTGGTGGGCCACCCAGAAATAATGGGACACTGAGGAAAATCTGGGGAACAGGCTTTGCTAGATTTCTCCCTTTCTGCCACATTTACATTGTATTACAATGCAAAGGTAATGCTACCTTCTTTTAAGCAGGTTTTTCTATTTAAATCCCATTAGGCAGTTAAAGAAGGAAGGTCAAGATTTCTTTCTGAGTGTTTTGTTTCTTAAGAACCAGCGTAAGATCAGTACCCCAAAAGACATATTTGGGTTGGCGAAACCTTGGCATCCCTCAGTCTGTAGTCTACACGTTCATGATCCCTGTAAGCCAGGCAACAATGGTAACATAGTTGTCATTCCTTGAGCACACAGGGATATCAGAAGTGTCAGCGTCATAACCAGCAGAATGGGTGTCAGCAGTCTGGAAGAAAATTCTAGAGAACATAGTGGAGAATAGAATTATATTAAGCCCTAGGAACCAAATGATATGGGAAAAAAGTTTGATGGAGATGGTAAATTGGATATGCTTATCAACATTAACCAGCAGAGGTCTAAAGTAGGCCTGCTCGATGGGTAATGCATAGTAGTTTCACTTCTATAAATTCTTGAAATATATTGCCTTACCACTCTATAGCACAGAAGATTGTTTTGCACAGAAAAACACAAATATCAATGACACCAAGTTAAAAAGTCATTTAAAAAAAGATAAACTCAGTGTGAGGAAGGTTTACAAATATGTTAATTGATTTTATTGTATTTTTTTCTTTCTATGTTTTTAGAGAATAATAATGTCGAAAAGACCTTCTTCCATATGAATTGTAATTCTAACTGATGAGAAAGCATTAAGTCTTGATTGTCAGCCCTTCTATGTAGTTGGCAGCATTTTTTCTTTCATAGGGGTAAATGGAAAAATAGTGCATTTTTAACAAGATAACACCTTGAATTTTATTTAGAAAGCAAGCATACTATTTTGTTTCTGTATAATTATGTCTAATTAAAGCCAAACTTTATTTTTAACTATAAGTTTCATAAATTTATTAATATTGATATATTTCCCTTAAATTCTTCTCAGCCTTCTCTGATTTCCAACATTCCTTATATTTCAAGTCATATTGGAATCACCTGGAAATTTAATTCTGAATTGTTATGCAGTCTTGTTTTGTCTTTCTGTTTATTACTGTTGCTTGTTGAGGCAATAACACTTGCTGAGCTATATAACTCCATAGTGTCATTTCTTCCAATATTCATTTCTCTTTTTGCTGGAGTTCTTTCTTCAAGAGTAATTGTAAAAGTCATCTTTCTGTGATAAAGTGTCTGAGATTCATTTATCTAAGCCTCCAAAATAAAGAAATTTCACTTTCATTGCTAAATATTATTTATTTGAAAGTATCTATATTCAAAGTTCTTTTCCTTCATACTTTCCTCCCATTTAATTCTTCAACCCATCTGGAAATAACTGTTCCCCAGATCCTTTATATAGTAAAGGTATCCCTTCTGTGTTCATTTGTAATGCTTCCATTAGCATATACATAATTCACACCTGCATCAATGCATACTCCATTCCATTTTTCTACACATCAATAATTTTTGTCAGTACCACACTGTCAGTCGTCAGAGCTCCAATGAAATGACGGATGGGGCTACTCCATCACAGTATCTCAAGATGCCACCTACCAGTTCTATGTCATCTTGCCTTCTCTTGGAAACATCCCCATCTTTGTGCAGGATACTTCCCAAATTATGAATGGCTTAAACTCCATAATACACTGCAAGATGTAAGACTAAAACAATGAAGAACACCAAAAAGCTGGTTTTGTCTTCCCTCAGCTACCAGAAGTGAACATATACATAAAACTGAAGGAAAAGGGACAAATACTGGGGAAGTGGGGTGCAATTGATAGCTGCGTATAGAGAATGTGACTTGTGCCTCCACTCTGACCCCACCCTCATCATCCCCATCTGCAGGAGAATTTCCCTTTCAGCTTGGGCCATAGGCTGATGAGTGCTTCTCATCTGAAGCTCTCATGGAGACTGGAGCTCAGCCAACTTGTGCAAAAGAAAAATAAACCAAAATGAGCAAGTACCAGTATGTATGTAACACACAAACACATATGTGTGCACACACACACATATCTAAAACACAACATTCCTATAGAGGTGCAATTAAGGGAAAGGAAGAGAATACTGAAAGATTCCCACAAATGTGCGAGGATGCATGTGTTTTCTTAAGGGAAAGAGCCCTGATCCAGTTTGGAAAGTAGTGGGAAGGGGCAGGGGAAGCAAGGGACTGGCTCTCCACCTTCAAGAACAGCTTGGCAGAGAACAAAGAGTATATCGTTGGGACTTTAGGGTCATGTTCCACAGACTGCTTTTCCAGAGTCTCCCATGGCAAGCAGTGAGGCAAGTGCCCAGCTGAGTCCCAAAGTGGGCCACATGTCCAAACCAAGTATGGTGTGCATTGCACCACCAGACCAGTCAGGGAAGGACTGGAGCAGCTGGACCCTCACAGATATGTGAGTTATCTCAATATGCTTGATAATAAAGACTGACTCTGACTTCAAAATTATTAGACCACATTTATTACAATGAAACCATGTTGCTGACTCTGTTGCATAATGCAAGCTCAACAATAGAGCTGATATTAGATATCATAAAATACTCATAAAGTTTGAGATCGTACACATTGGATTGATGTCTATTCAGTCAATTTTTATTATATTCTAACAGAGAAATAATTGTTATTTTTACTTTTTCAACATTTCTGGAAAATAAAATTATAGTACAAATCAAATGCATATAAAATTGCATGCCATTTAACCCAATAATTCCATGTCTAGAAACCTATTTAAAGAAATTATGTGCAAACATACATATATAAAAGTATAATTGTTTGATTTGATTACAAATGAATTTTCACTTTAAGTTACTGTTTATAATAAAAACATTTGACTATGAATTTGATTCTTTCAGCACTTTAAGCAACCCCAACACTCTCTGTAGTGATCTTTGGCCTTTTTGTTGGCAAGATGTGTTGTTGTGTCAACTAACAAATGCTGGGTGTTTTGTTTACTTTTAAGTTTTCATAGCATGGTGGTTACCAGAGGAAAGGGGGTGGGGGAGTAAAGCATAATGGGGGTCATTTACATGTTGACAAAAGAACCTTTGACTTTGGGTGGTGGACAACAGGTGCAATACACAGATGATGTATTATACAGTGTACATTGAAACCTGTATAATTTTATTAGCCAATGTTACTCCAATAAACCTAATGAACAAAATTTTAATTGTAAATTTCAAATTTTATAGCATTTTGGTCAGGAAAACATCTATCTTGAATAATTTCTGCTACTTGGGATATTCTAAATTTACTGTGTAACCTAATTTTTGGTATTAAAGAATTTATGGAAATGGGAAAATATGTTTTCTGTCTCTTTTGGGTTAAAAAGTTTAACACATAAAACAGTAACTAATTTTTATTAATTATGTAATTTTCATTTTCTGCATTTTTCTACTTAATCTATCAGTAGCAAAGACAGCTATTGTAGTTCATTTGTGTTTCTATTTTTTCCCTAAACCATTGGCCTTAGAGTGATATATTCTGCTACTTCACCAGAAAGAACACATGAATATTATATTTTTATTTAAATATAATGACAGGTTTTAGCCCATTTAATTTTCTGTTTCTTAATTTGTCTGAAAGTAAAATTCCAACTGGACCTTACTCTTTTTATTTCAGAAATGAGGTCCATTCATTTACTTTCAATAATTCAATTCCTGTAGTTTCAGGTGCATTTCTTAGATAATTTTTTTATGCCCAAACTGACAGTCTTAACTTCCATAAAATGCTTAACCTAATTACATTTATTGACAAAATTCCAATGTGTAAGCTTACCTCTGTTACTCGTTTAAATGTTTTCTCTTTTGGAAGAACTGATTTTTAGCTTTCTGTTTCCAGAATTTTTTTATTTATTTTATTTTATTTTTTAAAGATTTTATTTATTTATTATTAGAGACAGGGGAAGGAAAGGAGAAAGAGAGGGAGAAAAACATCAGTGTGTGGTTGCCTCTCACAAAACCCCTACTGGGGACCTGTCCTGCAGCCCAGGCATGTGCCCTGACTGGGAATTGAATCAGTGACCCTTTGGTTCTTAGGCTCACGCTCAATCCACTGAGCTGCACCAGCCAGGGCTAGAATATTTTGTATTGTCACAACTTTCATATTTTTTATTATTCTTAATTACCTCTTAAATAGTTAATAATCTGAGTTTAATTGTCTTAATATTTCTCATAAGTTTTATAAGCTTTTGCATTTCATTTCTCTAATTACTCCTAGCAACCATTAAAATGATTTAATCATGTAGGGATATGATTTTAAAATATTACATAGCACAGCTTGGATTTGAACCCATGGTTACCTGAGCCTAATGCCCCTACTTTGAGCTTCATTTTTCTTCAAAGAGTTTGGGTGCAAGGACAGATGAGTCAGAGACTGTTGGGACCCTCCCTACCTGGTTTCAGGAGCTATAACCCCCCATGGCTAAGGCTGAGTGAGCAACATTTGGACCATAAGTCACTAAGGAGACAGAGCTTATCTCCCTGGCAGGGGCACCGCTTCTGCTCTTTTTACTTCGTCGTGCTTGGCCCCCAGTGCTTGATCAGTTAACCAAAGATGGGTAAACCCCCCCAAGGGGGGAACGACCTAAGACAGGCACGATCATGTAGAGGTCCTCAGGGAAGGACTTGGGGGGCTATGGAGAAAGGGGGTGATGGACCCTTGCCCCTCGGCTTTGACAAAACCTGAGTTCCCATTCTGTCTGCAAGAAGTCTCCTAATGACTTGGCTGCCTTACTTCCCCTGCCTAACTTAAGCCTGAAACAATGCTGGTGATGGGTGTCATCCTATGGTGGAAAGGGCGGGTTTCCTAGGGTGATCAGATCAAAGAAAGAATTTGTAAAATCCTGTGAAACCTGCTTTGTTTAGAAAGTCCAATTAAATGATAAGGGTCCAAGCAAGAAGTAAGTTTGTTCCTCAGAGTTTTATAGCTCTTTAGCTATCTGACCCTGACTCAGAATAGGCCCTCAGAGTTCTTTGTATGTTTGAGTCTTAATGCCTGATAATGATTAATGAACTTTACTTGTATTTGTGTGCAAAACAAACTCAATAAAAGCCTGTCAGGACAAGGGTCAGGGCACTCTCCTCTTGAGAAAGTGGCCAGGCCACTCCCAGGTGCTCTCCCCTTGAGAGAATAGCCATGCCGTCCCTTTTTCTCCACAGGACTCAGTAGTCTGTGAATTTGTCTCATGTCCCATCCATAATGCCGAGGACACTGCGGGCTGGTGTCTGAGTCAGGAGACAGGGATATGATGACAGAGGCAGAGGTGAAAGTGATGCAGGACCATAAACCAAGGAATGAATGTGGCTGGTAACAATTGGAAAAGGCAAGGAAATGGAATATTCTTTAAAGCTTCCAGATGGAATGTATCTTCAACAATTTTATAACTTTCTCTTTTGAACTATAAGATAATAAATTTATATTGTTTTAAGATGATAACTTTGAGATAGTTTGTTATAGCAACAATACAAAACAAATATACTCCCTGATTGAGGCTGCTTGGTTCAAATGGAAAGAATTCCTCTGTCCTGTATGCATAAGTGTTCTCACTCCTTGTCAATGTAGGATCCACCTACTATTCCATCACTTTTTAAAGCATAAAGGCTATTTCCACAGAGTCACAAAAATTCTATGATAATCCTCAAGATTCTCAAAGTGTTTTTTATTCCTAATGTGGCAGACCTACTTGTTCCTGACTTACAAGATGGCATTAACTCTGTAAAGCTTGCAGAAATCACAACCAAACATGATAAGTTTTGTTTGCTCCTAACCTAGCCTTTGTACATACTAGTCATCCAGGTAACATCTAGGATGGGTAAACCTTGACTCATTACCAAAGCTGGCACACTACTCTGGCCCTGTTCGAAGCATGTGGCTGAGATCAGAATTCCTGCCTCAGTTTCAGAGCAACAGCTGCCTGTCTTGGATGCAGTCATGTTGCAGGGTACAGCCAAGAGGGGAGACCCCAAATAGGGATTTGGAATGGGGTCCAGGACTCAAGGTGTTCAGAAAATATTAGGATGTCCTCACTGCCCCCCCACCCCAGGTGTGGGTTGGGGGAAGGGACAAATGGAGCAGGGCCATTGAGAGCTGTTTCACATAGCAACAGCTTTGCAGCTAACCTCTGGCATGGTCATTTAACACATCTATAACCTTTGACTGGTTACATAGATATATTAAATAGCTGTGGCCATGCTCTGAGCCAGGGAATGGAAGTAACTTCCCCACCAATATGTGACTGGGGGGCAGGTCCCCCGAGTTACAGCACCTGCGTGGGAGCTCGGAGAAGATTGGCTCCATGACGTGGGGCCACACCTGCCCAGACCCATGATGGCAGCCAGAAAAGCTGGAAAGGATGGGAGATTGAGGGCAGGTGTGGCTGAGTGTGGGAGGAATCAGAAATGGGGCTGCAGAGGAAGATTGGCACGGGAATTTAAACAGAGACACGGCAGCCATTGAGGGAGAACCACACAGATTTGGCTGAGTGGGGGCTCCTGCAGCATTAGTAGGGGGAACCACCACCCAGCTTTAGCAGAGATCCTGGAGACACAGCTGAGGGTGCCGAGAACCGAGGAAGGTCTCCCACCCAAGATGGATTACTGGGAAGAACCGGGGCTGCCTGAGCCAAGGACTTCTATTTCCTTTCCTGAGATACAGTGTTCCAGACTGGGCAAAGGGGGAAGGAAGGACTGTGTATGTTTGTGGGTGTTTTAAGGGACTTTAGGATTTTGATGAAGACATTAGGTCACTACTTTAAGTTTGTATAGCATTAAATAAACATTTCCTTTCCTTTTCATGAATCTCTGGCATTGAGAGACATTTTTCCTATAGACAGCGGACATAATGGACCTGGGGGTTCCTTTTGGTAATAGTATATCATCCCAGGCCCCCCTTGTTGTTCTGTAACAGTTATTCTTCAAGTTTCAAAGGAGGATGGCTCCCTCAGTGGCTGCCTTCCTCTGAATGACCATGGCCAGTTTGGGGTTACCAAAAGTAAAACACCAGATTTATTCATGTTTTGTCTTCCTTTGCTGTAAGATGGCTAGGTAAGGACTAGGCTCACCGTCAGATGCATACTTACTTCAGGACCACTGGCCGCACGCAGAGACCAGCCCGCTGATTCCACCCATTTTCTAATACCTAGTGATGCACTTTCCTGCTTCCATCTCTTGGTCAAGGCTACTCTATCCATTAAACAGGTTTTAGTAACTCTGAATCTCAGGGGAGTTTAAGATTTCTGTCCTTATGCAAAGTTGCTGAATTCTTTTTCTAAAACTATCAAGCTTTATACACCAAAATTTAGAGGATAATTATAATCAAATTGGATTCACTGGCCACCCTGCCTCATACACATATACACTGTCAGGATGACCTCCAAAGCAAATTCCTTGATTGCTTAAGTCTGAAAAAAATTGTAGTGTAAATCATCCTTGTGGTTTTTGCTGGCTGAGATACACTCAGGGCCTAAGGGGCTAGCAGAGAATAGAGTTCTTAACAGCTCCTCATGTTTTACAATGCAGCTTGTTGAGTTCTAATGCTTCATCTTACAAAAGAAGATAAAACACAATTAAATATGAGGTTTGAAATTTCTTTTAACAATGCAAATGAAATGTAAGGAGTTCACAATTTTTTCACTACTTAGGAGCTCTCTCTTTCCCAATGTTTTCCAAGCTTTGCAGATTATTAAGGTACGTACGGGAGAAAATCTAAATTTTATTCAAATGTAAAGGTTTATTGGTCAATTGGAATTTTACAAAACTTTTTTTTTACTTGGAAAATGCACAACATATTTTCAAATTTTTATCAAACAGAGAGAACCATCATCTTCCATTTTTGAAGCAGGTAAAGATACAGCAAAGTAAATGTGGAAAGGATGTGAATAACAAAAATGTGAATGTACACCCTGTGATAGGGTGCTTCTCGGGTACCACACAGTATTTATCAGGTGCCGCTAGGAGCTAAACAGGGCAGCATCATTGAAGCCTCACAACAACAGGGTGAGATAGGAACTACTTCTACTCCCACTCAGAGAGGAGGGAAGTAAGGCTCAGAGATTCTAGTAGCTTGCTCCAGGTCACCCAGCCGGTGAAAGGTGGAGCCCAAAATTTCAGCCCAGACTGTTACAGTCCAGGCTTTTTTGTTACACTTCTGTTGATTTTAGATGGAGAGGAAGAGAGATAGAAACATAGATATGAGAGAGAAACACTGATTAGTTGCCTCCCATACACACCCCAGCCGGGAATCAAACACTCAACCTAGGTATGTGCCCAGACTGAGAATCGAACCCCCAATCTTTTGGTGTACAGGATGACACTCCAATTAACTGGGCCACCTGGCCAGGATGACTCCAGGCTTTTTAGTTGCTCTTTGGTACCACTGCTTTTCAAGGACTTACACTTTTAAATGGTGACCCTGTGGCTTTAGGCTGTGATAAACTACAGACCAATGTAATGCCTCTGACACTGGCTGATTCCTTACCCCTCCGGCTTTTGCCCTCCTCGCTCTGACACCAACAGGTGCAGCTTCCAGATTTTCTGAGCACCTGAAGTAGTCCTTCAAGATTTAGGATACTTGTTGGGAGAATTATTACTGTTTTAATTTTTATATTAATATTTTATTTTATTACAGTTTGCATTCGACACTATTTTGTATTGATTTCATATGCACAGCACAGTCAGTAGACATGCATATACTTTATGAAGTGTTCTCTTTGGTAATTCAAGTGCCCACCTGGCACCCTGGCAGTCCCACCACAGTGTTGACAGCTGGGAGAGTTACTGAAGTGACAGAACCTTGTCTTGTTTGCTAAAGCACTGTGCACATGTGAGAAGATTGGGTTGAAAAAAGAACTCAATTGGAGAAAGGACAATTTCTGAATTTGTGTGTCATTACATAGATCAGATCAATTTTTGATATTTTAAAGTTCATCATTTTAGAAACTGAATTGAGTCAATAATTTTACTTTGATATGCAGAAAACAAAACAAAGTTATTTGGAGGCAATTAATATGAGATTATCAATTACTTCAAATATTTATCCTCTGTTTAATACCATAAAAAATATGCCAAGTTTTTTCACACAGAAACTCATTTTTTCTAAATATAAGCATTCATAATTTAACAAATTCTTGAAAGCGTGTCTCTTTTCATACTATGGATAGTTTTATTGTTATATTTAAAGTCCTAGTTAGCTTATATGCTTTGACCACACAATAAACATAGTATCTCATGATATTAAAATAAAATTTAATTATGCCAATTTTATATTCATAAATTCACAGGCACATCTTATACATTCTGCAACTTTTTAGTTTATAGGGATATTTATAAAATGAACAGTTTCTTTGGTAAAGCTCAGTTGAATATTTCACTGCTATCTTGCATTATTAATTGATAAAAAATGAACCACCTCGAGAGCACTGAAAGATCAGTTTTTCTTTACCTTTCCTTTTTCACCGAAAGAATGTTACATGTTGTTCTCATAGTACTAAATTATAAATATAATGAAAACTATTGAAGAAACACCCACTATGCATTCTAATTCTTTATAGTTCTAAAAAGAATATAGAATTGGGTTGTATAAACTCTGTATCAGTTTCTCTTAGTAAATGAGCATGTGCCAGTCCCAATCTTTCTCACTAGAGTATGGCTTAGGAAGTTTATTTTCAATACATACACACACACATACATATAATCTTGACTACATACCTTAGACTATGTATGTTAATCTATATAGATAGTATAGCTATCTTTTATATATTATATGTAATCTATATATAGTTTTGAAACTTTACCACTGACTTGCTATATGGCTTTTAATGGAACAATTTTCCACCTTCCCTATTCTTAGCAAGGCTATCTGTTGTGGTGGGAAATACATAAACTTTTAAGGCATGAAAAACTGGACCTAAAACAAAGCTCCACCACATATCAGTTGTGTGATCCTAAGTAATTTACTTATATGCTTTTTTTATTAAAGCCTCACATAAATATATGTTTATTGATTTTTAGAGAGAGAGGGAGAGAGGAAAGTCAGTCTGAGAGAGGAACATCCATCTGTTGCCTCCCATGTGCATCCTGATCAGGGGCTGAACAGGCAACCCGAGTGTGTGTCCTGATCAGATCCACCCATAACCTGTTAGTGTCCAGGTAGACAATACGACCACAGAGCAACCCGGCCAGGACTACTTATATACTTCTTAACTGTGAATGGTTACCTGCCTAAACTAAGAAATAGCAAAAATAAAACTAAGAATTATACTAACCTCATTATATGTTTGCCAGACATTGATATAAAATAAAATCACTTTTTCTATAATTCTCTAATTCTATAGCTTTCACCAGCATCTTTTCAAGCTTAGGAAATATGAATTTTCAAAAAAAATTTGGTCCAAATAATCCTAAGAATCTCATTTTTTATGTGCATTTATCATTGTAATCCACAACAAAATATTAACAAATCTGGAAAAAATGCTTATGAAACATATGTTTAATAAAAGACTTTTATCCAAAATATACAAAGAATGCTTGAATCTCAGCACTAGGAAAATAAACCCAATTTTTGAAATGTGCTAAAGATTTGAAAATACCTCACCAGGGAAGATATACTAATATTTGCCATTGGTAGTTAGAAACCACTCCACACATATTAGAATAGCTAATATTCTCGTATCTGACAGGAACAGTCTCTGGTGGAGAAGCAGGAACTCTCCTTGTTGTTTTAACTTGCTCAACACAATGTGTCTTTACAGAAATGCAAATTAAAACAACGATGAGATAGCATTACTCATCTGTTAGCATAGTTGGTATCCAAACACTTGACAATACCAGTTACTGGTGAAAACGAAGAGCAACAGAAACTCTCATTTATTGCTGGTGGGAATACAAAATGGTGCAGCCACTTTATAAGACCAAGTTTGCCAACTTCTTAAATGTGAAATATAGTTTTGACTAACATAAAATTCAGCAATTGTGTTTCAAGGTATTTATAAAAATGATTTAAAACTGTAGGTCCACACACATACCTGCACACAAATTTTATAGATTTATTCCTAATTGCCAAGAATAAGACATGAATGGGTTAATAAACCACAGTACAGCCATAAGTGAAATACTATTTACTAACAGAAATAATTAGATACCAAGCTATGTGAAGACATGAATCTTAAAATTCATAAAAAGAAATACATTAATTAATTAAGTTAATCAGCTTACTTAAACTGATTAATTTCATTGATGATGGTTAATTTGGTTAATTGGATTACATTAATGAAAATTTAATTCTTGGTGCTAAATGAAAGAAGACAGTCTGAAAAACTTCTGATACAGTTTTCTCTTATATGACACTTTGGAAAAACCCAAAGGGGTGGTAAACAAATCAGAAATTGGCAGGATTTGGGGATCAGGGAGGAGGGTTGAATAGTATGGAAGGACGGCTTGGGCAAAATTGTGATCTCTTAAACCCATACTAGACATTTCAGTCCCCATTACCTCAGAATGTAATTATACTGAAGATAAGGCCTATAAAGAGATGATTGAGTCAAAATAACACTGTTTGGCCGGGGTCTCTAACCCAGGGTGACTGGCGTCCTTATGAGAAGAGGAAGGGCCACCAGAGATGCTCCTGCACAGATGGAAGACTATGGGAGGACGTAAGGGTGCAGCTATCTGCAAGCCAGGAGAGGGACCTCAGAAGAACCAAACTTACTAACAGCTAAATCATGGACTACTGGCTTCCAGAACTGATAAAATACATTTCCGTTAATTAAACACCCAGTCTGTGGGATTTTGTTACAGCGGCTCTAGAAAACCAACGCAAGGAGAGGGAACTTGCAGGGCAGTGGAACTACTCTGATGATACTATAATGATGGATACGAGACACTGCTCTTGTCAAAATTCACAGAGCTTCAAGCAGCTAAGAGTGAGCCTTAATATATGCAGATTCAAAGATAATTTAGGCAGTTGGGGGATCCTGAGATGGAGCACAAACTGTGACAAAAGAATCTAAAAGTATTGCAAGCATATGAAACAACTCTAAAGAGTGTGGGGGAGAGGTGCTAATTTAAGTAACTCTGGAGCTGAGTGGAATCTGTAAGATTAAGCCAAAAACAAATGGCAGAGAAACACAATACTTTAGCTGATAAAGTTGTTTCTCATGGGTTAAGGGTTAACAATTCCGAAACCACCACATCTGTCTACTGTAATTGAAGAAGTAAGAAAATGGTTGGTAGAAGGTAGGAGTTAGGTTTTAAAATTTTTTCCATTACCATTCATCCATCCTATATTGTCTTCCACCTCCATCCTCCCTCTCACCCCCAATTATCACACTGTTGTCCATGCCTATGAGTTCTTTGTATCTTTTCTGTTCTTTTTCCTTTTTGCTCAATCTCTCTGCTCCCCAACCTTCCCCAGAGCTGTCAGCCTGCTCTGTACCTATGAGTCTGTCTCTGTTTTGCTTGTTAATTCACTCTGTTCATGGATTGCACATATGACTAAAATTATATGGTATCTGTCATTCTCTGACTTACTTATTTCACTTAACATAATGTTCTCCAGGTCCATCCAAAGAGTAAATTTTTTTCTTTTTTACGGCTGAGTAGTATTCATTTGGAAGCAGTCCTTGTCCATCAGTAGATGAGTGAATAAAACTGTTATGATTTATTTACACAATGGGAGTCACTTTTCTTATCGGATTGGAAAGTTATGGACTAGCAAGAGGAGGGGGATTTCATTATCCACACAGTAACAGATTAGAGGAGGAGATGTCAGTGTGAACGCATGTTGAGCATGACATAAATATAGATAGATGTTGCAAATTGAATTGTCTCCCCCAAAAAACACATATTAAAGTCCTAATTACTATTATTTGAAAATAAGGTCATTACAGAGGTGACCAATTTAAAATTAGGTAATCAGGGTTGGCCCTTAATCCAATATAACGCGTGTCCTTATAAAAACAGGGAATGGATACAGAGAGGAGATGAGATGCCCAGAGAGGGAAGATGATGTGAAGACACACAGAGTGCCATGTGAAGTGGAAGACTGAAGTAACACATCTAGCAACCAAAGAATTCCTGAGGCCACGAGAATCTAGGAGAAGGGCAAAGAATAATTCTTTCCCTAGAGCATTCAGACGAAGCATGGTTCCGATAACACTCTGATTATCTCAAGCTTCTGGCCTCCAGAATAATGAAACAATAAAATTATTTGTTTTAAGTCACCTCATTGGTGGTACTTTGTTAATGCAGCCTTAGGAAACTAATATAAACGTATATGTAGGTACTGATAGATATGTGCATATGTTACTATGCACACATACTTTCTTGCTCTGTCATCTGAGAGGGCTTAAGAGCAATGACACTCCAGCAGCAAGGAGTGCACCTAGCATTCAGATTTGGATTTGCAGTGCCAGCGAAAACAGAGCTCCGCCCTGTTTTCTGCTGGCTTGGAGAAGAGGCCAGCTCCAGCACTGGGGCAAGAAATACATAAAATGATCCCAGAGAAGCATTGTGTAGTACCAGACAGTATGGAACTGTTAAAGAAATCCACAAGGAAGGAGTATGTCAAAGGACACGAGTGAGTGAAAGAAACCCTCATGACTGAAACTGGAATATGACAGTTCTAGAAAACAAACCCAAGGACAGGCAGTTTGCTGCCCCACAAGAAAATAAATAAAAGTAATACTGGATTATAACCAAAATTATAAATGAGTTCATGATTATATAAACAACAGAATAAATAAATGAGAAAGAATAGACAGATACCTTATGCAGAATTCCAAATAATTTATGAATACACTCCACAGTCAAGGAGATGGAGTATAACTCCTAAATCCTTACGTGTGGCTGCACGTAACTTCTCTGGAAAAAAAGGGGGAAAGAGTAACTTTACTATGGATAAACCCCAACACTACCTCAGCCATGACCTTGGTTAACAGCAGCAGTGATAAGTCATGCTCATAGTGTGTTGCCTTGAAATCATGTGATAAGAATGGTCCTTGACCTCTGTGACATTCTTCCTCCAAATCCATAACCATGATCTGTTCATGAGAAAAACATCAGACAAATGCTGATTGAGAGACAGTCTACAAAGAATCTGACCAGTACTCCTCAAAACTGTTGAAGTCACCAAAATGAAGAAAAATCAGAGACACTTTCACAGCCCAGGAGAACCCAAGGAAATATAGTGACTAAACGTAATATGGTATCATGGATGAGATCCTGGATTGAATAAAGGATGTTAGATAAAAACTAAAGGAATCTGAGTAATGTATGGACTTTAATGTATAATAACATATCAATAGTGACTTCTTAATTGTGACAAATAAACCTGATGTAAGACGTCAATAATAGGAAAAACAAGGGGTGAGGTATATGAGAACTCTAAATAATATATTTGCAATTTCTCTGTAAATATAAATTCATTATGAAATTAAAAGTGTATTAAAAATTAGTGTGTGATGGTGGCCTATCTTGATCAATTCAGTTATCTCAAACCTAAATATAAATACATATATTTTGGAAAAGAGTGATACCCAGCTCTGCTGGCTACCAGTCACTAGACAGCAGGATTCTGCCCAGTCAGAATGAATTAATAGATAAGCAAAGAAAGCGCCAGGAATAAAAATCAGTTCACTTTCCCCTTCAATTCCTTTGGTGGAGGAAAACAAAACTGAAAAAAAATGTTCAGATCTGTTTGATAAATTATTTAAATACAAAATAGATAACAAAATTTAATACATATTAAAATATATATAACCTGAAGAATAGTATATATTCTTACATGTTTGGTGTTCAGTAAATAAATAAATATTCAAATAAATTCAAAATTTACTGAATAAATGGTAAATTTAATTTGTGTCTTTAATTTGCTTTCTATTAAGCACAGAGTATATCTGTGCAGAGGGGCATATACCTTCAGAAAGCATGTTTAAAGAATCTCCGGTGGGGCTCAAGACACATGGCCAGCACTGCCTGACAGATGACGATGGGGACTCTAGGGCTGACTGCCCGGCTTTGAATCTCAGCTCTACCATTTCTAGTTGTGTTACCCGTGCTAGTGACTTCACCTCTCAGGGCCTCAGTTTCCTCATCTATAAAGTAGGGATAATAAAGGTGCCAACCTCCTAGGGGTGCTGTAAGACTAATTAAATAGCATATCCAAAGGGTTTAAAATAACACTTGATGTATGCTAAGTACTATACAAATACCTGGTATCATTAAGTGGATTGAAAACAATGCATGTAACAGGTTTGCTGTTGAAAAACGTGTGTCTCTCATGTCTTCCACACTTGCTGGCGTAGAAACGCTCATGCTGGCATGCACGCAGTCTCCACACACACCTTCATATTACAGAAAATAAGAGATGAATAGCTTTTAGGGTCAAAATGTTTTTTTCTTGTAAAATTAGCATTATTTTTAATTAGTTTTGAGTTACACATGTAGATTGTTTTGAAATTTTAAATAACTTGCTAAGAAAGAAAGAGATGATTATGTCAATGAAAATGGAATAGTTTTTACAATGGTTTGAAAAGCACTGACCTACAATGTGCACAGTACCTGTGCTGGGTGTGACAGGCTACAGAATGAGGGTTAGTCCTGAAGGCACTGAGAATTCAGTAACAGTGTGAGTACATAAACAAACAAATAAATAAATAATATGTATATATACACACATATATGAATAAATGACTTTAAAAAAACCTGAAAGTGATCAGTGATTTTAATAAAAGATCAAATAGAACCACCAAGAGAGCAATTATTGCATAAGCCAACATCTGATGCTATTAGGCCTTTAAAATCCAGTCTCCACTTGCCAGGCTAACATGTGTGTCCCATTATGAACCAGATGAAGAGGATTTGCAGGAAGCCTATTATCTTAGTAGAAAAAAATTATCAAGGGTTAAATCTCATGTTTCTAAAGAGAATAATTATCTCAGCAAAAATAGAAAGAAAATTATTTGGCAAAACTATGTTGAAAAGTGTTTTACCTATAACAGAAAAATAGTTGTACTACTGATGAAATTATGTTCTCTATATCAGACAATGAAAAGATTGCTTGCAATCTACATGAGAGGTTAAAGTTCAGAGATGTTACGTTAGATGATAAAAAGCTAGGAAAGGAATTACTATGAGGTCATGATAAAACTGGATTGGGAATTTTTAATGCCTGGGTTGTAAAACTTACATTGAATCCTGGCTGAAAGGCTTGAATTTGGGGTCCCTGGTTGATACAAGCAGATTGGTTGACAAACTGGTTGACAAACTGCCAGAATGGATCCAAGTAATAAATAAGTATATTTGAGGATAAATTTTCCAAATATCGTGGCCCAGAATTCTGGACCAATGGTTAAAATCTCTAACCTGAATGTGTAACTTTAAAAACCTCATGGGCTTCTATGATGCAGTTGATCGATCCGGTTCAGTAGGCCATGTTCTACCTTTCTCCATGCCTCCTGTTCTGAAGGCCAAGGCATAAAAATCACATCACTCAGGCTCCTGGGCAGCCAGGACTCTGGATATGAAATAATTTCTGCTAGTTGGATATACTCTCAGGGACTTAGAAGGTAGAGTGTACAAAGGACACCCTCTGCTACTGTGTCCGCCTGATAAGCAGTATTGTGGAATCAGAAGGGCAGGAGGAAAGCCGGGGCAGCCGAACTTGGCATTCCGAAGTCTAGTCATCAGTTTCATTGGTGTTGAGACAAAGCTGGGGCAGCAGAGAGGCCTGTGAACACAGGGACTTTCTGCTCCCAGGATGGCAGACTTTGTAGTTTGTTTTTAAATTCAGTGATTCCAGTCATACCTTGTTTTCAAAGCCTTTCAAAGATTTTCCCTACACAGTATTCAGTGTGTTTCTGTGTAAAATACTGAGAACAGCTGAATCTCAACTGTTATAGTATTAGACTTTCTTTTTTATTTTAAATATTTTAAAATAGTTTGTTTTCTTATATTTTATTAATGTAAAATATATATTTTTTATTTAAAATGATATTTACAGCCAAGAAAAATATGTAATTAAATTTATGTGTATAGATTTTTAGCTTTCTAAGACATATTTAAGAGTTTATGAAGTCCCTTTCAATTGAATTATAGGTCTATCTTATCCGTATTTAACATTTTTAAGAGAATTAGATATATCAGATTTAATATTTTAGTGTGAAATGGTTAAAGATGTTCATTAATCAAATAACTAAGTTGTATTAAAATCTAGGAATTTAGTCTGGTAAATCTATAAGCTAACTGAGCAGTAATAAAAATAAGATGAATATTTTAATTGAAGCAGAAGATAGATTTTTTAAAAAATAAGATTTGTAAGTTAAGCTTAAGAGTTGGTTTATTACAGTTATAAATTTTCACACAAGTTACCATAAGCACACTAAAGCTTTCCCCTCCTACTACACAGCACTAAAACCAAAGCAATGGCTTCTAACTTTGGGCTTTGTGTGTTTCTTACACCAACAATGTAACCAGTTGCCACTCTGCTAATATCTGCTATTTAAGTAGTCTACATGTACAGTAAATACCTGCCAGCACGTTCCTAGTGCTTTAACAGACTTTGAAACTGTGCTCAAGTACCTCCTAATTTGACTGTGTTTTGTTAGGTGACTTTATGACACCATGAGGTACAAATAAAAGAGTGAATAAAAAGGAGACTCGTGACAACATATAATCAATAACCTAATCAGGAAAGCTACGAGAAGGAAGACTACTGTAGATATACAGGAAGGCATGAACTCAAGAAGCACAAGGTTAGACAGACAACCAGCAAGGGCAGTAGGAAGCTGCTGCATTCAGCAACACCCATGAGACCAGCTTGGTTTGTATTTCTGGCCTGTCCTAGAGTTGTCCACTGGCACCACTGTCCCTTCTAGCTGCGTAGCCCAACTCCTCGGACTTCTATAAAACGTAAAATTATGGCAGTGCTAAGAAAGAAACAACAGCAAATAAATAATTTAGTAGAAGGCAGGTAAGGTATTCAATCCAAACCAAATGCAAGGGGGAGAGAGAGTGGTAAAACCAAGATTGGGAATGGGAAGAATAAGTAGCAATTTGCCCGTCAGGAGCACCAGTGTAGGCAGGAAGACTGTGATCGATGCTGTGGAATCCAACAGGAGATGGCACCGGCTCAGAGGAGGTAATTCTCTGATTGTCAGATTTTGAGTTCATGAAATGTTTAGAGAAAGGGTGGAAAGGAACTCAACGTTTCAAAATCATGCTATGGAAAGCACTATCTCCATTCAAAACAGACCAGAAGTGACAAAATAATAATTAGATAATCTAGAATTTGAGCCAGGCTGCCACTGATTTTATGATGATTGAGCCCAAGACACTGATGATCACTCTGGCCTCAGATGAAACTGCCCTGATATCCAAGCATGATTGGGTAATTACCCTAAGAAAATGTTAATATTAAAGTTTTTCCCACTAAGGAATATGGCTTTGTTTAAAAACAGAAGTTATGTGACCACGTAGGGAGAAGAAGGGCCCTGAGGCTCAGCTGGAACAAGGCTGTAAGGACAGAATGTAGGTGGGCTTGGAGTAAAGGGCAGTCACGTGGGAGGCAGAGAAGGGGAAAGGCGAAGAGTTGAAGTAATGTAACAAGAAAGTGTTTTTCATTACTAAAATAGCCAAGAGACTTTTAAAACCAAAAATATCTTTGGTTTTGAAACTGTTGCTGCCATGTTCTTTCATCTTCCTGAACCTTTGTCAAATCCATCTTCTCAAATGCCTTTCTATGAGTGATTTGTTTGGCAAAATTTAAGAAAAGGTACTGAGTTTCACATTGAAATCAAAATGATATGAACCAAAGACCACACAATGAAGGTGAGAAAACAACCTTTAAAAAGAACAAACAGGTAACCAAACTAGAGGACAAAAAGAAAAACATATGACTGTTAGAAAGTCACGAAAATATCAGTAAAAGACATCATAACCTTCAAAGGGGAGAAAGTGGATTTTGAGAATTAGAGAGATACTGGCAACAAGGTAGCCCAAGGAATTTGAGAAAATCATTTATGGAGAAACATCATTGAGGAGGGGGCAAATACTAAATTTAGGGTTACTGCATAGTAGTAACCCTCAAAGTCACTTTTGGAATCAGAATTATTTCTCTCCCACCCAGTAACATGTGCTGTTGAGTTTCTTCACCGTGTACATATTGATATCGCTCCTGAACAGTTGTAGGAATGGCCTAGAGAATAAGCAAATGAAATATGTTCCTCATGTAGTCTATCTCAAATTAAACTGGTGTTACTATGGAGATGTTGCTATAGAAATGAAAAAGTGCTTCTTGACAGTAATAAAATTATTGGCTTTTCATTTAAGTGTGTGATGATACTAAAGAAATAAGGCGCCCTTCAAATAATTCTTTTAAACCTTTCATCAGTTCTTTTCCAGCGATGGCACACCTTTGCAGTGATTAAAACCTTAGCTTTACTTGTCAAGCCCCGACAGGCAGCGTATCCTCTTAAAGGGGAATCGAAGCATCATGTAGAGACAGCAATGCCATCAGAGATCTGGTGTTTGAAAGAGAGTCTGTCACAAATTCTAAGTGTGGCTCAAATAAAATCACTCTGCCTGTGTCAAACCAGGGCTCAGATAGCAAGAATACTTAACTTTGTTCAGTGGGGCTTAATGTTTTGTCAGTCATTTATCTTCACATTGAAAATATACTGTCAACCAGAGTTAAACTTCCACTAAAATGAATTACAGGCCTCCAGGGGGAAAGTTCCTCCTTCCCCAACCATAAAGTATCCACAGGGACCGAAGCAACTGTTTTCCTCTCTTGTTTTAACTAATAGAAACTCTCTTCAGAAATCCTCAGTTTGAGTAAGTATGTAATAGATTTGTTTTTCCAGGGTTAGTTTTTAAAGGATGTGTTTATAACATATGTGTAATACTTAATAATTAGAACAAGAAGTATAGTAAACTCCCATTATTTAGCAATGCAAATAACCAACAAACTAAAGGTAACTGGTATTTTAGACAAATTTTTAATGGTCTAAAAAAAGTTAACCTGACATTTCAAAAATTTAATGCAATAAAAGGACTATAAATAAGCTTCAAGCCTGAGATATTTATTTAACAAAAAAGTAAAAGACTATAGGGACAGAGAAGCAACGAAGGAATAGAAAACTATGTTATAAGGGTGAGGGAAAGGAGGTATGAATTCATCCTTTGAAAAAAACATATATCTGCACAACTGGAAAAATAACAGAAGAAACTAGCTCAGGAAGGGACATATACATGATTGTCTATCTAATCAGAGCTCTGAAGGGGTTGAGGCCAGTTCAGGAGCACTGTGCCTGACAGAATCGCCCTCCCTTGGATCTCAGGAAATTGTGTGGGCATGTTGATCTCAGACATGTAGAAGAGTTGGCTCATGGTAGGTGCTGAATGCATTCAGTACATGAATTCTGAACCTTTTATGAAAATGACTCTGCATATCTGGGGTTCACCCATGGGTATGGATGACAGGATAGGGTACTAGACTTTTGTCTCAGGCTGACTTTGGTTTAAAATTCCAGTTTTACATTTTTAACTATGTTAATTCTGTGCCTTTCAGCCAGTCACTTGACTTAACTAACCTTACTTTCTTCAAGTCTAAAATGCAAAAAACAATCAGATGAGCTATAAACGGCTGCTGGAAGGACTAATTAGGGTGATGCATGAAAAACATAGAGCAAAGCGTTCCCCAAAGTCAACTCTCAAACAATGGTGAAAACGTACTTGTGATGTACTGGTGAATGTACCCTATCCTGTACCCTATCAAAGGGCATTTGAACTTATCTTGTATGGAAATTATTTTAGATTTATGGAAGACTGACAAAAAAAAGTACAAAGATGTTCCCATATACCAGAGGTCTCCAGACTTTTTCTATAAAGGGTCAGATAGTACGTACATTAAGTTTGTGGGCCTCTCATGGCTCTGTACCATGGTCAGCATTTGGTTACTTTATTTTGCCATTCTGATAGATGTATAGTGCTATCAATTGTTTTAATTTTCATTTCCTTAATAAATCATGATGAACATCTTCCTATATGTTTATTTGCCATTTGTATGGTATACCATTTCACATATCTTCTTTGCTGAATTATCTCTTCAGATTTGTTGTGCATTTATTTTTTTGTATTGAATTTTAAATTATTTATTCCAAAAGACAACTCCTTTACTGGATATTATTTTAGGTATTTTTCTCAATCTGTGGTTTGTCTTTTCATTTCCTTAAACATTGTCTTTTGTGGGAAAAAAGTTAAATTTTAATAAAGTACAGTACTTATCAGTTTTTTACTATAGATCATGTTTCTGGTATCATACCTCGAGGCAAGATGGCTCAGATTTTTTTGTATTCTTCTAAAAGTTTTCACATTACATTCAAGATTATGATCCATTTTAATGAATTTTAAATAAGATTTGAGATGATTGTTAAGGTTTATTTTTATTTTTTGGTTTACTGCTTATGATTATCCAAATATTCCAGCACCATTATTTGAAAAGACTATCCTTTCTCCATTGATTTGCCTTTACATCTTATTCAAAATGAGTTGATTAATATAGTGTTCTGTATCTGGGTGGGTCTACTGCTGTGTTCTCCATTTGGTTTTGCCTATCTATATACCTCTCCCTTCACTGACACCCAAAGTGTTACTGAATTATTACTGCATCTTTATAGTAAGTATTGAAATTAGAAAGCACATCTAAACATCCATTTTTCAAAATGGTTTGGTTATCCTAGTTTCTTTTCTTTTCCATATATAAATTATATAATCATCTTATTGATGTCTAAAAATATAAGCTCGTTGGGGCTTTGGTTGGGATGGCGTTAACTTTGTACATTGAGTTGGTGATAATTGACATCGTAATAGCACAAAACCCTCTAATAGATGCACATGGTACATCTCTTCTCTTAGATATTCTTCCACTCATTTTATCAACATTATGGTTTTTAGCCTTCAGAACCTGAACATTTTTGTTTAATTTACACCTATTTAATTTTTCAGAATTTATGAATGATATTTTTAAATTTCAAATTCTAAGCATTCATTGTTAAGATATGGAAATGATTGCTTTTGTGCATTGTTCATGTATGCAAAACAAGCTTGCTAAACTCACTTATTTAGGAGCTCTTAGAGGATCCATGGGATTTTCTAAGTAGACAATTCTATTGTCTGAAAATAAAGATCATATTATTTTGACCCATCTAATCTTTATGTCTTTGATCTCTTATTCTTGTCTTACTATACTGGTTAGGATTTCCAGTATATTATTAAATAAGACTGGTAAGAGATAATAGACTTGCTTTTTCACAATCTTAAGAAAAACTCATTCAAACTCTCAACATTGAATATGAGCTTTGCTGTAAGTTTTCTGCTGATGTCCTTTACCACATAAAGAAGTTTCCTTTATTTCTAGTTTGCTGAATGTTTTTTGTTTGTTTGCTAGCATAATATGAAATTGAATTTTGTTGAATATTTTTCTGCAACTATTAATTCGATTGTATGTTTTTTTCTATATTGTCTTTTAATACAGTGAATTACATTGACTTTTCAAAATTTTATTCCTGGGATGAATCCCATTGGATTATTATATACTGTTCTTATTTTATATATTTTGCACAATTACTTTTACATATCTACAACATGTAAGTCTCTCTTCATGAGGGATGTTGGTTTGTAGTTTTATCTTTGTGTAATGACTGTCTCAGGTTTTGGTATTAGTGCAATGCTGGCCTTATAGAATGAGTATAAAAGTGTTCCTTCCTCTCTGTTTTCAGGAAGAGATTGTGTGGGATTGGTATTATTTCCTTCTTAAATGTTCAGTAGTATTTGCCAATGAACTATCTGAGCCTAAAAGTTTATTTTTTGAACCATGGTTTTAATCATGGTTTAATTCTTTGTAGAGCTATTAAGTTTTTCTATTTCTTCACCATCTGCAAAGGGTTTTCACCAGTCCCCAATACAACACTTTCTAGTGCCCTTCCTTGTGCATATCTAGGCTTTTTTCCCACAAGGGAGAGAGAAAATGTGGATCTGGGGAGAGTTTTGGCAGTGACTGCTGTCCCCTTGCCCAGGAAGAACCACAGAAGACTCTTTTCAGGATTTGCCATAATCTTCCCTATGAGCATTTGTTGGCTTTCATGGAGAAAAGGGTTATAAGGTGGTATAAACCCCCTATCTCTGTGGCCCTCGAAGGCTTCACACTAGCCCATATTTGGCCTTTAGCAATTGATTTAAAAATTTCCTAGCTACAACTTCTTACTGGCTGATATCTGGCCAAGTATCCAAAACCAAGGTCCTGTTTTTCCCTTCTGGTACAAGTTTCTCCCCATTTTTAGAGTTACTTGTTTGGTCTGAAAATTCCTTACTTGGCAGTTTGTCTAGATTTTTTTCTTGTTGTAAAGGTGAGAGCGATGTCCTTTTCAGTTCTCTACCTCTGAGCTCTCAGATGACATTTTAAAAGATTCTGCTCTGACTGGTATGGCTCAGTGAATTGAGTGCTGGCCTGTGAAGCAAGAGGTTACTGGTTCAATTCCTAATCAGGGCATACACGTGGGTTGTGAGCCAGGTCCCAAGTAAGGGGCATGCAAGAGGCAACCACACTTTGATGTTTCTCTCTCTCTCTCTCTTTCCCCTTCTCAATCAATCAATCAATCTTTAGAAAAATAAAATAAAACAAAAGACCCCTTACATATACTCAAGGTTATTGCTAAACTTAGACTGCCATTACTCAGCTCAAAGATCATCATCATTTGCAGTGATGCCTCACTTATGGAAATAGGTAAGGCCTTATGTTACCAACACATAGATTGGCAACAACTATGATATATGTGCACAGGATTTTTAAAAATCATCGCAATGCCGCAACACATGTTGTGCAAATGTGAATGGTCATCTGTTCTAATGCTAAATTGTGATTTTTAAAAATAAGAATCAACAACACAAGGAATGAATTTCATTAAACTAACATCAACAGTCTATATGAGAAAGAACAACTATAGCATGGCATTTACAAGTAGCATCACCATGCAAGTTGACCAGAAGAAAAATCAAGAGTGTGGGCATGGCAATCAGGAAAAAAAATGACTAAAAACCCCCAACAGAATGTACAGGCAGTTCAAATAGCAACCTGCAAACTACCCTTCAAGGCACAGCCAAGAGAAGAATCTCACTCTTAATTTCACTCTCTTAGAAAATCTGAATGCTCTTATGTCTATGAAGTGACCCCAATAGTAGTTTTTATCTTAGCATTGTATAAGCCAATGCACACTATTACAGCAATATTTACAGATAGAAAATACTGCATACATCTAACAGAAAAATAATGATTATGTTATATAAACACGAGCACTTTCACAGGAGCATGGATATCATCAATTTGCACTCAGCATTCTTATGAGTGTAGATTTGCAAGTGTGAGACAGAAACCAGAGATAAATACTGTTCTACATAATCATGAGAGGGGAGTTAGCAGAAGTGATAGGAAGGTCAGAAGGAGAGCAAGAAGTTGACAGTAGGTCAGGGTGTTATATGGGAATAGCCTTCCGGTAGGAAATGAGCTGTGCGATTTTGAGTTATTGTGAGGTGAGCAAGCTGATTATTTAGTAAAAATTTAGTGAAAAAGCTGTTTCACGTAACTTTCTTTGAAGTATTATACTTCCACAGTAGAAGCTGGTTCTACATTTGGATCAACTCACAGGGCATAGATGAAGGACTTTGTCCGGAAGCAAGAATTAGTCAAAAGAGAAAAGAATGAAAGTCCCTTCATTTCTTTCCTCCTTCACTACATGCTGCAGAAATCAGCAAAGACTTACACTGTTCAGGAAATGAGATAATCTCCATGTCTCCTGTGTTTGTCAGCAGCTGTCTACCTTTGTGTAATTCTTTCTAACAATTTAAGTCTCACCACCCACTTGTTCATAGAGTATGCATATCACTCCTTTGGGAAATCAGCAGAATATATTTGGTATTTGTATTTAGAATTATACAAATGAAAAACAGAACCTGCGGCCACTTCTATCCATGCACCCTCAGAACACATGATGACTCTACAAAACAAAGTGATTCATGAGAAGTCATCAATCTACTCATGCTGCTTGCTGACCTTGTTTACAGCACATTGTACCTTGTAAGGGTTTTACTAAACATAACTTAGAGATGGATGCAGTACTATGTTCAGAGAACTCAGGTCTTCTGACTCCAAACCCAAAGTGTTATCCTTCCACTACACCTGCCTCCTCTGCACCTTATCACCTCACCTGCTGCCCACTTAGAAGCACACAGAATCCTCACACGTGAGTATTGGTATGTTTTTATCTTTCTCATTAGTTGTACAGAAAAAAATTAAGTTTCTTGAGAAAGAAAGATCCCTTTTCCTTAAGCATGTGGTGTTTAGCTAATTGTTTAAACCCTGAAAGTAGGGACTTTGAATGATGATTGTTGTATGATTGGCATAGTAATCTGTACAATGTCAGGATTAATCCTTATCTGTCACTCTGTCAGATGCTATTTTCATAACAGCCAAAGACATGTATTCCATACTTAAATACTTATGGATACAGAGGGACAATTAACTTTCTATTAAGTATTAAATTTCACATTTACTCTAATTATATATAAAGTAGAGGACTGTGTTAACAATTCCCTAGAAATATTACAGAACAAAACAAAATGTATTAAAACTGTGTAATAATATTTTAATGTTCTCTCCGTGGTGGTATATCTGAATTTTCACTTCATAAATCTTTCTTTGGTATTTTCCAGTTTTTCCAGAATGTATATACTTAACCTGTAAACTAAATAAGAAAAGTTAGTTGTTCCACAATTAAGTTATTTGTGGTAGATATTGATATTCTATAGTTACAAGAGTTTTCCCTCCAGTTTAGCTTAACTGTTCTAAAATTAAAAAAAGGAAATACTATTTTAAAAATAGCCAAGAATCAATGAATATGTAGAGAGGTATACCATCTCAGATAAACCAGAAAGATCACAACCTGGAAAAACAAGTCTGTGTATTTTAAAACAGGATCTTTAAATAGGCTGAAATCATTACTTTTGAAAGAGATCAGCTAGTCAAATTGCTTCATTTTACAAGTGAGAAAAAATAGCACTGGGAAGCAACATTACCAAAATCCTGGAGTGAGTGAGATGACCAGAAACAGAACTTTGGTCTTCTGTCCCTGATTTGTTTTACCTTACCACAGGCATATATCCTACATATTTACTATGAAATTATTTGTGGTATTTCATAAAGTATTAAGGATGTAATATACAGTATGATGACTATAGCTAGCACTGCTATATGATACATAGGAAAGCTGTTAAGAGTGTAAATCCTGAGTTCTCATCGCAAAGATAATTTTATTGGTTTCTTTCTTTACTTTTTATTGTAGCTATATGAGCAACCTATAGATGTTAGCTGAACCTATTGTGGTAATTATCATAATATATACTTCACAATACTGTGATTCCTTTCATGACTTGGCTGTTAAAAACTATGCCCTTGTATGTGTGCTTGAATGGATATCTTCATGAACTACTTAAAAGGATGTGATGAATAATACCATTTATGTAGCTCATTCCACACTAGTTTTCACAGTGCTAACCAGTACAAGTAGTACAAGCAAACAAAATCATAAGCTAAAATCAATCATAAATCAATCATCAGACAGTACTTCTTAAACTTGTATAGTGATATATGTCAATTATTTCTCAATAAAACTGGAGGGAAACTATTCTAAACATTAAAAAAATAAGGACAAAGGTAAATTATGAAACATTGATAAACTGCTATACAACAATTTTAAATATTAAAAAATAATGACAGTTTTGCATAGCACTTTAGGTAAAAATACAGAATAGAAAATATAATCTAAGTTCAGAATATGCATGCATATACACATATATATATATTCATATATATTTTTTCAAGCAACAGAGGGGAACATGATAGATTAAAAGTAGTGTTGAATTAGTATGAAATACAGAGATAAAAATCTGTTCATTGTTCTCTTTATTATTGTTATAATATTCATGTGAGAAATACAGGGTTTTTAGGAGAGAGGAGATCATATTGAATATGCTCATATGTAACTCTTGCCTTCTTCAGGTAAGCCATTTTTATCTGTTGAGATATCCCATCTCTTTATCAGTAAAAGAAATGTTAAAGCCATGTGTTTTTTGCTCCAGACTTCATTGTTTTTACCAAATATAGAAATTCACTCTAAATAATCACAATTTCTTAGAAGTAGGTTAGTGATAGTGAGATATACTATCCTAATTAGGCATCAACAGTAAGAATGACAAAAATAAAATAATTCATTCTAATGTGAATTTGAGCATGCCCTGGTATTACCAATTAACCTCTATGAGTTATGAATATAACAGATTTTCTAATGTTTTGCTAATTTATTTATTGAAGTTCTGTTATTTGCATTTAGTGATGTATAAATTCTAGGTGGCGCACATTCTTTATCCCACGCTTAATATTATTTGAATTTTTCATTTGAGTCATTTTGGTGGGTCTGTAGCAGCATAACATTGTGGTCCAAGGTGCTGCGATTTTAGGTACTTTGTTGGCAATCTCGATTTAATCCCTAATAAAATTACCTGGGAATGGAGATGCTAATAAATGCCGTTAGCATTAGAATTTGATGAGTCAGACTTCAGAATCCAAGCTCTTGACCTTTGTGATAGAATTGCCTCTACAAGTAGCACATCAATTCTCTTCTTGGCAATCTGCAGATTATCTCACACTAGCATGGTTGTTTTAGTGAAGGAGATTAAAATCAATTCCCTTTGGTTCAAAATATTAATCAAAGTGATGTTGCATACTCCCCCTTTAACCTATGACATTCATTAAGCTGTCTTTTAAGGACTAAGAAATTAGCATGAAGCTGAAATATCAGTTAACATGATGGATGAAACAAAGAGAAATTCTAGAGCTGTCATCCAACTCTAATTACATACAATTTAAAGTTTTATATAATAACAGCATAATGAACGCCTCCCTTAACACTCCTGTAAGTACATTTGTGGTAAGACTCAAAGTTTAACCAGAATGCTCATTTACTCTTTCGGCTATTCTCTATAGAATCTATAGAGAATCTATTCTCTATAGAATCAGTCACAAGGTTGTAAATAATTTTCTCAGTAGCAGTATACAAAAATGAAGTCGATTGTGTTTTTCTTGCTGATCTCTCTCCATTCATTAAATAAAATCAAAGCTTAAAAATTCAAAATTTTATCACAAATTTCACTATATTGGATACATTTTTTAATCTTTTGAGTGTCTTCTACTAACTTTGGGGTTTTTTTTTCTGTCACTTAAATAAGTGTACCATGCCAGATAGTAGTCGGAGTCTAACGAACGTGTTGCAATTCAGATTCCTAGAGGTGAAAAGTTAATTTCACATTTAATTCATAATCTAGAAACAGAGCAAAATGTAATGATTTATTCTGCAATTTGTATTCTGAATTTTGGTTGGTAGGGTTGGGGTGAAGTATTGGTATGAGGTGGCATTCAAGAATGCAGATTTCTTCAAATATATTTAAGCAAAAGTGAGGAGAAAGGGAGGTATGAACGTAGGGAACTGTAATTTAAAAAGACTAATTTAGAAAAAAACATTTCCACTTAGGGTAAAACTAATGTACCAAAAAACACTGCAGTGTTTTAACTGAACATCACTCTGATTGCATATATATTAATAACATTTTCTATTGTAAACTATAAACACTTGTGGAAATTTTATCTTTATTTCACTATACTGTGATTCCTTTCAGGACCTGGCCGTTAAAAACTATACCTTTGTACATGTGCTTGAATGGATATCTTCATGAACTACTTAAAAGGATGTGATGAATAATACCATTTATGTAGCTCATTCCACACTAGTTTTCACAGTGCTAAGTAGTACAAGTAGTACAAGCAAACAAAATCATAAGCTAAAATTCAACATGATTTTAATGAAGAGTGGCATATTTGTTCACTAAGTGTAATGGGGAAAAATGGTATTTTGCAGTGTTGAAACTCCGGGGAAAGAAAAGAAAAGCTCAGTTTCAGAATAGAAATATTAGTCTAGAATGTGGTCATGTGAGGTCGAAATCACTGTAAACAGATTAGAGTATTCAAACCAGCTTCTTAAGGTTCTAGTTCAGGTTTTGTTTTCCATTTCATTTAAGAGAGCTCCAAATTAGCAATTGAATCTAATTTCTTGACTTGTTCCACAAGTATATATCTGAATAATTGGGAAAAATTTGTACAGTAAGGCCTCCTATAATAATATTCCATTTTGCTAAAATTAAACTATCATACAATGGTTGTCTGTGAATCTTTCATAAATCAATACCCAATCATTTTTACCAAGTAGAAATAGCCCTAATGTTAATATTTTAAACAAGATCGGCATTTTAAATCTGTCATTGTTCTAATTTGCCACATGCAAATCCAATTGTATATTTAATCACCAATATTTTACTTTAATTATTGGCTTACATAGGTTTGATGTGCTCTTTTACAGGCATGAAATTACATATGCTTCCTAAAACTTTCAAGAAAGTTTGCAGGTTTCAAACATATTCTCTTTACTATTGCATATACAAAATATCACTACTTTCTCCATAACAATGCCATATTAAATATCATACCATTGGAAAGAAGTTTAGATCATTCTTAATGAAAAATTATACAATTAAAACCTGAAGAGTAAAATCTTTTCTTAAGAAATTATATGAACAAATGAGATTTTTTTCTATGAACCACTTCAGAACAGCTTTCTGTCCATATGCAAAACCAGGTTGAACTAAATCCATCTCCCCATCACATAGAGTATTAGCAAGAAGGACCCTCAGCTGTAATTGATCTATGTCCTTAACACAATTACAGACAGACTCAAGGTCCATGTTATTTTTTTATTAAAACTCTGAACTCTAAGACAAAGGAAATGTAAAATTTTTATGGAAAATTTCATTTAACAGCAGTATTTTTAGGAGAAAAAAATAACTCTTTGGGATAAAATTAGGTGAATGTTTTCAAGAGAGATATAAAGTAGAAAAAAATTCCTACCAGATCCTAAATCATAAATCATTTTTAAAGAAATTAATGCACATTCCCTTCTGTGTTTGGGATTTCAGTCTCTTATATAATGCATTTTTCTAAAACAAATGGAACTATTTTATACCCTTGCTAATAGAAAACTAATGGTAGGTTATACCTCAGATACAACAGTTATAATATTTTTACACTTATTGCATTATATCTCTATAAAGTTGCATTTCTGTGTTTTATTGGGCAATTTCAAAGGAAAGAAAATCTGTTCTAAATCATAGTTTTGTGTATTGGAAAACATACATTCACTATGTATCATGGCAGGTTTTTAAAGTCAATTAGAATCCATCAATAAGGTATTGCATAAGGTTTGCAATGCCTGAACTACTCTTTAATAATAATGTTTTCTAAAACATTTACGTAGATCTAAGTGACAACTGTGACTTCCTTCAGGGTTGAATTTGTTCTGGAACGGGAAATAACAACAGGGCGGGATTGGAGGACTGCCGCTGTACTTTCATCTCTAGCTTTCACACAGCCCCGTATTTTTTATATTGAGAGCTAAGATTAGCGCTATAATGTAGGTGGGTGGGACCCAGACACTAACATCAGGGACCTTGGAATGTAGGAGAAAGGGTAAAACATTTCCTCAAATAACTCTGACACAACATGAAAGTTAAAAGCACCCATAAATTGGGTGCCTATAAATAGCTGTGGCAGAGCAGAGGTTTCTTCCTGCTTAAGAGGAACAGGGTCAGGGAAGCATGCCCAGAGGGAGGTGGCATTTGAAGAGGACCTTGAAGGGTAAGAGCTGTGTCAAAAAAGAGCATGGATCTGTTCTTTCACAGCACATTTCTGACTGCCTGGTAACATCCTTTGAAACAGAGTCCCAAGAAAAACAAACCTGAGAAATATAAATATAGCAAAGTCAGAGATCACGGTTAACTTACTTGATTTACATAGCCCCTCTTTGATTCTTCTTTCTTAATCTTTTTTTGCGGGTTTGTCCTGTACACCATTATTTCTTAACATCAAAAGTCCCAAGTGTCAATGAATAAGAGGGCTCTTCACTCCCATCCACACACACTCCTAGATAATCTCGGGCATCCTCCTTCTCAGGGCTTTAGGTGCCATTCTTGTGCAGATGAATATCACATTTTTAACACTAGCCCAGAAGTTTCATCTACACTCTGAATTGCCTATTTGACATGTCTGCTTCAGTGTCTAGGAGACTTCTCAAATTTACCTTACTTCAAACTGGCCTTCCAATCCTCCCCCACCTCCTTGCCCTGATCCTGTGCTACCAGATGTCTCTCCTTTCCTGTTTCTCATGCAAAAACTTTGCAGGTATTCCTGACTCCATTATGTCTCTTTCAACCTACATCCAAAGCAACAGCATCCCATTAGGTTTACCCTTAATATTTACCCAGAATCTGACCTACTTTCTTTATGTCTACTTTCACTTCTGTTGAAAATTGCTTGTTTGGTCCTTACCTGATCTCTGTGCTCCTGTGTAGTATATTTTATTTATTTTTAAATTAATTTAAACAGAAAAAAAGAGGGAAGGAGGTAGAGAGACAGAGACACAGAGAGAGAGACAGAGAGAAACATCGATTTGTTTTTCCACTTATTTATGCATTCATTGGTTGCTTCATATGTGCCCTGACCTGGGGATCCAGTCAACAAACTTGAAACATCTGGATGATGCTCTAAACAACTGAGCTACGTGGCCAGGGCCTCCCTGCAGTAGGGTCAGACACAAATAATGCCAATTTTTATTACAAAATCTTTCATTGCAAAATCATAAGCATGTAATTCTGTAACATAACAATATCACACTCAAGCACACCATATGATATTTTAGGTGAAATGTTCAAATTGCTGCCCACTGAGTGCGAGACAATCACATACCCTGCCAACCACACTCAAGCGGGCCTTACTTCTGCCAGACCCTGTATTTTAAAGTAGAAAAGCCAGGGGATTCCTTAGATCATGCTTCGGATAATGATGGCTCTGATCAAAAACGGTCCCTTATTTTATCCATGGGGAAAGGCAGGTTTTTACAAAGCCTTACATATCTTACACGTTCTTCCCTCTCTCAGCAGGCACCGCTCCGACCTCATCTTCAGTTCCCTTGCCTTAGCTAACTCCGCTCTAGGCACACTCGCTCTTCCGCTCTTTCTGAGCTCAGCCGAGTAAAGCCCGTCCTTGAGCTCTGATACTGCTGCCCCCTCTGCCTAGAATGGACAGTCTCAGATAACTGCAGAGCTGATTTTCACCCTCATCATGTCTTTGCTCACATGGCACCTTCTCAATGACATCTACTGAGACCACCTCATTTGAAGTTGCAGCTGGCTTTCTTTCCCAGCCAGCACTAACAGTCTGCATTGTCCTGCTCCTCTTTTTCTATTTTCTTCCATGAAATCTATAGAAGAAAATTAACTAAATCATATAATACTATTTCATTATTTATTGGATCAGTTTTTAGGGTGTATCTCTGTCTCTAGTAGGTAAGCTCCACAATAGCAAGGATCTTTGCTTTATACATTAATGTATCCCAAATACATAGGAACTATCACAGTAGGGACCTAATGGATTCTGAATGAATGGGTAAATGCATTTTAAAGTGTCTATGGACATAATTTTTTAATCTTTTTTCAACTACTAATGTAATTATATGATGCTGATATCTTGATTAATTAATATGGTAATGATTAACTGTTTTTTTTTAATTCCAGAGTAAAGCATATTTCTGGTATACCATATATGCATTAGATATTTAAACTACACTCCCTAAAATGCTTTTTGAAATGTTTACAACTATATTCCTAGGTAAGATGAGATGAGTTACTACTCTGTACTCTCTTTACCAGTCTGGGTTTCAGAGCTGTGTCTGCTCTGTGCTGTAAGATGAGCGCCTGTCCCACCTACACCGCAGACTATACATAGAGTGTCGGTTGTGGCACACCAGTTCTCGCTGCATGAAATGTTCCAGAGAATTTACCAATAAGACGTTCTGTTTCCAGAACATTCAGCAGAAATTTTTGATGACTTTCTCATATTTTCCTGTTATTTTCTACTGTCTATATAAGAAAATTTTGTAACCACCTATATGTATTTCACAGGTATATAAAATCATAAGTGTATTAAACTATATGGATACTTTCTAAATATATTAGCACACCACATAAGAGTTTACACAATGTAACCTGATGTTTGACTCGAGTAAAAATCCCTCGGTTTGAAGCCCAGGACTTGAATTCCAGTTTTATCACTTACTAAACATGAGAGATGATTAGACAAATGAATTTACGTCATTATGCATCAAGTTTTATGTAGCAACAGTACACATCTCTTTGGGTGGTCCCAAATGATTTGCCACGGATGAGACTTATCTGGAATTGAAATAAATGGTTCAGTGTTTCAACTTTCTGTCAGCTAACATGACAATAAAACCACTCAACAAGGGACAGTCATTTTTTGGGACAGTTGAGATTTGTTCTATTTAAATTTCTGGTTGGTGTTCATACAGCAGGTACCGTGAAATACTTCAGCTTTTTGGTTCTTTCTCTTTAAGAATTTAATGATCTGTAAACTAACACTTGATAAGGTACTACATAGGATAGGAGGACCCTATGATATTTTTTGTGGTTGGAGGAATTCACTGTCCATGTGAATAATTTCACATGCTATTTTACATTTTATGGTAAAGCATTTAAGTTGTCCTAAGCATTTTGTTTAACAATACAACAGGACACCTCCTAGACTCACCACATCTGTACTTTTTTGAGAACACGAGGTCACTTAATCTCCAATCTCTTCTTGAAGGAGGTTTTACTCGTCAGCTTTCGACCCTCTGCCACTGGGTCGGGGCTCCTTGTGGCCTGTTCTCAGAGCTGTTTTTGTCCTTGAACACTTCGTTAGCTCCTCGATTGTCCACTGCTAGTTACTGGTGTAATTATTAGCATAAAGTTAGGATACGGGCTCCATAAGTGCACGGATTGTGTCTGTCTTATCTACTTGTTTTATCTCCACCACCAGATTCAAAATCGGAGACCTGGCAGACAGACACTTGGTAATATGAATGTGTGAAGGGATGCTGTTGCTCAGCTCACACTAAATATGTGCTTACTAGTATAGAATTTGGAGGGAGAAAATTTTGATTTTTGAGTCTCTCTCTGCCATTTGCTATAGATGTTTCCTCCAAGAAAGTTACTTCCCCTTTCTAATACTCAGCTTCCTCATCTGGGAAAGCCCGCATCCTCACAGAACGGGTGGGAAGCTGAAGTGGAACCTCAGGCCTGAAGGGCTCTGCACAGCTGCCCGCATCCAGGACACCACGTGGTGGGAAGAAAATTTGGAGGCTACTATTGGACGGGTTATTATTATACCTCAACCCTAACTGTAGTTTTCACTAATATAAAGTGATCTGCTCTGGCTAACATTATATTTTGTTTGTGCTTAAAATACATTTCTCTAGAAAATATTCTGAAAGTTGATTTCTCTTTTATTCAATTTATTTATTTGCTGTGAACTAAGTCAATTTGGTCTCTCACGATTATTAGAGTCTTCAGATGGCACTATTTCAGAAGGCCCGAAATACTTAAGGACCAAAGAGGAATAAGTCCTTACCTCACTACCCGGTAGCAGGTAGGATGTTCAGTGAAGGTATGGTTGGTCTCAATCCTGCACAATCTGCCCCAGCTACAGCAAGTGCCATAAGAACAGTCATGTGGCCTGTTCACGGGAAGCTTGATGAAGCCTCAGCTCCCTGTCCTGGCATGTTGCAGGAAGACCCAGTTGAGAAAGATGTAACAATTTTCTGGTGGCAGAATCCAGTCAGGTTTTAATCACAATCAAACTACAGAATCCTCTATTTCGGGATTCACCTCAGGGCCAGAATGGATCTACTTCTCTGGGTACTATTCCAAAGGGAATGAACTTCTTGATTTTAAACCTTATTTGTGCAAAGGCACTGGGGCTTGATTAATATCTCCAGCCAGTCCACCAATCTTAAACATCAGTGAGTTCATCAGTGAAAATGCGATTTCTCATGTGACTTTATACTGATTAGTAAACTATATAATTCTAATCAGAAATAGAGTGTAGTTGCTTGTAGCTACTGACTTTGAAGTTTTGAATGAAGACTTTGAGTAAGGTCTTTCAAATTCTATTTACCCACCCATGTTAACCACTGTGGGTGGGGGTACACTGAATTAAAACTTCAAAACCAGCATTTTCTGTGCTGAAATATTTTAAAGTAATTTAAAACAATATAAAACATTTAGTAGGTGATTTTACATTAAAGGCTTTGTATCCTGTAAATATTAACTTACCCTCTCTGTGCCTCGGTTTATGTCTATAAAAACAGGACAATAGTAATTACTTTACAGAGTTGATGTGAGTTTTAAATAACTTAATACTTATTAAGCACTTAGAACAACATGTACCAAATAAATATTGGCATCTGCTACTATTATTCTATTATTCTCATTTCATAATTATTCATGCTTTTTAAGAATATAAGCAAATTTTTAAAAATTATTTTGGTTGCAGGTTATAGGTTTTTGGGATATTTATTTTCTTCCAAGTCCTCAGAATCCCTCTTCTTCTTTCTTTCATCACCTAATTATTTTCGCTTTGTTTTTCTTATTTGCCCATTGATGAATAAAATGAAACCTCCTAGAGAGGTTAAAACCTAAAACCCATATTTCAGGTTTCTCTTTAAATATCACAAGTTCAGGCAACAAATAAAATGAAACCTCTCTAGGAGGTTTCATTTAGTCAGGATGTGTGGATTACCCACGTCTCCCATGCAAGTCCCTCTCAGGCTGCTCAGGCAAGTTCCCAGGCAAACAGGGATTCACTAGGAGAGCCAATGTCCCCTCTGAGCTCGGAAGGAAGCTTGCAAGTTGGTATGTGCTGCTCTTTGCCCAACTCCCAGCTCCTCCAAAACAATGAACAGATACCAATTTCCCTTACAAGTGTGAGACCAGGTTTTATGCCTCCAAAACACAAGTTCCCAAACGTGGCCCCTCACTTAGATTTAGATGTCAGAAGTAATTGTGAATCCTACATAGTGCTTTTGTCATTATTGCCATGGTTTGCTCTGTTTGATATAATTTGTGAACACTTAAAACTTGGGAGGCCTTCTATTAAAACCCATATTTCAGGTTTCTCTTTAAATATCACAACTTCAGGCAACAAATGAAAAGAAACAAAAGCAGCTGTCCCTTTCCGTGTGTTCTCCAATTTGTCCTAGTTCTTCCACTGCTCTGGGGCTCCCCACCCACAGGTCGAGTGGCTCCTGCTGTGTATATCTGTGGCTTTGTTCTTTCTTTTCTTCTGGTACAGATAAGTTTCCTGTACTCAACCTACCTACACCGTACCCACCTGTCCTCTGTTTTCCTTAATGCTAAAATAGATAAAATGCGAGGTTTTTTCTAATCTATGTTCAGCCCCCCAGTTGTGTTCTGAATCCCATTTTCTCCTTTTGCATACTGAAAGATTCTGGACTCTTCTGCACTATCAGTTTCCCCTCTCTCCAGGCTTGTTCTCATTAGCATAAAAACATGCAGTAATATATTTCTTCTATAAAATCTCCATTGTTTTCACATCTGACATCAAACTACTGCCTCATTTCTCTTTCATAACAAAATTTCATCTAGTCAATACATAAGTTGCTTGTCCTTCTCCTTTTATTCCTTTTTCAAAGTCCCTTCAATTAGGTTTATTATTCCCTCTGCTCCAGTGAAACCACTCTTGTCAAAGTCACTGATAACTTCCATGTTGGTAAATTAAAAAATCAGTTCTCTGTTGTTACCTCAACTAGACACCTCATCAGCATTTCAAAAGCTATTTAATAATGTGTGTTTGTAATGCTTTCTTCTGTTGGCTTCCCTGACACCAACACTTAAGTTTTTCTTCCTAACTCCTTGACCCTTTTCAACCTTCTTTGAAGGGTTCTCCTCATTGTATCTACATCCTGTCACTTCATTTCTCATTTATATTTAATGCCCTTTATCTCATCCCTTGTATATCTTCTCTTTTTTGACCATATTCTGCCAGACTTTAAATATCCTTCTAAATACTGAGGATTCTCAGAACTCTGTAACCTCAGACATTACCCTGAACTCTGCACTCATATGACCCAGGCCAATTCAATATCTCCAGCTGAATACACATTAGGCTTCAAGCATACATGTTTGAATCCAAAATCTTGGATTTCTCCTTCAGAACTGGTTTTGTCCTAACTTTCTCCATCTCAGTAAAAGGAACCATGATTATCCATGGTTGCTCATTCATAACTTTTCTCTTTCCATCATACCTAATATATAAACCCTCAACAAGTCTTCTGACACGCTTCTGAATCGGACCACATCTCACTGTGGGTCATCACTAAACTTTAGGAAAGATTGCCATCATCTTTCACTTAGAGTACAGCAATAATAGTCACCTAACAAGTCTTACCGCTTCTACTCTCACCTTCTTAGTTCACCACAGTGACCTTTATGAGAGTTAAACCATACCATGTTATGCCCTTTGCTAGAAATCATCAGATGGCTTCCATTGCTAGTTTGACCAGCGCCTCTCAGTTTGCCCAAGACTTGTCTAGATTAACATCAAAGTGTCTCGTTCCAGGAACTCCCTCCATCCCAGGCACACTGCAAGCTGGTCACCTCACCTATGCACAGAATACCATATAAAGAATAAAGAATCAAATCAAATCAAAACCCTTACCATCCACAAGGTCAAGTACATGATCCTGTGTCTGTCAGTCCCTATGCTTTGCTTACACTAATCTGATGCACTGGTCTTCTGTTGTTACTCAAAGATATCGATCCTGTTTCTGCCTTAAACGTTTGTTTTGATGAATCTAATAAAAATTAGTGGAGTAAAAGACAATCATGATGGTAACATGTTTCACAAAATGGCTTACATATATTTCTCTGTGGAAAATAAGAATTATTTCTATTCACTTAACACAGAAACATCTATACACTTTATTAATTTATATTACCAGTCTAGTCCAATTTGAGTTTCCAGCCCCTACTCTAAGCCATGCTAAGAAGCTCAGTCCACGGCAACTTGCTGCATCAAATAGACTAACTTCAGGAAGAACAAAAGCCTAAGCTGTGTCTGGCATCCAGTTTATAAGCAGTTGATAGAAACTCTTAATTAACCAAGAGGGCATAGTTAAAAAGGGCACTAGCTTTTCTGCCAGAAACGTGGGTCCTAGTCTCAGCTTCACCACAATTTAATTACGTGACCTTCAGTGAGTCACTTATTCTTAGGCATTAGGCTTTTTATTTGTTTGTTTGTTTGTTTGTTTTTGCTTTGGGTTTTTTTTTTGTTTGTTTCTTTGGATATTGTTATTTAATCTGAAATAAGCAAGTTGGCTTGTATAGTTGTCTTTCATCTCTACAAGTTTTAAATGACTGACTCTCTTCTATTCTTCCCCAAATGATATACACTCGTATTTTCAAGATACAATAGTAGTCAGTGAACAATATATGAAGTCTGTCCAGAAAAATTCTGGCCATTGTTAATATAACAAGAACAGTTTGCATGACATCAATATAACCCGGCAGCCAAGGCGAGTGGACTAGAATCCACGTGTGTAAGCAACGATGACTTCACTGTATGAGTCAGAGGGGGCGGTAGACACCATTGAGTGAGCATGTGTATTGTGTGGCTGCCACATTCGAAATGACTGAGTGAGTAGACCAACAAATCTGCATCAAATTTTGCATTATGGTTGAATATTCCTCTGCAGAAACTATTCAGATGATTCAGAAGGCCACAGCTATGGGTAACTGGTGATTGGCAGCTTCATCATGACAACAGGCCCACTCACATCTTATGCAGAATTTTTTAGCGAAATATCAAATCACTCAGGTGACTCAGCCCTCTACAGCCCAGATTTGGTGCCCTGTGACTTCTGGCTTTTCCCAAAACTAAATCACCTTTGAAAGAGAATTGATTTCAGACTATCGATGAGATTCAGGAAAACAGGACAGGACAACTGATGGCGACTGGGAGAACTGTGTGAGGTCCCAAGGTTCCTACCTTGAGGGGGACTGAGGTGCCATTGTCTTATGTACAATGTTTCTTATATCTTGTATCTTCCTCAATAAATGTCTATTTTTCATAGCACATGGCTAGATACCTTCTGGACAGACCTCATATGTGAACCTGATTTGTTACGGATATCACAAATCAAAGAATAATAATACTGGCTATGTAGTGCCTCTCTCCCTAAGCTTAGGCAGTATTTTCTGGTATGATTTTTAAAGAGATTATTCAGTGAGATTCAGACTGGTTAAAATTATTCATGTTATCAAGATTTTAGCACTTCCTTGGGGCTCTGTTTCTTTGTCACTGTTGAGCAATTTTTTGGATGGTAGGATAAAGTTCCCTTTGCTTAATTTCCTCCAATTTCATTTCATTAGTCCCTTTAAGACCAGACAGCCTTCTCCTTCCCACCTTAGTGCCAGCAGTGTTCAAAGATGTCGTGGTACTGTGACAGGCGCTAGTAGCTTTCTAAGCTAATTTCAAACCCCTGGAGCTTCACGGAAATTTTGTTGCTTACATTTTTCCAGAGAGGTAGAATGTAAATCAGGTTATTAATATTTCAAATCTAGCTTCATGATGCCATATTTAAAATTCTATTTTTCTTTTAAATAGAATAAATTCCCTTACATATTCCATTTTTAACTGGTAAATATTCTAAGAAAACTGAAAAATCATATCTTTTACTGTGTCCTTTTTGCACTGCAGAATGGAAAGAAATTATCACCTAGCTAGTTCACAGTTGGATGCTTCAGAAAACCAACCCTAACTTACAATTTTCTTTATGTTTCTGTTTTACTTTATGCATACTTCCCTAATTTCCCCTTAACTATAAATCTTGCTTATTTTTATTCTTCCTGAAATATAATTTTCCTTGCTACTTAATATTAATGCATGTCTTTCTCTTCCTAGATGTTTATTTCTCCATAGATTTTTATTACATGTTATATATTTTATATACTCTGTTTGTTCATTCATATGAGACTAGCTTTTTCCTCTCCTTCCTATGAAAAATATAAGATAGTTGTCTGTCATCAGAAAATTTTATGAACTTAAGCAAGAAAATAAAAATGTCTTAAGTTAGGGCAAGTGAGCTATATTATTTTAGTTATACATATGTTGTTTAATCCAAAGAAAACCTAAACATTTAGAACACAAAAATCATGGCAGATAAAGAAATTTCAGAACCTCTGTTATTTGTAACTAAACTATATTTCTTATTTTCTATACTAATGCCAATTAATTCAGTCTCTCATCACCCCAGTTCTAAATTCCCAGGTGAATAATCAAATTAATTCAGTGTGAGGAAAATTGAGCCTTTTCTTAATTCCTTCAGCTGTTGAAGGTCCTGAAAATGGTGCTGTGCTATGTTCTTTGAAGAGAAGTTGAGGAGGAGGATTTTCTTTGATGGCTGGGGGACAGGTATGGCAGGCTGACATGCTCCTTAGAGGGAGGATAGTGACAGGTGACGAGACTGGAAATTTAGATATGGGTGAAAATACAGAAAACCTTATTCCAGTCACTATTGCTATATATAAGACACCCTAAACATAGTAGTGTAAAACAACAAATATTTTTTTATGCTCACATACTCTATGAGTTAGGAATTTGAATTTGGGACTTTAGGAATGGCTTGTTCCTATCACATGATGTATGAAGTCTCAGCTGAGAAGACTTGGTGGCTGAGGATGACTTAATGGCTGGGGGCTGGAACCACCTGAAGGCTTCTTCGTGCATATGACCTGTGGGCCAGGGCTTTACTGGGACTTCCAGTCATCACATGTACAAGTGGCCTCTCCGTGTGCTTGCTTATGCTTTCTTACTTGCTATTTTGATGGAATGAAAGATTTAAAGAACAATTAAAATGATGAAGGGTTTACAACATTCAACATATATGAAAGAGAAAGAGCAATGCATAATTTTTAATTCTTTAAAAATTAGTGAAAAAGTGATAAACAGCAAATAGAAACTAAAGTGCTTTAAAAATAAAAAGAAAAATTACAAATACTTGCTAAGTGCATGAAAAAGTATTCAACTTCCTTGATGTGTAAAAAATTGCAAATAAAAAGATACCTTTTTTAACCTATCAGATTGGCAAAGATAAAAAATTGGAAGACACCTCTAGTTATCAAAAATGTGATGGAAAGGAAGCTCAGATTACTGTTAGTGAAAGGACAAAGTTATACGAAGTTTCTGGAGGACAGTCAATGTATTGCAGTTTAAACTGTGCATAATCTTTAGCATAGCATTTTAAATCTAGAACTTTATCCTCACAAATTGTCAAAGAAGTGTAAAGATGCAAATAAAGTTTATTTAAAATAGCACAGTTTATAATATTGAAAAATCACAAACAACCACCCTTCAAAAAATAACAAATTGTTAAAGTGGAATAAAGAATTGTTATGTATGTAGATAATAAGATAATTTTGTGGGGTTTTTTTTATTGATGTAATAAAATGTCCAAAATATGATAATGATGGAGGGAAAAACCAACTTACAAAATATGGCTAATTTTTGTTAATTGCATACAACATATATAATGTATGTTTAAATGAATAATAAAACAAGACATTTTAAAAGTCTTAACCAATAAATTTATATTTGAGAAAATGCCAACATTTAATATTTGACATAAAGAATCATTTATTCGTGCATTGAGCAAATGTTGAGTGCTGGCCTTGTTACAGATATTTTTCTGGGTACTGAAAATATAGCAAAGGAGAAAGCAGACGGAAGTCACTGCTTCCCAAGTCACTACTTGGGAAGTAGTGTGAATGTGCCCAGGTAGACAGGCTCTTGTCCTCTCCAACTCCATTCAGATGTTGAATATTACAAGGCATGTTTTTTAGCTCTTCGACTGAGAGATTGAGAGAATTGGCAGAGGAGGAAATGGGGAGGGCTTAAGAAATGGTAAGTACATTCGTTTATATGCAAAGACCTAAGAGCAGGTGTTGCTCTTACTAGTTACTAGAACTCAAAGGAGTTTTTCATCGTTTTCAGAAAGGAGGCATATTTTTTAAAAAAACCTGGGGTTGGTATTGACAGAGGATGGAAGAAATAAAAAAGGATTTTGAAAAGAAATGGTGAGTTTGTGTGCCTTTTAAAATGTTTAATAAATGCAAATAAAGAGTTCATATTCTTTCAAGTTAGTTTGGTTTATAAGCACTAGAGTGTATTGATACAAGGTCCATGGAGAACACAACTGAGGAACTTCAATCTAGTCAGGGAGTCAAAAGACACCTCACTGAGATTATCAGGCCTAAACTTAGCCTTAAGTAGAGTGTAGAGAAGAAAGCAGAGATCCAAGGGGTAAGAATCAGCATTTTAAGAGCCGACAGGATAGGTATGTAAAGTACTTTAAATCAAATAAAGTAAATCTAGTATGATGAAGCATTCAGAAATATATTGAGTTCTAGGTGAAGGTAAACCATGGTTTAGAAAGTGGGCAGGACAAGATATATACCTTCAAGACATGGATTTTTATACAGTGCATGAATTAGACTTCATTAAAAATGCATGAGCAATAGAGGCAGGAAGAACCAGATGATCTGAGCCAAGTACCTTCATTTGATGCTGCGCTTATGGGGGACTGAGTCAGGTTGACTGCAGCAGAAAAGGGAATGGGGTTCTTAAAAGAAAAAGCATAGGGTTTGTGAGAGGATAAGGGAGGGGTTAAGGGAGGGGTTAGTCTCTTGTTCTTCTAGGCAGGTCCCTCAGGGTTCCAGGATATGAGCCAGAACAATCTGTTAGATACAGGGTGCACTGTTCCCAGGTACAGGAGGGTCAGTCTGGCCACCAGCCATTGTGGTTGGTGTCAGGTGTCTATTGTGTGTGCTGGGAGAGAGTTTTGATTAACCTTCAGTCTACCAAGCGAGTTGGGACAACTGAGTCATAGGCAGTTTAGAGGGTTGGAAAGTGGCTTGACCCTTTCAGAATTGAAGCCTCGAGCTCAGTCCTAGAAAGGGACCTAGAACTGGCTTTCTCGAAGGAAGGAAGGAAGGAAGGAAGGAAGGAAGGAAGGAAGGAAGGAAGGGAGGGAGGAAAAAGGGAAGGGGAGGAAAGGAGAGGAGAGAAGAGGAGAGGAGAGGAGAGGAGAGGAGAGGAGAGGAGAGGAGAGGGGAGGAAAACCTTAGAGCTAGACAAGAATTTCTTCCTTATTGCATAGGTAATAGATGGAGAGATAGTTTGTGTTCATAAATTGGAAGTTTCGATATTGCCAAGATGTCAGTTCTTCCCAATTTGATCGATAGATTAAATTTAATCCTAATCAAAGTCCTAGCAAATGTTTTGTAGGCATAGACAAACTGATTCAAAAGTTCACATAGAAAGGCTAAGACCTAGAATATCTAACATGATACTGAAGAAGCTGAAAAAAATTGTAGAACTTGCATTTCCTTATTTCAAAATTTATTGTGAATTTACAGTAATCAAGATATGGTATTAGCTAAAGAATAAACACTTAGATCAAAGTAACAGACATAAGAAATTATGTACAGCATAATAAATTGATTTTCAACAATGGTACAAAAGTATTTAATGGAGAAAGAATAGTCTTTTCAACAAATAGTGCTGTAATATTTGGATATTCATATGCAAAACAGTGAACCTAGACACAGAAATTTCACAAAAATTAGCTCAAAATACATCATAGATCTAAACAGAAAATACAAAATTATAAACCTTCTTGAGGAAAATAGGAAAAAATGAACACAACCTTGTGTTTGGTGGTGATAAGTTTTTAGATACAATTTTAATAGTATAATCCATGAAATTAAAAAAATTGATAAATTGGACTTTAATAAAATTGAAAACTTCTGTGCATTAGAGGACACAGCAACACTGTGAAAAGGCAACCCATGTACTGGCAGAAAATATGTGTAAATTATTTATTTGATAAAGGATTAGTAACCAGCATATATAAAAACATTCCCACAATATACTAACAAAAAACAAACAATCCTATTTTAAAATGCTCAAGGATTTGAAAAGACATTTCTCCATAAAAGATATACATTTGGCCAATAAGCACATGAAATGATCCTCAGCATTGCTAATCACTAGGGAAATACAATCAAAATCCACAATGAGATACTACCTCACATGCATTAAGGTGGCTGTTATCAAGAATACAAAACAAAAGAAGACTAAACCAAAATCAAAAAATAGCAAATGTTGGTGAGGATGTGGAGAAATTGGAACATGAGTACACTATTGATGGGAATGCAAAATGTGCAGCCTCTATGGAAAACATAGGAAGGTTCCTCATAAAATTAAAAATATAATGATAACATCATAGATAAATTCTGCTGCAAGGTATATCCTCAAAATAATTCAAAACAAGAACTCAATGAGACAATTTATGCATCCATATTCATAGTAGCATTATTCACAATAGCTAAAAAAGGGAAGCAACCCAACTATTCATCACAGATGAATGATTAAACAAAATGTGGTATATACATACAATGGGATATTATTCAGCATCAAAAAAGAAAGAAATTCTGACACATACTACAACATGGATAAATCTTAAAGACAGTATATTAAGTGAAAGAGGCCAGTCACATAATGATAAATGCTTTATAATTCCACTTACATAAATATGAAGAGTAGCCGAATTCATAGAGATAGAAAGTAGAATGGTGGTTGTCAGCAGGTGGGGGAAGGGGAGAATGGGAAGTCCTGTTTAATAAGTGCAGATTCAATTTTATAAGTTGGAAAGAGTTTTGAAGATGGGTGGTGGTGATAGTTATGCAACAATGTAAATGTACTTAATATCACTAAACTGTATACTTAAAAATAGATAAAATGGTAAATTTTATTTCATATGTGTTTTACCACAATTAAAATAATTTTAAAAATTAAAGAATTCTGTCCTGTGAAATAAATTGTTACAAGAATTAAAATACAAGCCACAGACTCAGAGAAAATATTTGCAAAACACATATCTGATAAAGAACTTACAACCAAAATATACAAAGAAAACCCAACAATAAGAAAATATTGAATAACCCAATTTTAAAAAGGACAAACGATATGAACAGACACCTCACCAAAGAAGATATACAGATGGTAGATATGTATATGAAAAGAATCTCTACATCTTATGTCATTAAGGAAATGCAAATAAAACAACGAGATGCTACTATATAATATTGAAAGGGATAGAATCCAAAGAACTTTAAATAACAATTACTGGCCAGGACAGATAGAGCAGTGGTCCCCAAACTTTTTGGTGTCAGGGACCAGTTTTGTGGAAGACAATTTTTACATGGATGGGGGGTGGTTTTATAGCCTGCCCACCAGATACAGCTTAGTTGTCACTTGTCACTCACTGTTAGAGTTTTGGTATGAGTCGGCAAGTAACTGATTTCTTATGGTCTTCGTACCGCCAAACCTCTCTGCTCATGATAATCTATTTGCAGCTGCTCCCCAGCACTAGCATCACCACCTCAGCGCCACCTCAGATCATCAGGCATTCGACTCTCATAAGGAACAGCAACCTAGATCCCTTGCATGCTCGATTCACAACAGAGTCCACGCTCCTGGGAGGATCTAATGCTGCCGCTGACCTGACAGGAGGCAGAGCAATGGGGAGAAGCCGTAAGTACAAATGAAGCTTTGCATGCTCACCTCCTGCTGTGCTGGTAAAGTTCCATGACCCAGGGGGGTGAGGACCCTGCTGTGGAGCAACAGGATCTCTTATTCCTTGCTGGTGGGAATTCAAAACGCTACAGACGCTTTGGAAGATAGTTTGGAGGTTTCTTACAAAGCTAAATGGAGTCTTACCACACAATGCCTCAATTACTCCCCCAGAATATTTACATAAGTGATTTGAAAACTAAGTTCATGTAGAGACTACAAAAACTCCAAACTGATTTGCAGACAGACACCTTGCCTGGGCCATAGGGAGAAGGAATTGGTTCTCAGCAAAACAGAACCCAACTTTTATATTGCATAGGGATGACATCCGAACTGACAATATCTGCGAAGTATAGACACCATGACACTAGTATAAACAGTCTCAAATGGTGACTCAGTAGGGCCCTGGTAACACTGGAACTGCAACATAATGGCTCTTGAAAAATCCAAGGAATATCTAGGCCTTTAAGAAAAAAATTCCCATCATACACAAGCTCAAAGAAAGTCATAACAGGATAGTTCACACTGAAGAAACAGATCAAATAGATTGGAAAGAGGTTGTAAAATAAGTACATTAAAAGTACTCAGAGAGATCAAGGAAGCAAGAGAATTATGAAGAATAAAAATTTTATGAGCAAAAAAAATCCCTCAAATATATTTGAAAAGGAACCAAATGGAGATTCTAGAAATGAAAGTAGTCATCAAAATTAAATAAAAATTTTAATAGATGTGTTAAACAGCAGGCTACTAAGAGGTCAAACCAGATGTGAATTGAAAATGTTACATTATGCAGTAAAAGAAATGACTGCTTGAATAGGTAAGGAGAGTGGAAAGAAGTGGAGATATTTGATAACTATTTAGAAAGTAAAATAAACAAGATTTGGTGAAGAATATTTTAAGCCTCCAAAAAGTATTTCCAACTTAGAAGAGAGGCATTGTGGCTGAAGTTTTGGCTGCTAAGATGTGGTAACTTCTTTATAATGCTTGGCACATGGTAAGCAAGCAGGAGATGGTGTTGTTGTCTCTTGGTGTTGTTATTATTACTTTATTGTTGCCATCGTTAAAGCCGACCAGCAATAGCTGAAGGGTAAAGAAGGAGCTGATGAGCCTCCTCACGTTAGAGAATGTGGAGTCTATTATTTTTTTGCTTTCCGTTGTCAAAATATTTCACAGGACAGGTTGGCACTACAGAGCTACTCTGCTTCAGTCATAATAAAAAAAATAGACTGACTGAATATGAAACAACCCAGATAGCTCAGCAAATATACACCACTGTATGTAATAATGTACTAAATGATTAAGGAAGCAACCCAAACTAGCACTGGAGAGAAGGATTACTAAATCAGTGATGCTGGCACAGCAGCAGCCTCAAAGAACAACAACACACTCTTATTGCCTCACAATGCTGACATAATTTTAAAAATTTAAAACACACATGGAAAAACATTTGCTTTAAAATTAAAGAGATGCAGTTTTGAATATTCTATGAAAAATATACAGATGTGATTTTGCAGAAAATGTAATTCTGTGAGAAAATGCTCATTAAAATAAGAATTATTTATTTATTTATTTGAAGGAAAGGGAGGGAGAAAGAGAGGGAGAGAAACATCGATGTGTGAGAGATACATTGATTGGCTGCCTCTCGCACACCTGAAACTGGGAACCTGGCCTGCAACCCAGGCATATGCCCTGACTGGGAATTGAACCAGTGACCTTTCAGTTCACAGTCTGGCACTCAATCCACTGAGCCACACCAGCCATCACTTGACCAGTTTCGAGATCCTTATCAGAATAGACTGTTCTGGTATGTAGACAGAGAACTTTTCAAGCCCATCCCTTGAAAAAAGCTTAGTCCCTTTTTTCTACTTTCCCTCTTCCTCCTTATAAAAACCTCTGCCTGCCCGTCTTCTCAGGCTGCCAGCTCTTGAATAAACTGTTCCTTCTCACCAACACCTGTCTCACCAGTTTGGCTTTCACTGAGTCAGGCAGGCAGCCAGACCTGTGTTCAGTTACATAGCTTTAAAATTTTGTCAGCAAGTTTTAAAAGGCCTAAGAACATTTATAGTTTTTAATGTAACAATTCAACTCCTATGAATTTTCTCGAAGAAAATTGTAGAAATGATGAAATATATGCCTTTTGGTGTTATTTATAATGGCAAAAGCATTGGACACAGTCTAAGTAGTTGATCAAAAGGCAGTAGTTGTTATATTTAGTATGGTTACACTGAAATGTAATATGACCCTAAAATTCCATTAAAAGCAATTTTTAGTAACTGGTGTGCTGATGATCGTTTTCCATTTGCTCTTCACGCTGCCAGGTGTATTCTCTCCCATTCTCTTCTCTAATCTGTTCTCTGAAAGGCTGACTACTGCAGACTGCATCACACAGATTCTTCGCCAATTCAGTTCCCACTGCTTTTCTTTTGCTTCTTGGGCCTTGAGTGTCCTGTCATTACTGGCCCCTGATCCCAGCAATTGCTTGTTTATCCTTTAATCCTCGCCATACTTCTCTATAGAGTGCCATCCTGAAAGTTTCCTCATTTAAGCCTTTTTAGTGAATTCCACATTCAGATTGAGATACATGTAAATGTCTTGTATCATAAAACTGTATAGTTTGCATGATCTAAATGTAAAAAATATATAAAAATGCAAATTAAGAAATAGATGAACATGTGAGGAGAAATTGCTTCTAAGAAGCATGGATAAGAAAGTTCTTTTTATCCTTCATCAGTTTTCTCTTTTATAAATTTTTACAATGAACACATACGCATTTTATAATAAAGTAACAACTCTAAATTAGAACAGGTTTTAAATATACCTCTTCTTTTTAAAAGTGAATTAAGTCACTCCTTTTGTGACCCTCAACTGATTTTCAATAGTTCAATGCTCTTTTACAGAACTACCCCAAGTCCTCCTATTGTCCACGTGAAAATAAATACCTTGCCAGAAATTTTTCTGACAATGCACTTCTGACAAAGTTCTTTTTATTCCTGAAAGCAGAAGCTGTGAGATTCAATTTTCGTCCCTGCTTTTGGATGATGGTATATTGCCACTAAAGACATTTCAACATGTATAATTAAGCAAGCTTCTATCTACTCTTCATTTTCTTTGTGTTTGGAAACTCAGTTAATGCACTTCTGGCACCTTTTTGTTGTTAGTCACTTTCTTCCCAGGAAGAGGAATGATTTTCCTGACTGAAAACATAGGAAGAATAACTAGAGACCCTCCCCGCTCCTGTTTTCTCCTGAAGCCAGCCTCCTGCTATGAGGACATTAGTCTTCCTCTGCTCTTTCATGCAGGAAGTTATGCAGCAGCCAGCTCTGGTGAGTGTGATCAAAGAAGACTTGCCCCAAACCCAGTGCTTTGTGTAAACCGGTGAAGTCTTCCTCATTCTGGAGTCCAGCTAGCACATTTGGCTCACGGACCTAAAGCCACAATCTGCCTCCTAGCCTCTAGCACTGAGGAGGATGATATTTTGGCTCACATACTTACTCTTCTGTTTTATTTCTCAAATCATTTAGCAACTGTGTGGAATAAAAGGATATTTTATATTGGTGGCATTGTCAGAAACTGCACTAGACAAGCATAGGTATACATGTATAGTTTTTACTTAATTATAAGGCACCCTGCTTGGTTGAGGTTTTGCTATATATTTTGACAATTTTAGATGCTGGAAGGCCTCACACCATTCTTATACAGTCCAGAGTAATTTTTTAGAAAATGCAGCAGGTCAAACAACAAATAAAAGAGTAGAGATTATTTGGGAAGCCAGTGTCCCCCAAATATCAGAACTATGAATGCAGCTGCACGTAGGTGTTCCTTTCCTCTTACCTTTTTCACCTGAGTCCATAAAATGTTGATAAAATAAATATTTGGGACCTATATTTTTCTCCTTAAAACTTCATTTTTATATGACTTAGCAAGGCACTGTTTAAGAGTTAGACCATGCTAATCTAATAGGTATTTCTTCTACATAACAAGATAGTAAATTAGAGGCACTGCCGGTTTTTTATTCTCCATATCTTAAGCATTAGTCATTCAAAGAATTTTTAAATCTTTTATTAAAAATTCTATTAATTCCACTTGAATAGATCTTCATTTCCTGAGTCATTGTGCATCTTATTTTCTTCTTAAGTGAAATAATTTTATGTTCAAAGTTAGTTTTTATTTTTTATGTATTGATTTTTTTTAGAGAGAGGGAGGAAGGGGGAGAAAGAGATAGAACCACTTGTTCCACTTAGATTCTTGTATGAGCCCTGACTGGGGATCGAACCCATAACCTTGGTGTATCGGGATGATGCTCTAACCAAATAAGCTATCCAGTCAGGGCCTGAAATAACTTAATGTAATAATTTTGTCTATTTATATTTTATTATTATTAATACTGTATATTAATATCATATTAAATTTGTGATCTATAATGTAAATCTGCTGAAAGCTAGTCATTAATCCATTGCCTTCAGATTCCATGAAAGCTAATATATTCTGTTGACAATTTGGCAACAAGAGATCAGTTAACATAGGATAGTATCACAGCATATGATGAAGCATGACTGTTCCATTTGTCTGGATGGATGAAAGATTGTTCACTAATCCTACAAAAATGTACTGAGTACTTGCCATGGGTCAAGTACTGTGCAAGTTACTGGAGAATACGTTGTCTTTGCCTTAATGAAGCCTAAAAGGAAAGGTATAAAAAAGATATACATTAATTGAATAATCAACAAATAATTACATAATTATAAACTGTGAAAAATATATTTATACATGTATAATATAACATGACTAACACTGGTAGGAAAATGTAAGAATATTTGGCAGATACCATGTTAATTCCTTTGTTAAAAAAAATTTCCAGCCTCCAAGATTTACCTCTTAAATCTAAGTTAAATTGCCACAGAAATTTACAACATTTTAATCAACTCTTTCCTTAAAATTATATGGGGGAAACATTTTTTCAATGTTGTGGGCATTGTGATCTAGAAATTGGGATACCTAACTTCCATCCCTGATCCTTCTGAAACTCTAATGGAAGCTTTAAGGAAAGTAGTTTTGCTTCTGCAGACCCCAGTTGCTTTGCTTGAAAAATGAAGTTGTTGGACTGGATCATCACAAGGACGACACCAATCTAAACAGTCTCTGATTCTATGGCTTAAGACAAATACTGGCTATTACTACAGAGTAAACATGTGCCTAGAGAGGCCATTGTGGGGGGCGGGGTGCTCCTCCCATAGAGCTCCCCCAGGCTGCTGTGGATGAGAATAATTCCACCAAGACTTGATCTCCTTGGGGAGGAAGGCTGACCAGTCTCTCAGAGGAGAAAGGCTTTTAGCCTCTCTCTCAATGGGCTTTTATTGAGTTTAGCTTATATAGGGATGCATATCAAAGAAAGAAGGTATGGTTTACAGATAACATTTCTGGGATTACAGGAGTCTTTTTGAATCAGGGTCTGATAAATAGGGTGACAACAACCAGCTGTAAAACCTTGCAAAACAAACTTATTTTGTGCTCAGACCCTTAACATATAAACTGAGGACATTCTTAGCAAAGTCTTTCTTCTCCACCAGACACAGTATCTCATTTACAGCTGTATTACCAGTTTTTATTAGAGTTTTAGAACAAAAGATCTGTTTATTCTTCATGACTTCGTGTTCACTGTAGCTTGGCCCACTGGATTTAGCTGAGTTTGGTAAAGCATAATTCCAGGGTAAGTTATGCTATAAAGACAAAGTTGATGTCTAGTAAGGGGTGATTCCTGAGGCATTCTAGAATTGTTTTCTATACACATCAAGAAAGTAATTGCCTTCTTTGGTAAAGTCTATTTACATCTGTCTATGCTGATTGGAAATACTTTTGGAAGGCAAATACATCCTGCTGAGATGATATGGGCACTGTGGAAATGGTCTTACACATTAGTAAATTTCAACTTATTCTTTAAGGATGATTATAGTTACCTTAAAAATTAATATTCACTCTCTCATGGAGATTGGCATGATTCCTAAAGTATGAACAAATTCAAGAGTCACAGCTCAGGGGCAGCAGCACATGAGTATCATTAGCCAGAGTCCAAACTGAATGGGGCATGTAGACTGTGAATTATAGAAGACAATGGCTATAGGTTCATTTTTTTAAAAATCATCTAATACTGGACAGAATTTATTAAGTAAATAAGTTGAACAAATGTTCCCTATTCTGGCCCCAATCTAAGAAAGTTTTTTTTCATTGGAGAGTAGGAACAATCAAAACAGTGTTTGCAGAAGCAGTGGAATGGTCACGTTTGCTGTTTCAAGCCTGCATGTAGGCAGGACATGCACCTGAGCACTGGGACTAGAAGCAGAAGGGACAAGACAATGGTGATTCACTTCCGCAGTGAGAGAGTTATACAGTCCATGTTGAAACTGTATCTATGAATTCCTATTAAGTGAATGATAACTACATGATCTTTGGCAGCCAGACATTTATTCTTCATCAAAAAAGGCATGTTCTGTATGCTAAATATTAATCAGATTGTGCAATTTTGAGTACTTGCATTCTTACTCTACTAATTTATTTCTGTGGTAAGTAAGATTTCTAATGTGAAAAAACAAATATGCTGATGAGCTTAGATATATAGAGGAACAGAGAAAACAGTGTTGTGCGGTAAAGAAGGGAGAGAAGGACAGAGAGAGCATCTGTATCAAGTTAAACTGAAATCATTAATAAAGATATAATAAAAGCATAATTGGTTAGTATGAAGAAAATATATCTAAGATATATTTCCTTCTCAAAAAATACTTCTGAAATATTTTCATTACTTATGGATTAGGATATCACCATGTAGAGTATTACCAAGTGATGAATTTTTTCATCCATGTGTGTGTTCATTTGTCATATGATTCATAACTCCAGGGCACTGCGGCCTGTCTTCTATGACACTGACGGGAGATTTTAGATCAGCACTGCGCCTTTGTTCCTTGAAGCCTGTCAGCAGCTACTAAATAAAATAATATATGCTCTGCTTGCTTTTTTGTGTCAGGATACCAAAAATAAGATTTCTTCTTGTTTGTAAACTAAAAATTTTCAGTTCAGGAGATCTAACAACATAAGAGTTCAAGAGCAAGAGAAACTATTGATTATTAATTAATTTCAGGAATGCCAAAAAAGCAAAACGCAACCGTGGCAGTAGGTTCCAGACATGTGGCCATCTACCAGAGATCAACTGAAAGAAGGGCAGTACGTCTGTGGTCACCACCAGCACAACTCTGCGTCATTCTGAACTGAAATTCCTACTTCCCTGCTCATTCTCTGCACCTACCCAGTCTCCATAACACCTCTTACTTGTAATCGTTACTCCTGTTAGGAGTTGTTCTGTCAAGTTTCTTAATCCTATAACTGTTTATCACGTTGATCTTCCATTTGGCTTTATTTTTTCAAATGCGTTAGGTGTTCATGTTAGCACTGGATGTTTATGTGGCATGCATTTAAGAGGGGCTGTAGAAGAGAATGTTAGGAAATGCACCAATTTCCAGGTGAAATTGTTGCTTTCTTGCCTCTCAACCTCAGTCTCAAAGCCCACCAGCAGCAGCATTATTGCTCCGCAAAGAGGGGTCAACAGCAAAAACTTACTGAGTATGAATTGGTAAATAAAGAAGAAAAATCTAATAAACTCTGCCTTATTGAAATTGTCATCTGCTAAAAGTCATGTGAGTCACTCTCCTGTGGAACTTACGTAGCAATACGGATTTTTTTTTTAATCCACTTTCAACAGAGATTCTGACAAAGTAGGTCTGTTCAAAAGGCCAGAAATCTAGATTTTTAACACACTCCTCAGGTGATCCTGATGCCTGGCCTAACCATTGAAATCATCATTGCAGAAACTAGAGGAATAAGTTTCCGTACCTTTCTGTCCTGATTTAACTAACAGAGTAACAGATAGCAGAATTGATAGTGATGAAGACTGGGAGAATAAAAGCCCAAGCAGCCACAAAGCTCACAGTATCTGAGAACAGATCCCAAGGGCAAATCAGACCTCCTATTTAAACATTAGAGCCTAGAACTTCCAAAGAGAAAGAAGAAAAATAGATTGGATTAAAGGAGCTAAAAATGTCACATTTCTTTTAGGTTGTTGCCAAGTATAGTAAGATACATTCAGTCCCTCTTATTCCCATGGTCAGCACACAATGGCCTACTTTTCCAGTTCTTCCACTATTATCACCATTTATTACATTACCATGTCTTTCAAACCCAACTCCTCAGTCACCCTTTTTGTCCATGTCTATGAGCCTCTATCTACTAGCCTCATCATCTTCTGTAAACTTCCATCCCCAGAGTTCTTCCTTTCACCAAGCCCATGGTTACCATTCTCAAGTGCATTTCACTGTCACCAGGTGTTGACTAAACCTGTAAACTAAGATGAACCCAACACTGGTGTTTACCTCTCTGCTCCCACAGAACAAAACCACACAATCATATGTACTGAAACTGCTGCAATATATGGTCTTTCTCAGCTGGGCTTTCAACCCCACAGTGATTCCTTTATATATTTCTAGTCAATTATTTTTGGCTTTCCTCATAGTAGTAGCTATTCTAAATCTTTCTAACACAAAAAAATAGAATTCCTAACACATGAACTACTCTAACTTTGCATCTTCCTACACATAAATGCCCCTGTCTAGCCAAGTACCTATATCTTTATCCATCACTGGGCTAAATATTTTCTTACATAAAACATATATATATAACATATCTATAACATATATATACATATATATACACACACTATCTTCAACACTGTCTTACTAATTTTATTTTTTCTCATCTTTATCCATTTCTCTTTTTTCATTGTTCCTTCCTCTCAAAATTTTCATAACAATTCCATATTTTTTTAAAAATCCTTGTCAAATTACACAATCCCTATAACAACCCTTCATTTTTCCCTTACATTTTGATGGAAACTTATAAAATGAGAATTAAAGTCTTTATTCTTTACATCTTCCATTCATTGTTCAGCTCTCTGAATCTGCCCTAGTATACCATCTTTTTATTCAAGGTGATTTTGCTAAGGTCAGTAATGACCTTATAATTTATCAATCCTGGGAGCCCTTCTTATTCCCTGTCCTGCTTCAACTCTGTGCCATTGACATCAGCTGCTCTTGGTGTGCTCCATTCCTTTGGGCCTATCACAGCGGTTGCCTTGGCTTTCCTTTTGTTTGCCTGTCTCTTTCCTACAGCTGTGGGGATGCACTTCAGAGTCAGAATATTCCTGCCACTTAACAACTGTGTGACCTCTCTGACTTTATTTCCCTCCTCACATAAAAGGGAGATGGTAATAATATTGACTTCATAAGGTGGTTGTGAGCATTTAACAAAATATATTACAAATGTTAATAAAACAGTACCTGACAAATGGTAAGCTTATGCAGTAACTGGTGGACAGGGTGGTATTGACCCATGTGCTGTATAGTTGTTAATGTTGTTGTTATTGTTATTACTATTATTATCTTAACTCTTCCTTATTTAAAAATTTTTTCAAATGAATTTTTTGTGTTTGTCTTTGTTAAAATAAAGATTACTGGGCCTCACTGCAAACCTAACAAATTAGAATCTTCACAATAGATCCCAGTCAAGGAGTACCTCAGGTCACTCTTCTGTACACTGAAATGGGAGAGCCACTGTCTTATCCCCTACCATGGGCAGGGACCTTGTAATCAGATAGACTTGAGAGTAAGTTAAGAATAAAGACTTGAGTAGATTACTTCTTTCTTAGCTTCATCTTTCATACCTATGAAAATAGCTTGTTCCATCAACTACCTAGGCTCCTTAAGACAAAATTAGATTGCATAAAATAGTATAGCACATTGTGGTTTATATAGGCCACTCAACAAATATTTATTCCACATCTTATTTCCATCTTTAGTCAAAAGATAAAGAAAGTATGAAGATAGTATAGAGAGCAATCCTATCCCACCCTGTGTACCTACCCCCAAGATGTATGTGTGTAAGTCTTCTTCAAAGAGAGAGCTACAGTTGCTTTAGTTACTAAGGATTCCAGTAAATGTGACAGTAAATTAAAGGCAATAGACCAAGGAAAAACTGTAAGTATGACAGTAACTTAGAACCAATAGACCAGGAAAAATGGAATGAAGTTAGAGTGTTGTGTATTAGGAAATAAATATAAAGTAAAGTAGGCCATTTTGGCAGGCGGTCCCATCCAAAATGAATATTGGTCATGTGTTGAAAATCTCTAGTGTGACCAACATTATGCTTGCTGATATGAGAAATCTAAAAAGAGTTTCAGACTTGACCTCTGTCCCCAAGGATCTAATATTTAATTGGGTTCAAATACATGAAAAATTTATGTACAAATTTAAACCATACTTTTCTATCCAATTAAAGTATAAATAGCACTTAACTTGTGTAAAGTCATACTATTTGCTAGAGGAAGTTCAATTGTTTAAATATCTTACAAACAAGCAGTCAAAAATAATATCCATATAAGATACAATAATAGAAGGTTAACCCAAGGAGAAAGAAAAAAAAGAATTTCAGAAAATAGGTTAATACAAAAATAATCCTTTTTAAGTTTCCATACACCATTTTAAAATTCTCTTTCTGTTTCATTGTTCTGGAGTGTTTGTATGATTAAATTGTATGATTAAGTGCTAAATTAAGTGCATTAATTTCTCTTTTCATCAGTGAAGGGGAACATTGCAAAAGTCACCATGGAGTACTCCACTGAGATTTTGAGAACTGAGATGGGACCTGAAGTAATGCTTAAATAGCTGAAAATCAGACATGATTACACTCAGACAAAAAAAAATCAGCGAAGGGAAAGGGGTAAGACTAAATAGGGCACGTCCATGGAATAATGAGAAGGTCGGTGTGACTTCAGCAGCTTCGAAAAGTTGTGTGAAATAGAGAGGATGTGATTAGACATGGAGATACTGGTAGGAATGTAGATTTGCTTCTGTGGAAATAGGATAGGGTTTGTTTGTTTGTTTGTTTGTTTGTTTTTAATGAAGACCAAACAATGAATTATATTATTCTGTTAGTCATACTCATTCAATCAATAACTAGCCAGTGGTAGTTAACATCATTAAAACAAAATGCTAGGCAACGTAGGATGCCCTGGCTGGTGTGGCTCAGTGGACTGAGTGCCGGTCTATGAACCAAAGGGTTGTCAGTTAGATTCCCAGTCAGGGCACATGCTTGGGTTGCTGGTGAGGTCTCCAGTAGTGGGTGTGAGAGGCAACCACACACTGATGTTTCTCTCCCACTCTTTCTCCCTCCCCTTCTCTCTGTCTACAAATAAATAATATCTTAAAAAAAAAACAAAATGTTAGGCAATGTAGGAAGTAAAATTGAATAAGATGTGGTATTATACTCTCAATGTCATTTAAAAAGTAGGACATCAGATAAGGACAAAAATAAGTATAATCACAGAATATAGATGCTACAAGATAGTCACTTGAGAGGAAGTAGGTAGGTTATGAATGGTGATAGCTAATGATATTTGGAAGAGACCTTGAAAGACATATGTTATATAGGTGAAGATAAGAAGAGAGGACTTCTGGGAGAAAAATAGTATGATCAGAGACAGTTTATTTCAACATATATTTCATGTATACTGTATGCCAGGTCCTGGGTTGATATTGGGTTATCCTCATAGATTATCACAGCCTCTGGCCTTAATCACTTAACACAGGTGAGCAGACCACTTGTTTTCAGGGACGTGTGGGAGTTCTATTCAGCCAGTACTTTTATATATGGGGAAACAGTAGAATAAAGCTGGAAGATAAATTGCACCAATAAATTAATGAGCATCTTAAATGCCAGGCTAATTTATATGCAATTCTACTGTGCATGTGGTTCATTGAAATCTGTTGCTATAGATTTTAGCAGGGGTGGGAAGATATGAGAATTGTGTTTTGAGCAGTCCGAGCTGGGAGAAAAGGATAAAATAGATTTTTGAAGAAGAGACTTTTAAACTAGAAGGATATTATTACATTAATAAAGCATGAAGTGATAATGGTCTGAGATAACTAGTGACCACAGAGTAAAAGCTCACACATATCAAAAACATATTAATGCTCTAGTCATTGGCTAAGGGCATGAATGAATCTTCTCACCTAATCCTCACAACTTCCCTACATTATGGACACTATTATTATTCCCTACTGGCAGATGAGTAAACAGAGCACAAAGACATTAAAGACCGTGCCAATCTTCTCCAACTTCAGCAAGTGCTGAAGGTGGATAAAGCATAGGTGATAAAGCTGTCTCCAGAAATTGTGCTTTTGACCACTAACTGTAGAGTTAAAAACAGATATGAATTTTGAACTTGCATGTCTGAGTTAAAAAATAGCTCAATTAACAAACACAAGTATGCTTAAATACATCTTTCACTTGAATACTTTATCAGTTAAAAAAAAGTCATATGATCCCTTTCCTAAACCAGACTCATGGATTTAGTGATTTCCAAATTCTATAATAAAATTTTAAGGCCAAATATATCTCCTCCTACCTCACAGCTTTATGGAAGACAGGCTAGAAAGCAAGATTAAGGGAACTGTCCAAAGTAAGAAACCTAACCAGAAATCAAACTTATTAAATCCATTCCTTCTGTTTTCCGGACTGCTATGGTACAGTACTCTGATTTTATCATACAAAAAATGATATAATTCTTCTATTATGTTTTTCCCAGCAAATATCTTTAACTGAATCATAAAGGGAGAGTAGTTTTTACTTACAAATTCCAAAAGTACATGCGATTGGTTGCATACCTACTTCAAAATCACAATGGTAAGTGTATTAACAATTGAACCCATTTTTCACGTTAACAGTTTTAACAAAAGAATTTATCTGCAACAGTGGATTTTAAGGCAATGATGTTGAATTGTTCCACTTCTGTATTTTAATGAATTCTTGGTGAGCAAATAAATCAAAATCAATATATTACTTGTTACCTCACAGTGATAAATATCAGAGACTTTGTGGGGGGCCACCAAAAGGTGTCAAAGTTTGAAATATGTTGCTGTCTCATGTGCACATCTTTCTAGAACTTCAGCTGGCTGTCTTTGCTCATTACCAGCACCAGAGTCAAGCACTGATAGTAAAAGCACAGTGAGATCAATTTGCTCTTATTTATTTTATAAGCCATTGTTGGCCTCACAGATAAAAAACAAAAGGAAGTATATCCTTTTCACGTCTTTTTAAATTGAATGCTACTCAATTAAATATCTTCATAACATTAAGTATATAACAGAATGTCCTACATTAATGTAGGACCAAAATATTTTTGAGAACTCTGTGAGTTCGAGGAAAATGGAATGTGACAAGAGAGCCACCCATCATAGTTGAGATAGAATAAATTTTAAAGAGAGAAACACAAATAGAAATGTAAAAAGTGAAAGGAGGGGAAAAGAAAAAAATTAGGCTAATGGGAAGGCACATATGAAGTAAATGTAGCTGATGCTCATTTGTTCTTCTATTAAAATGTAAATTACTTCTAATTTTGAAATCAAGGTCTTGCTATTTTCCTGTAGTTAGTCATATACTCCCTAAATAGCCTGTTCCCCAAAAGAGAAAAATGTAGTTCTACCATAAGGAATTAAAAAATAGTACCAAAAACCTAAATGCATTGCAGGGTGAGTTGTCTGCAATAGACAACAGCTTTAAAAACCTCTAAATTTCCTAGCCTGATGTAGGCACAAAGAGAGCGAGAGACTTGGTTGCCTGGCAACTGCTCTCTTCACAGGCAGCTGGAGTAAAAAGAACCTGCTGGTGCCAAATGGCCTTTCACCTGCTTCGTTAAAGGGAAATCTGTGTAAGTTACCTTGCCAATAGACATAGGACAAGATGCTCAATGTCACTAATCATCAGAGAAATGCAAATTAAAACCACAAAAAGATATCACTTCACACCTGTCAGAATGGCTACCATCAATAAATCAACAAACAACAAGTGCTGGCGAGGATGTAGAGCAAATGAAATCCTCCTGTACTGTTGTTGGTGTACTGTTCAAGACTGGTGCAGCCACTGTGGAAAACAGTATGGAGTTTCCCCAAAAAATTAGAAATGGAACTGCCTCGTAACCCAGTGAGTTCACTTTTGGAAATATATCCAAATAAAACCAAAACACTAATTCAATAGGATGATATATGCACCCCTATGTTCATTGTAGCATTATTTACAATAGCCAAAATTTGGAAGCAGCCCAAGTGTCATCAGTAGATGAGTGGATAAAAAAACAGTGGTACATTTACACAACGAATTACGAATTGGCTGTAAAAAAAAAAAAAGGAAGAGGAGGAGAAAGAAGAAGGAAGAGAAAGAGGAAAGAAGGAGAAGGAGAAAAGCGTAACTTTTTGGTACAGCATGGATGAACTGAACAGTGTTGTGCTAAGTGAAATAGATCAGTCAGAGAAAGGCAAATACCAAATGATTTCACTTATGTATGGAATCTAATGAACAAAAATAAACCAAACGAAAATAGAAACAGATTCATAGATACTGAGAACAGACTGACAGCTGTCTGGGGGGAGTAGGATTGTGGGGCTGGATGAAAAAGGTGAAGGGATTAAGCCAAGAGGAAAACCTCTTAGACACAGACGACAGCATGGTGATTGTCAGAGGGAAAGAGGGGCGGGGAGGTAGAAGACGGTAAAGAGAATAAACAGTGACGAAGAGAGACTTGACTTGGGGTAGTGAGCACACAGCACAATATACAGATGACTATTATAAAAGAAAATGTCTCAAAAATATTAAATTAAAATTAAAAAAAAAAAAAAAGAGTTTCCTTGCAAGGGCCAAAGATCCACTTTGAAAACAGAGGCTTAAGAAACTCTTCTCTGGCTTCTGTTTGTTGAGGATTTCTAATGCCTTGGCCATTATTGATGCTTTTGCTCTCCCCTTCCCAGCTCTGGGTACCACCGTGACTACAAGCTTGGTGTCCTCACATACAAGGAAAAGGAACTCACTTTAAACTTTTTGCAGAGAATTGATAAGTGCTGAAAATCAGGAAAAATACTTGTAAACCTTTCAGCAATGACTTTTCGTAAACATCTTCCCATTTTTTCATTGAATTTTCTTTCTGATAATACTAGGAGTAATGAAGTACATTTATGATAAAAAGGGACTTAGAAATAACTATTCAAATATTCTGCTTTTACATAAAAGCCTGGTGATTGAATTTATTTTAGAAAATTTACTCGGCTGGCTGTTACAGTGAAAATGTGAAAAGTGCCTAGAGATGATTTAGCATGAAGAGTAGTTAGTTCTTTTCAAAAGAATTCAGACAACCCACTTCTGAAATGAAAAGTATTCTAATACATTTTTGTCTGTGGAAATTTTAACCGATGCTAAAAAATACATTTCTTAGTGGAAACTTAATGAGTAATTCTCAATTAGTCTAGCTCTCTTAAGGTCAAACAGTAAAAGGTGAATAGAAATTGAGCGAAGGAGTCAGAAACAAAACACTGGAGAAAAGACTTAGAGCAGGGGGTTCTGGTCCTCCTCCTGTCACTCACACAGCACTGGAATCCTAACTTCATTAGCATACACATACGTAACCTGCCTAGTGAGCTTTCCCTGGGATTTTTCCATCAGGTAAAATTTTGAAAATAAATATATATATATTTATGTTAAACTTTTGAGGTTATTCAACTTACATATATTTATTTCAATTTTATGCACAACCAGTAAGCATAACTACCTTTTTATACTTTTTATGGGATTGTTCACTCTTATTCCTTTACTTTCTTGTGCTCTACTAAAATATGCTTTTTATATTCAAAATAATCCATCTCGCCACTCCACCCCCAGAGCTGAGGAGGAAATGCATTTTCATTCTCCACATGACTTTTCCAGGGCAGTCTGTTGTGGTTGATGGGAGCTATGCAATCATTCAGAAAACTTTGGTCAATAAAGGTGAAGAGGTGTCAAGTAGCCAAAAAAATAAAAAACAGTGAACAGCTTGTAAGCACTCCTAATACTTCTCCCAGAGGTCAAATCACTTACTAAAGACTTGTGCAAAAGTGGAGAAGAGGAGTGTTATTTTGCTCTGAGTTGAAGATGCATCTGACCTGAAGTTTATGGCTTTCACCTTCTCGGGAACATTCACTGACATTGTTATTCACCTAACCTTATCTTAAAAGCAAAAATTCCCAGAAAATGCTATGTGACCAAACACCATATCTTGGTCTCCTAGTGATTCTTCAGCAATTAAATGCTTATGCATAGTATTTTTCTCTTCCAGGAAAGTTAGAGTGTTTCTATAATAATCTACTATTAAATAGCTTTTTAAAAAAATAGTTTTCATTTAAACAGAATGGAAGATGATGTTTTTCCTTATTTTAAAAAATTAGTTCTGTAATTTCTTTGAGGAAAAGCAATTTATGTTCCAAGGTGGGACCCCTGAGGTGACAGGAAGACACCAGGTGTTAACCGTGGCTACATGTTCGAGTTACCTGAGGAACATTTTCATTTCCTAGTCCAAACTCCTCACCATCAAGGCTGCCTTATTGACTTCACATCTGAGTCAAACCTGTATGAAACAGCATCAATGTATACTGTTAATTTAGATTTCAAATTTTAAAAACAGTCTTATTTCCTGGAAGATAGACTTGAGGACACTAGTTACAATATTGCAGAAAAAATGAGCACAGTGTTAAAGATTATTTATGCCTAATTGCTTTTCCCAACACCTGTGTCTCTTTCTCTGCATGTGTTCATGTACCCTTCCATTCTAAAGATGTGTCTTAATATTAATGTCCCAAAAAAGTTAAAGAGGTAATTAACATTAATAAGAATATTTTAAATCATGTAGAAACGTAAACAGTGGAGTAAACGTTAGCTCTCACTGTCACATGCAGCCAGATTCCACTTCAGCAGCAGCGGGCCCTTTCAGCTGCACTGCAGGTGTACAGCTTCCTCTAAACACAAGTTACTTCATAGAAACACACCAAAAAGCTAAGCTATTTTTGCCAGTGCTCCGCATAGAAAGTACAAGATGAGCCTGGAATCTCTTGTTGTGGCCAAAAGTAAAGAAATGAAGAATAAGGGGACACGTCAAACACGTGAGTCTGTTCAAAGAGTCCCACTGGCCAGGGCTGGGATGATTTAACCATGAAAACAAGTATTGATAGTAATGATTATAAACTGGTGAATAAAATAGGAACCTGTGACTCCATACTGATGTAAATAAATAGATGAATACATAAACAAATGAGGGAAAAAGAAAATGTAACTTTTATGGCATAATGCAGACCAGTAAATAAAGAAGGAATGATGGAGGTAGAAAACCATGAGTAGATGTCAAATCTAGTAGATAAATTTTGATGAAAAGGAAATTTTATATAGTCTCAAAGTACCTCTTTACAAGTTACCTATTAATTACAAATGGAAAATATTGACTTTACCACGGTAAAGCCTGGTGGACATCACTTTACCCAAGTGATCAAAACTAATGTCACTAATATTAGTGCAGTCTGAATCATGTGCCATGATATGATTTACTGACAAGACTAAAATATCACTTGTCACTTCAGTGGAATTTCAGACAGAAATGTGTAAACTGAAACTAATAAAGATGAAACATCAGATAAACTCATACTGAGGGATAGTCTACAAAATCATTGATCTGTACCCTTCAACAATCGAAGACCAAAAACACTAAATATGGCTGAGGATTTGTTCCAAATTAAAGGATACCAAGAAGACATGAAAAATAAAAGCAATCCCTATTCCTGGTATGGATTTTGAATAGGGAAAAATAGGGAAATGTCATTATGTTAAGTATTACGTCCATAGGTAGGAGAATGAACATGTTCTTAGGAAGCATACAATGAATCATTAAGGGGTAAAAATTCATAATTGCCCAAATTTACTTTCAAATGATTTTGGGGAAAAAATGATATGCAGGTATATGGAAATGAAGCAAATAGGACAAACTGTAAACAATTGAATCAGGGAATAGGTTACATGGGTATCCCTAGTTCCTTGCACAATTCCTGAAACATTTCTATAAGATTGGAAGGATGTCAGAATAAAAGGTTACAAATAAATATAGGCCCTCCCCCTCCTCCCAAAAATAAAAGTTGTGCAGAGAAGATTAGTAAATCGAAGAATAGTAGGAAATCCCAGTGCTTCCAGCTTCAGGGTCAATGGAGAATGGTTTTTAAACACAGGAGGGAAGAAAGCTCCACTTTCACCAGAGTAGGAGAAGTCCCTGAAAGTGATACTTCATCTCCAGACTGGTTCTATCATGTCTGATTGCAAGAATAGGAAGGAGTAAAGAAGTAAGAATCAGGCTGATTATTCTTTTGCCTTAGGGGGAAACTCTTTTATTCTTGGTGGAAGATTGTTGATGAATTTTTTATGAATGATAAAGAAAATTTTTCTAAGGTAGCTAGAAATTTGTAAGCCTACGGCGATCCTGAGGACTTGAAATGCACACAGCCATGTGAGCGCTATCTGTCATTAACTGAGTGAGGTTTAAGCATTCTGTTTAGTGAGATCAAAAAATTCTTTTTGTTTGAGAAGAAAAAGAACTGAATTTGCTTGGAGTAAGATCCTGGGACAGTTGCATCATTTCCTTGATGAAATATTTCTTCTTCTATTCACCAATATCCTGTGGTCCATAGTCTTTATGTGATAGTATAGCATATCTTTTCAGACTACAATTCAACCCTGAAAGTAATCTTTATTACAAAGTCACATTGGAAATGATATATATCTTTCAGATATGCCTTCAGGAACTTTGAAAAAATCCATACTAATAAATCATCCCTTCCTTTCCAAATTTGTAATATTTACCAGAAGTGACATTTCTGTCATTTACCAGCTGTGAAAAGCTTCATGTATAAACTTATCATAGGAAGACATACACACAGCCTTTCCATGAGCTCAGGCCAGTACCTGGTGCTGTGAAAGGTACTCTACTAATGTCTATTTTCTGATTGTTGATTAAAATGTTTTGAAATAAAGCAATTAATTCTCATTGGAATAAAATTTTGTTCATATTGGATATCTTGTAATTATATTATCCTTTATTACCTCTCTGATCCTCAGTTTCCCCCTGTGTAAGATGGAAGTTAACAATTTTTAATTAAGTCACAAAGTGATTAATATAAATGTCTAGGACATAAGTGCTCAATAAATGGTATCCCTATCTACAGATTATTCTCTATTAGAGAGCATCAAGTTAAAAATACCATACTAAACACATATTTATCACCTCTGAGACCAAGAAACAAGTGATCTCAGGAAAATGTTAGCAGATAGAGCAGCAAAAACATATTGTTAGATAAACACTCAGACTAGTGGCATGCACAAGGGGACGCTGATTTAAAAAACTTAGCTGGCTTTTATCATCAGCCTTTCTAGTATCCCAGAAGAGCACAGAATTCTGAAGCCCTTGATATAGAAGAGATAAAAGTTAGAAGGAAACAGGTGTGTGGTGGTGTGGGTAGGAAAAGGAGTGGGGAAGTAGGGTCAGACGAAAGTCCGTGCTCAGCACCCTCAGTTTTCTTCCTCCACTTCCACACACTGAGTACACGTAGTCAGGTACCCAGAACCAGGGCCCCAAAACTGGAGGGTTAGTTATTGGTAACACTGAGCAGTAGAGCAAGAAGGAGGCACAAAGTTGAAAATAAGAGTAATTATCGTCCCACTTTTTACATAACGGACAGATTCCCGAAACCTGCCCTATCCTGTGTAGATTACTCAACACCAATGGTAAAGCTCCTGGTAGAAAGTGAAAGAATATTTTTCTGTAGAAATTAAAAGATTACTGAGATAGACCTCTCTGCATTGATATTTAGTGGCCTGTGTGACTAGCCATCATTACAACCTATTTCACAAGAGTGAGAAGTACTTATATTGTAAGTACTAAAGATCATAGAGCTTCTGATCAAAATGTGAGAGCCTTGTTAAATAAGAGTGGTAGCCAAGCATTAAGAAACATATGCAGAAAGCCTCCAGAACATGACAGAGAGGCCAAGTAAGCAAACCAAGAAAAGAAACTCAGAGGAAGAATAATGCAAGAAATGGAAAAGCATTACAATATTAAAACCAAAATGCAAATTAATACATCAGATGGATACAAGCTTTTGCACCAATAAAAATGATTATTTAGAAGAACTCTTAGTGAAAATAAAATAGTTGAAACAAAAATTTCAACAGAAGTTTAAGTAAAGAAAATGACAAGATGATGAAAAGTGTGAGAGAAAAAGCTAAGAACTGAGAGCATCGAACCAAAAATCAAATAACCAATTAATTTCAATTTCATAAAGAAAAATATTACGGTGATAAAAATATTTTAAGAGATTTTTCTAAAACTAAAAAGTGCACACTTCTAGATTAAAAGAACTCAACAAAATACCAGCACGATTATTTTTAATATTTAAATAAAGAATATTGCCATGATATTTCAGAACACCATTATAAAGAGACAATCTTAAAGAAATGAAGAAGAAGAAGGAGGAGGAGGAGGAGAGGAAGAGGAGGAGGAGGAGGAGAAGAAGCAGGAGGAGATGGAGAAAAGAAGTTCGCATCCAAAGAAAAGAATCAGAATCACAACAAGCTTTTCAACAATAGCACCTGATGCTTCGGAGAGAAAATAATTTTCAACCTAGAATTTTTTCATTCAAGGATGAGTAGAATGAAGATATCTTCAGACATGTAAATATTCACTAAATTTTCTTTCCTTTCTTAGGCAGCTGTTGGAAAGAAGTACAGAATGGAAAAAAATCTCTACACAGGCCAGAGTTTGACAATTTAACTGTTTTTTTGTAACTTAAACAATAGCTTATTTATGATAGTAAGGATGAAACAGCGACTATCTATATATGATGAGTTAAGACAAAGTTTTGAGCATATTTTTTAAAAGTATAAGGTAACCAACATAGAAAGAAAAAGTGATAACATTATATTGAAAGGAAAATAAAAGGAGGGTGGTATAAGATGAATTTTTATCTATCAGAGAAAGTTCATAGATATTTCATATTGATACTCAAGTTTTATAAACATGTCTTCATATGCCTATAATTGACGTTTGGGTCTGTAATGATGTACCTAAAGGAACTGCCCATTCCCCACCTTCCCAAGAAAGCCAAATTCTAAGACAAGCAGATCGAGAGAGTTTTTTTAATTGCAGTGTGTTGTCAGACGGTGCCCACTCAGGACCATGCCTTTCACCCTGGGGGCAAATTGTGGCTCCAGAGGCAGCAGAAGCCTGCACTTGGAGCCACAGGTGGAGCTGCGGGTGGGACACAAGGATCCATGGCTGCCAGTGAATTCCCTCAAGCAGGATGTGGAAGAAAATACAGCTTACCTCTTGGCTATAGAGATTCATGAGCAGAGCAGAATTACAGTAAATATTGAGTCAAGTGCTAACACTGGGAGCATGACAACAAGTGTGGTTCAACTCCACACCGTGAGTAGGACCCGTGGTGCATCAGCAGGGATATATCAGCCATCTGTTTCTCTTCAGAAAGCACAAATCAGTCGCTGGTGCGAAGAAAAAGCCATGCTGATTCTGATTATAGGTGTTGTTTCCACCTACACTGCCACCAAATCTCTTTTAGAACATCTGAAAAAAGCACAAAAAGTGGGATGTGCTGAGAGCCTACCAGTCAGTGAGATGACGCTCCCCATTCAGTAAGCACAAGCTGCTAAAGGAAGTCTTTCTGGGAAAACTTCCAGTTCAAAAGACCTAGGGGGGATTTTTATGTCTGAGATCTAGGATTATCACTCACAATATTCCTGAAACAGTTCTCTCAGCAGTCCCTGATGGAATTGTGACAATTCTCTGCACCCCAAGTTGGATGACAACTGCAGAAAGTTCTGTGCTATTTATTATCAGCCTAGCCACAGATGTCTCCAGAAACATGCTTTTTCCCTCAGTGACATATCCTGCAAGCACCAAGCATTGTGAGCGAGAGGCACATCAGCGGGGATGGCTACAGTAAGTGGCGTCAGATATCGCATCACGTGTACTTCCCCCAGATTATATTATACATGCACACCCCACTCAAATCATTCCATGGCATCTGTGTGAATCAGGAAAAAGGTCACTCTGTAATCATATATAAAATGGAAACCATGACAAGGCATGAGATGTAAGATACATAATTTGCAAGTCATAAGTCTAAGTTTTGTTTATCCTAAGAAGGTATCTGTGGTCTGTCCAGAAAGTATCCAGCCATGCACTATGAAAAATAGAGACATTTATTGAAAAAGATACAAGATACAAGAAACATTGTACATAGCACAACACCTCAGTCCCCTTCAAAGCAGGCACTTGGCACTTCACACAGTCCTCCCAGTCGCCTTCAGCTGCTCCATTGTCTTTTCCTGAATCTCACTGATGGTCTGAAATCTCTTCCCTTTCAAAGGTGATTTTAGTTTTGGGAAAAGCCAGAAATCACTTGGCACCAAATCTGGGCTGTAGAGGGGCTGAGTCATGTGGGTGATTTGATGTTTCTTTAAACAGCTCTGCTTGAGACATGATGCATGAGCCAGCGTATTGTCCTGATAAAGCTGCCAGTCACCAGTTGCCCATAGCTGTGGCCTTTTCTGAATCATCCTAATAGTTTCTGTGGAGGAATGTTCAAGTTTAACACAAAATTCATTGCTCTACTTGCAGATTCATTGCTCTAGTTTCTCAGTCATTGTGAACACCATGGCCACACAGTACATGTACTCAACAGGGTCTACCTCCACCATTAATTAATACAGTAACATCATTATTGTTCACTCATGCACATTACAGTCCACTCTCCTTGGCTGCCAGGTTACATGGATATCACACAAACTGTTCTCGTTATATTAACAATGGCTGGACTTTTTTTTGGACAGACCACATAAATATTGCAAGTACTTTAATCAAGGATTTTGTGAAGAGCTACTATGAACATTATGGATTTACTTCTTTAATTGTAATTTAGTGGGTGTGGAATGACCTGTCGGGGAGAGCAGGGGATCACACAATAGGCTCCACTCTGAGAGACAAGCTTTTCTCTGGTTGTGCCGTGATACAACCCAACCCTTTGCCCTGTTTTTAAATGTTCCTGCTGCTCTTGTCTGTTTCCAGTTTAAACATTAACCTTGGGTGAAATTATATTTTATGTTTCTCTTTCTCTCCCCCTCACTCTCCCTTCTACTCTTCCTGATTTCTGCTTCTAGATGCCGATCCTTGACCACATGCTGAAAAGATCCTTCCCTTCCACACTCCAACCCTTTCCCCCTGCCCTCTGTGCAGCTGTTTCACAGTCTGGCTCCATCATTTTTCTACTACTGTGTAACAAATTATCCCAAACTTGGTGGCCTGAAGCAAAAACAGCAATTATCTCACAGTTGTTGTGGATCTGGATTCCAGCTATGGCTTAACTCCCAGCTCAGCTATGTGGATCCGTCTAGAGAGAGGCTCACAACTTTGCAACTTGCTCCATGAGAGCAGAAAGGCGTTAAAGTGACAGAGAGTACCGGCAAGGTAGAAGTCATTGTCTCTTGTAATGAAATCGCAGAAATCACATCCAATTAATTTTGTTGTGTTTAATTCATCAAATACAAGTCATTAAATTAATTCAAGGCTTAGGGATTATCCAAGGGATGAGAATACCAAAAGGTGGGGACACCGGGGGCCATTTCAGAGACTGCTTGTCAAGTGTGAGTAGAGTTGAGTGGAGGAGTGTTTGAATTGTTTCTATAGGAAGAGCAGAGGGCCCGAGTATGGCAGCCATGTCCAAGCTGCCTACCTCCCTAGCTTGATGGCTCACCCACTCCAGATGTCCTTTTCTTTCTCTTTTAATCCAACACCCATTTCACATGGTCCTTACCACAAAGTTCTATATTCTCTGGACCATTGGCTTTAACCATTTGCCTGATTGCCTAATATTCTGTCCTGCCCAATAACAACAAGTAACATTTATATATTAATATATATACAGATTACAAAGCATTTTCCTATAGAAAATTGAGTTTCAGGAAAAGATGTAATCAAAATGCAGAACATAGTGGTCAGATAAGTAGAAACAGCCAGGTGGTGGAGGATCATAGCAATGAGTAGTCTCAAGCATTCAATGGTCAGCCATTAGGAAGCTTGTGCTTCCCACTTAAAGCTGGATTTCCTGAATCACCACTGTAGATCTAGGGTATTATTTGCAAACTACAGAGTTCCATCACTTTGTTATTTTAGTAAGTTTCCTAAATTTGATATAGTTGATGTTGGATTATTGTAATAAACACATCAAGGTGTGAGAGCTGTGAATTTTAAATGGAAAAAAATCACGTAATTTTGAATATAACCATAGAAACTGAATTAATATCAAGCCCCTTTGCTTATTAAGGTCGGTTCCGCCAGTGGTTGCTATGGTTGTGCTTGATGGGTCTCACTGACTGCATAACAGCTAGAAACATTTTCCTGAAAACTGATTTTTCTGATAACCAGGAGCTGAAGTGAACTCGGGTCCAGCCAGCTTCTCTGCTTTGATCTGGCATTTCTCTCACAGACACAGTCATAGCAACACACAAAAATCAATCCGCAGCAAAATGCTGATTTATGTCAAATATGGATTTTCCAACAAATAGCCTATGAACACACCTTTCGTGGGGATAATCACTAGAAGGAAAAAGTGGACTGACTCCCACTCATTACAGCCGGCTGCTGCTTTAATCACCAGTAGGTAGTCTATTGTTAAGAAATCGAACATGCCCAAAGCAGGTCAGGATAAAAACTGTGGCTCAAATAAGGAGACAAATGGGAAAAAGAAGAGAGAGTTTATTCTATCTTGTTTACTCCCCGCTCCGCAACATCCTATTTGAGTGTCTCTTCATTCAGATAAAGGTATTTAATGGACAGTTGATGAACAGTGTGTTTGTATTTTATGAGCACTTTCTCGTAGATCTGTATTACACACAGATGAAAAATAGCCCATATGGCTTTTAAACAAAATGAATGGCTGCAAGCCCTGGAAATTCTAGTGAAAAGGTTGGCATGGTAAAAGGTTAATTAAAATTTGACTCTGCAGGATGGATACTTTTATTTATAGAACCTTCGGCTGATTTTCAGCAGCCATGTTTTCTTCTAATTAAAATAATATGAAGAGCTAATAGCAATCAGCTTAAAGAACTAAATATTTTAGAGGAAGGGATGATTCATAGGCTTTTCAATATTCATTTTATAGTAGGTGTAGCCATTAAAGAGCACATAAAGCATTTGTGCTCAGCCATTGTCTGGTTCAAATGTCAAGAAATATTAAGCAGGAAAAAGTGAGGAGCAAATTATTTAAAGCTGTCTAAAATAAGTCACTGATATTATCATATAAATTTTATATTTCTCTTAAGGTTCTGGAATCATTGCTTGACATGGCATCATTCATAACCTCTGTAAAAGAGGACCAAAAGATGCATTATCATAAAAATGGTAATTTTCTTATGTATTCACATATATAACATACGCTGGCAAATAATGACATTTAAGAAAAGCAAAATTTGTCATGGGAACATTATGTACATATTCGGAAAGATATAGAACTAGAGAGATAGAGCAATAGATAGATATAAGAATCACTTCATCACTTTAACTTCAGTAGGATTAAGTATTCTTTTCCCCACTTCATTGAAAATGAATAAAAACTAGATTAGAGTCTGAAGTGGAAAAATGAAAAACCTGAATAAATAGCTATATGTAAGGGAAGTAAATGTTTTAAAACAAGGAACATATCAGAAATGCATACCTCCCAAATAAGTATATGGTCCTCCCACTGTGATAGAAACAAGGAATTCATCTTCCAATGCCTTACCCAATTCATTGTTTTCTCCTTTTCCTCAATAATACAGCCCTTGAATTTTAGCAGAGCATATCATCTTTTAGCATCAAGAGTACATATCCCACCTTCTACAAAGCTATAATTGGCTAGTAGGTTGGTCCTGGCAGTGGAATGTAAGTGGCAGCGGTGTCCGCATTTCTTGTGAAGTGTGCATTATCTCCCTTCTCCTTTCTGCTGACGGGAAGGTGGGTGGGCATGCTCTGGCCAGAACTGGACGATGCAGTGCCTGTGAGACTGAGCAATAGAATAAAAGGAGCCTGGGTCTCTAATATTATGGAGGGTCAAAGCAATCCTGCATTGTTCTACCTAGCTTGTACTTTAACAGAGAAAGCAATTTCTACCTTTTAAAAAGTCCACTTCTATTTTGTTTTGTTTTGTTGTCACTTTAGGGTAAACCAAATCCCAATTAAGTATACTGTCTAAGATGTGAATTTATTCAGAGAAACAAGAAAAGCAATATCTCTACAATTTAAGAGAAACTACTAAACTTTAAAATCCCAAACGTACAATCTCCCTGGAAAGACATAAATGCACTAGATCAATTATTCTCAACTTTCATGTACATCGGAACCACCCAAGGGCATGTTAAAATGCAGATTGCTGGACCCCGCCCCAAAATATCTGATTCAGCAGGTCACAGTGGAGCTGAGAATTTGCATTTCTAATAGCCTCCCAAGCGATGCTGACGCTGCCTGACTACAAACCAACCCCCCTGGATACCCTTCCACTTCTAACACGTGCATAATCTGTAAGTCCCACAGCAGGGTTCCACTGCCCTTGTCCTCTCCCTGAGACATCCTAATATCTGCATGTCATGCAAGGCCACCTTTAACATCCTCAAACACCTTCTCATTCACATAACAAGCTTCAACCTTCATTATTTTAAATTAATTACAGCTTATAAAAACCGAAATGAATGTAATACAGAATCTTGTTTTTTATTATTTATTGTAGTCAATTTAAGTTCCACTTCAGAAATTAGGTAAAATATAAACAACCACATTATAGAAAAGGAGTGTTTATATATACAAATACATATATGTGTGTGTGTATACATATATAAAATTATCTGATTATTTGTTTCAGAATTGCCTAGAGTACTTATTAAAAATGGAGATTCTGGGCCCCATCCCACACAAATTGAATCAGAGTAACTGAAGGCATGGCCTAGGAATCCTATTGTTTAACAGGTTCCCCAGGTAATCCTTACGAACCTAAATATTTGCTAATTGTTGATCTTATTGTTGAAGTGTCATCAGAGATACTAGCTCAGATGCAGGAGGATTTGTTTTAGCATGACTAAGCATGAAACAGAAGGCCAAAATGACATCTTTAATACTGCTGACAAAAAGCTTGAAGCCCACTTGTAGTTGGTTACCAGGGGATAGTTAATGGCATGAGACAGAAAAAAATCACTAGAAGAAAATCATCTAAATAACGGAATCTGTCTATTGAACACTGTGTTTGAAAGAAGTTCTTCCCACCCAAATTCTGGCAAGTATATAAAATCCACCCTACAGTCACAAAGGGCATTGTTCTATAGGCAGCTTTTTGCAAAAGGCACTAGCAGAAATATTCATATTGAGGAGAAAGCAGATAAAACCACATTCCTTTTATTTTTATCATTGCAGACGCCTAAGCAGTAGCATATAGTTAAGAAGTAAGAATACAAATGGTCAACAGGTACTGAATAGGTGCTCAGCATCACTGATACCAGAGAAATACCAACCAAAACCACAATGAGATACCACCTCACACTTGTAAGGACGTCTATTACCAAAAAGACAACAGACAATAAATGTCAAGAAGTGGAGAAAAGAGAACAAACCCATGTGCGTCATTGGTGGGAATGTTGGTATAGCCACTATGGAAAACAGCATGGAGGTTCCTCAAAAAGTTAAAAAAGGAACTACCATATGACCCTGCAAGCCTACTTCTGAGCATATAACCAAAGGAAACAAAATAATTATCTTAAAGAGATACCTGTACTTCCGTGTTCTTTGCAGCATTCTTCAAAACAGCCAAGGTGCAGGCACAACCTAAGTGTCTGTTAATAGAGGAATAAAGAAAATGTAATGCATGTGTTTGTGGGGGGGTGTATATATCTGTATATATACACACATATATAACAAATATACGTACCAAATACATACCAAATGGAATATTGTTCAGGCTTAAAAAATAAGAAAATTCTGACATTTGCAGTAACATGGATGAATCCGCAGAGTATTATGCTGGGTGAAACAAACCAGACAGAGGAAGGCAAATATTTCATTTATGGTACCACTTATTTTGTGGTGTGGCATCTTCAAAAAAACATCTAATGCATAGAAACAGAGAATAAAAAAGTGGTCAACAGGCGCTGGGAAGTAGAAGAAAGAGGGGGAGTTTGGTAAAGGGGTGCAGTTTCAGTTATCAAATGAATCAGATCTGAGGATCTAATAATGTATAACATGGTGATTATAACTGATAACACTGTATTATGGAATTGAAATGTGCTAAGGGAGTAGAACTTAAATGTTTTCATGTGAAAATGTGAGGTGGTGGATGTGCAAATTAACTCATTAGGTTGATGGGAGAAATATTTTCACAATGTATATGTATATCAATTCATCACTTTGTACATTTCAAATATCTTACAATTTTATACCTCAGCAAAGCTGAATTTCTTAACGTGAAAAAAGTTTTAAAAGAAGTAATAAGTAGAGCAGCTGTAAAGCTGATTCTATCTTTTTAATATCTCTCCACTCCACGCATTTGAGTTCCACGCTGACTACCATACTTTAGATGACAATCATGTCTGTCTAACTACTTCAATCGTCTCTTAAACAACTTTTCTCTCTCCAGTTTTACCTACCTCTAGTCAACCCCTCAACACTACTCCCTAGATACAAGTCTGGTCCTGATTTTTTTAGAGAAATGGGAAGAGATGAGAGAGAAAGAAACGTGGATGTGAGAGGGAAACAACAATCAGTTGCCTCTTGTAAACCCCCTACTGGGGACTGAACCCACAACCCACACAGGTGCCCAAACCAGGAATTGACCCGCAACCTTTTGCTTTGCGGACTAACACCCAACCCACTGAGCCCACTAGTCAGAACTGATCATGACATTTTACCATTTAAAATCTTTTGGGGTGCCCCATCATCATTAGGATAAAGTCCAAATTTCCTAGGAGAGCAAAAAAAGGCCCTTCATGATTTCACCCTCCTTACGCCTCCCTCTTCCTCTTCAACCACCCTCCTCCTCTCACTTGCACCACATAAAGCTATCTGCAGTCCTTAATGTCTCCCACTTTCTCCTCTGCAGGCTTTCCCCTCTGTTTGGAAAGCCCTCTCCACACATCTCATAAAATTAAAATCATGAACTTGAAAATCCTAGCAATGAGAAACATTCTAGGTCATAATCCATCTTTAATACCCTTTTCTCACATTCTCTAATGTAAATCCAAGGACTATTGAACATCGTGTCCTGAGAAACACTAAGGAGTAAGGAGCTTGCCTTGGCATTCACTCTATCTAGCTTTCAGGATCTCCCTGTTTTTATGCCCTCACTCAATCAGAATGCTATTTCTCCCACAAGACACTCACAGGATCACACACGCTGGGTGTTCTCTCTTGAACTCCACTTAATCTTCACCCCCTTCAAACTTTCCTATTCTAAATAAAGCCAATCACAAGTTCTGTAATAAAAAAAAGTTCAGCAGTTCATGCAGATATCAGTAGCAACAGATAAGCATGACATAGGAACCTTAGAAGTAGAGGCAGTGGCAGAGAACAAGGTAAATCAGAAAGAATTGCCTCAGAAATACTGTTGGACTCAACTGTATGTGAGGTCTCAGCAGTATTCCAGTATTCAGGTACTAATCAGCACTTTCCCTGACACACATCCTGCCAGACTATTGTAAACAGTCCCAGGCCAGAGAGGGGTGCAGTTTACTTGATAAACTCACATGACTCGGTGACCCTGCTCCTGTGCTCTCACCTGCTTTCCAGGTTTCTGTTTTTGGCATAATCTTCAACACTGCCCTGGCTCAGCTCTCTGCTAAACGTTTATTTCTAGAAGGAGCCTTGGCTCCTTCCCACACATGCTTACCCTAGGCCTCTTAATACTACTGTATCCTATTTGATACCTGTCTTCTCAGTTTTGATACCTGTCTTCTCAGTTTTCCCTCCATTTCCTTGATTTCAGAATTTTTATGCCTCATGCCAGGATGGGTCATCAGTAGGAGAAGGGTTTTCTAGCTAAGCCGTGAACACAATGGTGTTTGAATTTTCATTTAACTTTTGGTGAACTCCATATACTGTGTGCCATATTGTGGACTCAGTGCCTTTCAAAAAGTTCCAAGCTAAAGACATTTCTTTGGGGACTGACAAGTAAAGATGCTGAAACTGACTAGATGAAACCATCAGATTGAAGCAGCCCATAATGACCAGTACTTGGGCATGGTTTCTATCGGGTTATTATCTCCTACAAATACCTGATGGATTTCCTGATCCACCTGTTACATGGCCCCTCAGGGTCTCTTAAATATTTCTGGCAATATCCATATGATGCTATTGCTGTTACTAGTGGTTTTAAATTGCTTTACATGTTTGATCAATATTGACTTTGAGCTACTTTTTATTATTTCAATATTAAATAATTTGGAATTATAAAACTAAACTTTGCATTTATTACTGAGATTTATTTCACTGATCCTTGTTCAAAAAGAGTACCTTTCTCTTTTTTAATCCCACAGGATAAAATATAAATCTACATGATGAATGGAAATATTTCTCTCATCATACTAGTAACCCTCTTAGAATCTATGCTTAGAAAATCTCTTTATAATTTATACTTTAAATATCTCTTTGTTTTATAGTTCAAAGTGAATTCATCATAGGGGATGCCAGCTAAGGACAGTGGGCAATAAATGTATCTTTATTTAAGACCAGAAAAAGCAATGATTTTAATAGAATGGTGCAAATCTCCCTACTCTGATTCAAAACATCTTTTAGTTCTTTTCCACGAGGATACAATCTAATATTATGCATTCCTATTTGGGTCCCTACTACTGAAAAGAAGATGATAATAGCCAGTGATATTCCTCAGGCTAAATCTATCAAAGGTTTATTCTAGCAGAAACAACATATGATAGTAATATATCCACCTTTCACACACACACACACACACACATACAGTACCCAGCTATGACATAATATTAAAATTTATATTTAAATTATCTATGTTCAAGTATAAAATTAGAGGACTGAATGTCAAAGAAACTACATTTTCTACTCCTTAAAGACTAAAATTTGTAAGTTTAGAAACACAAATAAATGAGTTGTCAAAATCCTGTCTCAGGTCTACTTCTGGGAGAATCCAAGCATTCCTACTGGTCCCTTAACACCCCACATACCTAGACTCTAAAATTCTTAAAGGCAAAGAATGTGTTGTTAAATATGTTTCTACTCTTTGCCCAATGCTTCATGAATCAAATATTAATAATCTACTTTTCAGACACAACTACTGTAAGCTCCTGGAAGTCAAAGGTAACCATGTTTTTCTCCTGTGCCCTCTTCACACTGTGTGTCCCACGACCATCTATAGAGGTAAATTGTTGATGCTATCACAGAAATCAAGTGCTCCTTTCCCAGATTCCCATGGGATAAGTCATGGCATATAAACATGTGAGAAATTCTGGCTAGTGGAAGATGACTTCATTTATCAGGATTTATTGTAATTTCTGGTAGGAAAAAAAAAGAACAGAACAGGACCAAATATCTTAAACACAGGTTCCTAGTCTTCTTTTCTGATCACACCTTAGTCTTGCAAGACTTCCCTACCTAGCTGCTCTGTAACGTCTTCAATCAGATTGGGAGTGGGTCATTATATTTTTACAAATCTTTTGCCTTAAAATTCTATTTCAGTTGTTCTTCAGTTGTTCAAGGAAGCTAGCTCACTATATTTTCCAAATAGGATATTGTTAAAAAGTAATAGAAAGAATTTTGTTGGAACCCCCCAAAATAGCAGAAGGTGTTCTTTAAAAAGACCTAACTATCTTATGGAGAAGACAAAAAGTTAAGAAAATCACCTATAAAAGGAAGAGAAATTTAAGAGATAGAAATGATACCTAAATGAAAAATATGAAATATTCAACTGATATGTAATAGGAATTCCAAGATAAGATGACTGAAAGAGAAGGAAGAGTTAAAAAAGCTAAAAGCTAATCAAGAAAAGTTTATCTTCATTGAAGGAAAGTCTGAGAAATGTCTGAACTAGGGGATAGGAAAAAAAAAAAGAAGAAAAGCCTTACATGTATAAAGAGACTAAACACAGTTCTTTACAAATTTTATGGAAAGAATGATTATTTCATGAAGTTATTACTCATTGTTTCTTACACAAAAGAAACCAAAATTTAGGTTCATTTGCATCCTTACAATAATAAAAGTCTGTATTTTTAAATTGGCATTTAAGTACACTCAAAGTTTCTTTAGATTGATAACCACTGCTTGGTATCAATTTAGTGGTTGTGGTCAGAAAGAGCTATCATTTTCTTTGTTGTCAAGTTCATTGTGAGAAGCTTAGGGATAATGCCTTCATCTACAGCAATCTATGATGATTTCATATTGTTCTCAATTTCCTTCTCATACTCTGTACTTTCACTTGTTCAGTGATTGTGCTTCATAGATTTGGGTTCCAAAGAGGAATATCATTTTTAAACTTTTTAAAAGGTAAATGAGGATATTTAAGTAAAGTGAAAAAGAATAAGTAAATATAAAAAAAATTTGAGGATATTTTTGTGAAAAGAGAACTCACTATGGTTGGAAATGGAAGGCAACAAATGCATACATCTATAAATTATCATTTAATATAGCATGATTTTGACACAAATTTGAATTGATTGGACCAATACAGCTTAGTGTGGTTGGTTGATAATTAAAGTGGGGAATAAAACAATGATTTATAAATGGTAAATTTTATTTACAAAAAATGTACATGAACCCCCACAGACTTAGTAACCACACAGCCATGCTCCTCGATCTGACAGGCTTGCAAAAGCCATAGGGTGGATCCCGTGGGCACATGTCTTTAACTTCATGGCATATCCACTTGGTTTCATTTACCATACTAATCTGACACTGATTGCTTCCTAGAGTACATAATACACCAAATTTTCCATATACTGTATGCATAGTTTCTTTTTTCTAGGTAATCTCTCTCCCTCTCTCTCAGTGTACACAGAGGACACATACAAAACTAGAATTCTGCTGAATCTGTTATAAATATATATATATAACAATAAAGATTCAATAACACTTTCCCAACTCTTCAGATAAATGGCATTTCAGTAAAACAACTCGTTCTTTACTGGCTGCAATAAACATACGCAAGGCATAAACCAGGAACATATAACCCTAATTCAACAAGTAATTTTGCTCTAAATAAATTTTGTTAAAAAGGCTAGGAAATAATGCTAAAATAAAGACTAAATGAGAAGATGATTGAAACATCATTGTATAGCCTAAGAGCTTAGTAATGAAGAATAATAATGCTAACAATGCTGGAATAAAACTGCTTAGGTGTGAATTTCAACTATGTAATAAAAATTCTTTCATTTTGACACTGACCAGTAGAGAGAAAAAGCTTCAAATCTGGTATTAGAAGTAGAAAATAACCACTAGTACAATAAAAATAGAATGTAGACTTCCCAATGCACCAGTGGAGAAAAACAAGCCCATAAACTGAGTCCAATAAAAATACAAGGGGGAGAGAGAGAGAGAGAAAGCAAGTGGTTGGCAACAGCTGGCAAATCTAAAGAACTAAAAAGCACATGAAAAGTTAAGCAGGACAGTTTTTTCCTCATCCTTGTCCCACTCCCCCACCTTCTCTTCCTGATTCCTGAAAATACCAACTCCCTTCAGGCTTTCTGTTACACACCCAAGCAAGGAGAAGAAAAGTAGATATTTGGCATTGTAACTAAAGCTGAAGAAAGAAACCAGGATGCTCTGAGAATAACAGGACATCTGCACTGTAATATATTTGAGTAATATGTCTGATTGCTTTGCAGCTTCCCCTCCCACGCAATCCATAATGCAGCCACCCCCACACAATTCCAACGTCATTTAAAATAGAAACAATGGAATTGAATAATAATTCCCTAGAGGCTGAGGAGTAACTAGGGCCAGTGGTAGCAGGGAGGTGTGGAAAGAAAGCAGAGAAGTCCAAAGCAGCAGAGGTTTTGAATTTCTTAGTAGCCGTGAGAGAGGAAGCCTCGAGAGGCAGCTCTGGAGTCCAGCCCGAAGAGCTGGACGCATGAGATGAATAGAGCAGAGGAGCTGCTCCTAAACACCACTGGACTCTGTGTGGGCTGGAGCGTCTGACTCAAGGCTGAAGTGCTGCTTTATGCATTCCTCTGAGTCCTGCCATGTATTTGGTCAGCTAAGAGGAGAGCATTTATTATTTTATTGTTTTATTTTATTTTTCAATTACACTTTACATTCAATAGTATTTTGTATTAGTCTCAGGTGTACAGCATAGTGGTTAGAAAATCCTATAATTTACAAAGTGATCCTCCCAATATTTGAAATACCCACCTGGCACCACATGTTATTATTATAGTATTATTGAATATAGTCAATAATATAGTCAAGATTAGGGCATTTACTATTGAAAAGTTTCATCTCTCCTAGCTACATGTAAATGTACAAAATTATCAAAAGTACACAAAGGTGAGATTTTCCTGATAATCAGGCTGTATCTTTGTAAAGAATATTTTCTTTCATTTACCTACAGGACTCTAAAGATAGTTTGCCTTCTTAGTAGCTACACACCCCGAAATGAACATAGTACATTCCATGAACACTTACTTGAGTGTTCAACAATTGATCATTCAAGTCCACTGGGTAGGAAGCCTCCCGGTGTCCAGGGAAACAACTTAGAGAGTCCAGCTCTCTGGGGTGTTAAATGGTCACCTCTCAAGTTTGAGACTCTCCTTTGGTTCAGCATGATCTGTTCTGAATTCCTGACACTTCTTTTTTGTGTTAGTGACAAATATCTATCCATAAGAAGACACAACTAAGCATGACGACAGTGCCTTGATGTTTTTACTTTTTTTGCACTTTCATTGGACTCCACATTGTCAAGGCAACAAATAAAAATTGTTTTCTATGTGCGATGCTGTCTTTGGCCCTAATAGTAAGGCTCTTCACAGAAGGCAATATCAATAGTCCCTATGAATCTTAGCTTCAAATCTCATATAGCCTAGACACAGCTATAGTTTTGCTCTAGAATTGTCTAACTGAATGTTTTTGAATCTATGTTATTTAGTTTTAAAAAATCTATTTACCATGACTAAATGCAATGCAATCTGTTATTCTGGAGTGGATCCTGAAATAAATAAAGGACAGTGAAAAGTTGGTAAAATCTGAATGAAGTCTAGAATTTAGTTAAAATGAGGCACCATTAGTCTTTTGATAAATGAACCATGTTTTATACAGGGTGTTAACTTCAGGGGGAACTGGATGAGGGGAGTACAGGAACTATCTGCATCATCTTATATTGAATTTTTCCATAAAATTAAAATTATTGTAGGTTAAGAGTTTATTTTTAAAAATTATCTTTACTCACGAGGTCCAAGAAGTAGACATTTGAAGCCCTTCCTGGAAACTGGAGAAAACATCTAAAATAAGCCACTGCCTCCTGAACACCAAGTCTCGGAGGAAAGACTGTAGCCAAAAGCAGGAGCGGCTCTGTGGCAAGCTCCCGTGAGGAAAACCAAGACTTAGTTTGAATTTAAATCTCATGCTGATGTTTTATTAAGTAATGACTCTGTTTTATTAGATCAATCAATTTCTTCTAGTAATAGAGACTGTGACAAGATTTTTTTATACATTCAAATATATTTAATGGGGCAAATCAACACAGTGATCCAGAGGGACAGAAGCTGTTCACTAGATTCTGGTCATGAATGGACTCTCTCAATGTCATTTCATGTCCACTGACAGGACTCTCAGGCATGGCCACTATACCAGAAAGACTAACTCTATTTGCAAAGTAATAAATTTAAATGGGTTAAATGCTCTCATTAAATCACAAAAATCCTTAATTTGAGATCAGAAACAATAACAAACTACATATATTTTATAAGGAAAAAACCCACACAGCAGGATACTTCTAGATGAAAATGGTATAATCAATTCATACTTGAAAAATGTCTCTATTTTAGAGAAAAACAAATGACAGAAAAGTAATACAAAATGAGAACACCATAGAACTTAAAAGATAGATGTTACATGGACTAGGGATGGACAGAAAAGCAAAATGATCGGTGGGACCAGATCCATGAAACAGCTGGGCTTTAGCCAAGGGCTGACAGTGGGGATTAAGGAAAACTCAAAGAGGTGCACATAAAACCAGAGCCATGCTCACTTTTTGAAGTCAGAATGTATAATTTGGCTTTTCCAGGTCCTAATATGAAACTTAAAAATAATAAATAAGTTTTAAAATATATTCTTGTAGAATGTTGCCTGGGTTTATAGTCCAAATTAGGGAGGCAGAAGACTTAAAACAGCATCTAGACCAGGACCTAAGGTCAGCTACGTTTCTGACCCCTGCCAGCCAGACTCTGCATTCAGTGTCCTCAACATCATTGTAGGAAACCAGCTTAAAAAAAAAAAAAAAAGAAGACCTGGTTCCAGATTGGAGACGATAGGGCTAAGGGAAACAGCAAAACCACTCCTGAGAGAGGGGTAAAGAAAGCAAGGAACAGATAAAACTCTCACTAAAAATGAATACATCCCTACACCCAACTAATCTATAAAACATGTCATGGGCAGAATTCCAAGATAACCCTCAAGATTTCTACCTGCTGGTGTATACGATCTGTATAATCATCATCTCCCCTTGAGACTAGGCAGAATCTGTGAATGTGACGAATGGCACTCCAGGGACTTTGCTACACTAAATGGCAAAAGTGAAGGGACTTGGGGAGATGTAATTGATGTCCCTAATCAACTGACTTTGACATCATCAAAAGAGAGGTTATCCTACCTAGATAGGTCTAACTTAATTAAGTGAGCTCTATAAAAGAGGTTAGGGATATTTTCTGCTGAAGAGGCAAACTGCCCTGAGTTCTACACCTGCAAGGAAATAGATCATGCCCACAGCCACTCTACCTGAGAAAAGACTTCAAGCTTCAGATGAAGCCTCAGGCCTGGTGATACTTCAATGGCAGCATGTGAGACCTTGATCACAGGACCCATCTAAGCTGACTCTAGGCTTCTGAAACATGGGAAGTCTGAGATAATAAATGAATGTTGTTTTAAGCCACTAAGTTTGTGCTGATTTATAATACAGCAAAAACAAAATACTATTAGAAATTCCAATGCTAGGAAAGGCAACCAACAAAACTAACAGTTGGTAGAGGAATTCACACCAGATGAAATCCATGTAATAAAAAATCTAAAAAGAACTTTAAAATAAATATTGCAAATTTTCAATGAGAAAATCAAAGATATTGCTTCAATCAGAAAAATGAAAAAGAAAAGAAGGAGCAGTAGTGAAAATGTAAATTTTTGAAGATGCAGGAAATATAAAATAGAGCAATTAGAATGAGAAATGCAATGGAACAGATAAAGTGTATAGTATACACAGTCATACTGAGAATTAATAAATAGAAAGACAGTACTAAGATACTCACTAGAATGCAGAGGATAATCAGAGAGATTTATAAAAACATGAAAGAAACTAAGGTTAAAACATAGTTGTGAGTTGACAATAGATGGTTATACTAAAAAAATGTTAAACAATATTAATAATATGAGAAGTATTTAACTGATAATTAAAGTGTAACAAGATTTTGTAGTCAAGAGAAATATAAAATAATCAATAAATGTAGATGGCATTCTAACTAATACAAACATTAATCTTAAATCATAGACTAACACATTTCTTGCAACCTGGCAGACTAGATAACCAGAAAAAAATTCCAAATACAAGACAACTAGAAATGATGAATAAAATTTAAAGTATGAGGTCATCAGTGACAACGAGGGTAAGATGTCAGACCCTGGCATCACATAGAAGAAGTATGACATTGGAATATAGGAAGATGACATTGGAATACAACTACTATGTGCAATCTGCTTAGCCACCTCTAGACAGTCTTCTTGGTAGTCCCAGAGGACATCGCCTTCACTGATGTATTAACAAACTCATTGGTTTGTAGAAGACAAACAGACGTCCACACAAAGCTCTATGATAGCTGGTACCTTAAGGCTAGAAATGATGGTTGCAGACACCATAGAAGATTGGGCTTCCTGGCTTCATTTCCAGATGGATAGAGACCAGGTGGCACTGTGTAATCATTAGAGACTTGCTGAGTGCAATTACCCTAATAACTCAATGGGGTAGAGCAGTAATCAAAGTCTTTTAACTTAAAATGATCTCTGATGGTGGCTAATTGAGTATGAAGATGCTGAGGAATGAAAAAATGAGCAGCCATTAAAATAGTCCTTGACACAAAAAAAGTGAAAAAAGTCTAGGTCTAGTAGCAGAAACTCGATAAAATCATTGTGGGGATAAAAGAGCACTTATCCAGCTCCTCAACTTAAGCCAGTTCTCAAACCCTTGATTAGGGGCTAGAGGAGACCCTTCATGTGGCCACAAGTGTTTACTGAAACCCTTCTTCCAAGCCTTTCCCAGAGGAACGTGTGGCCATGCATCAGGATTACAATGCGATGAAGAAAGCAAAACACTCAGACATTCAGAAGTTAACACATACTACACTGAACTTGTGCTCACCCTCAAAGAGCTGAAACGCCACCGTAGTCAGACTGTCAGAGGGGCTGGTAGAGGTGAGGGGATAGATGGAGTCTTGGCCTGAGCCTATCCCACAGTTGATCCACTGGGGCTACAGACCCATTTTTAACTGTCTCCCTCCAAAACTGGGGTGTCTGCACATTGGTTCTGTAACCCATGGTGCAAGGGTCATTATGTAAGGAGCCCCTTTACTCTCTACCTCATTACTGAAAGTAATAGTAGATCTCTCCATGTTGCAGAGGTTAGGTCCACCATCAAAGATATGAAAGATGCAGAGGTGATGATGCCTATCATATCCTCTTTTCATTCCTCTATTTAGCTGGTGCAAAAGCCTGATGTATTCAGGGATACCTATATATTGTGGCAAAATGAATCAGGTTGTGATATCAACTGCAGCTGCTGTTCCCAATGCATTACCAGCACTGGGACAGATTATCACAGCCCTTAGCATCTTTTATGCAGTCATCGATCCAGAAGACTTTTTATTTTCTATACCACGTAACAGAGAATATTAGAAGTGATTAACCTCCACTCTTTTACTTCAAGACTATGTCAGTTCTGAGTTTCAGTCTTCTATACTAGAGGGACCTCTATTCCCTTGATATTCCACAAAATGTTATGCTGGTTCATTATATTGAAGGCAATGTGTTCATTGGACCAGGTGATCAGGAAGTAGTAAAAGAAGATGCTTTTTGAAAGGTACATGCATGCCAGATGGAGGTGACATAAACCCCTTGAAAGTTCAGAGACTTGCTACATAGATGAAGCTTCTAGAAGAGTGGTGGCCTATGGCAGGTCAAGATAGCCTCTCTAAAATGAAACAAATTGCCCAAACTTAGCATTCCTACCATGAAGAAAGGGCTACAGTGTTTGGTAGACCTTTTTTAAAATTTTGGATAGAATGTAAATCATGTTTAAATGTGTTGCCCTAATTCATTTACAAGGTAATACATAAAGCTGCCAGTTGTCAGTGGATTCCAGAATAAGAGAAGCCTCAGTGTGGACACAAGGTGGGGTGTGAGTGTCCCTACCCTCTACGCATCATGACCAAGCAGAATCCATGATACCTGAAGTGACTTTAGCAAACGGGGCTCAATAGAACAATCACAACACAGATTTTAGGATTTGGGAAATGAAAACAAGCTATCACTTTCCAACAACCAGTCTTTATCTGAAAAATCAGGTCTTAGCTTGGAACTAAGTCTGGCTGAGGCTAAGATACAGTATGACTATGTGATCAAAGCTGTCCATCACAAACGAGGCTTTATTCAATGTGTCAAATTATGATGTTGGACATGTACAGCAGCATTCCACTCTTAAATTAAATGGTACACTCAAGATCAGGCTCAAGATGATCCAAACAACGTAAGGAAATCTCATGCATTGGTAGATCAGACTGCCTGATGAGGCAGGTGAGCCCTACCCCACTGCCTGAGGCATCTCCCTCACCCACACCAATGAACTCATAAGTGGTACTCACAATGAGTTGATAGAGGAGGAAAGGCACTGGTTTTGAAGGATAAATCTACAAGGTGTCATGTCATCAGCCAAGAATAGATCACAGCTTTTTTTACAGCCCATTTAGGGTGAAAGACAGTAGTGAAAGGAAATCCTCCCTCTGAGCAGAAATTTAGGCAATGATATTTACTCTACTTTTTGTAAAACGCAAGACTGGTACAAGTCTAAATTCATTACTGGTTAATGGCTAATGGGTGGCCTAGTTAGTCAGGGATCTTTAGAAATGTGAAAAGTGACAACAAGTTCTGAAGGAAAGGCACATGACTGGATGTGATGACCATGGGAATGCATTGCTCAGCTCTCCTGCTTTAGGGACCATAGTTAACTGAGGATTCAGGCTATTAGTCTTGTGGTTCTACAACCATATTTTTGTCCAAATCACACTTCCAATGGCTGCCCCAAGCCAATGACTTTGCAAATGATTTATGGATGCAGATCTATTCCTGCAGACACAAAACGTTCTCAGTGGAGTACTTTGGCTCAAGGACTTCCCATCAGCCTGGGCCAACTTGCCTGCAGTAGCATTGCAGCCTGAAACACTTTATACACATTGTCCCTTCTCTCCCACTCTCTTTCAGAAATGTCAGAACTGCACTGAAGGCTTCCTCACCACCTCTAGTTTCCTCCTCATTTTTCTTCACAGGTATTTCCCCAATAAATCTTTAAAATATTGTGGGAGACTATGTTTTAATATACACCTATATCAGGCCCTAATCCCTAAAATCTGAAAATGTACTTTATTTGAAAGAAAAAAATGATATTTTCAGCTATAATTAATTAAGGATATAGGGATGAGGAGATTATCCTGTTTTGCCCTATTTACTATCATTAATGCCCTTCTGAGAGAGAGGCCAAGCAAGATTTGACACCAGCAGAGGAAAGGTAATGAGAAAACTAGCAGTGAGAGAGGCATTTGAAGATGGGAATGTGAAGGTATGCCAGCAGCACCCAGAAGCTAGAAAAGACAAATAACAGATTCTACCCCAAAGTCTCTGGAGGGAATGAGGTTCTGCTAACAGCTTGACTTTGGCCCAGTGAAGCTGAGTCTGGAAACTCTGGCCTCTAGGACTTAAAGAGAATAAATGTGTGCTGCTGTTTGATACTACTAAATTTGTGGTAATCTATTACAGCATCATAGAAAACTATTACACATGTCTGATTCTGTCTTGGTACCTGCTTCTTGAGACCTGAACTAATACAAATGGAGCCATTTGCACCCAAGAAAAGAGGCAATAAGATAGGTTTGGGGGATGAGTTCACTCCAGCAGGCTAAGATGGTCCCATTCTGAGTGTTGTATGGGGGATGGATAGTCCTTGGCACAAGGCAGCCCACTTGCTAAGGTCATCAGTGGTGATCTGGAAAGCATTTGGAAGATAAAAAGGAACAATACTACAAAGACGGCAGAGTTGGCTGGTAACTGATCAATTGTATTGCTAACAACAAAGGAATAGCAAGAAACTGAGTGCTACTAAAAAAGCCATTAAAGGCTCACTGTGAGAGCCATTGGCCAGTTTAATAGCTTAGAAAGTGGAAGAAAAGACAGAGCTGAGCAGCAAATGAAAGATCTAAAAGTTAAAGTCACAGAGTTCCAGATGATTACTCAGTCAAGGAATGTCTGTTGTCCTAAGGTCAGAGCCCTGGGTGGAAAACCACGGGATCCTGACCCATAAGTGCCCCTGCTGGAAGATGCTACAGAGGCCTCTCCCATGCAAAGCCTACCCGTCTCAAAAACTTCTGCAATTCCTCTGCTGGTTGCCAGCCTGATGAGTAAGGCAGGTTAAATCCCAGAGAAACCTGCACAGTCATGTACTGGGCCTGACAAAGGAGGAATGAGACGAAATGCCCAAGGAGCTGCAAGAATAGCTACCTTACATCGCAGGAGTTGGGAAAGTGCATTGAATTTAGAGACACCTTCAACAAAGGGAGAGGGATGTATGATTTGATGAATAGGGATTTATTGAATTGGGGCACTTTCTAAGGGCATGAGGTCTAACAACGTGGCAGGAACCCCAGGAGGTAGGTACATTTATTGCCAGAGTAGCTCCTGGAAGTCTGAGAAAAGTTGATAATCCATGTTGAATGAGGTGGTAATGCTTGGGCCTTCCTGACAGATAGTAAAGAAAAAAGGTGCTGAGAGAAGTGGGCATGCTGGAAAAATTTATTAATTAAGTCTGGAATCCCCATCAGAAGATAATGTTCCTCTGGAAAAACAGGACACCAATTAAGGTTCCATTCAGCATGGTCACGAGAGAGGAGCACTAACACTACTCAGTTCTGCGCTGGCCTTTGCCGGCCAGGGCTGACTATGGGAGAGGTGACCACAGTGCTGAGTTAGCTGGCATCAGTGGGGGTGAGTGTGCTGATGGTGGTGCTTAACACGAGAAGTCAAGAACCAAAATCACCCAAACAAGTGGCGAGGCCAGAGAAACAACCCAGGGGCTTTGACTTGCCAGGAGTTGTTAAAAGAGTGTGATAGCTCTAGGGGTCAGACATCTGCAGCCAACAATGGTGCTACTTAACCTCTACCACCAGGGAAAAAACTCAAGAGCAGAAAAGCAGGAAGGTAAGACGCCACTCTAATAAGAAGTCACAGTCCCATTCAGTCCCCAAATATGAGCCATTTTTAAGATCCAGAACACATTAACTAAAGAGATGGACTGGGTTAGTTCAACTTTAATTTAAAGAAACCGAGACACAGGCAATATAAACATCTTGCCTAAGATCACACATCTAGTGTCAAGGAATAAACTCAGACAAATATATTTGCAATATTTGTGACAAAATGTTATTATATGGAAGGAAATAATAAAGTGGATGAATACTCATGCAAAAATGTGCAAAGGAATAGAAGTGATTAATAAATATATGAAAACTGAGTAAACATGAAACAATGTTATCATTAAACTTGAATAATAAATATTTTTAAATAATAATATGCTGAGCTAAAATTCAGTAGTATGTAAACTGGCACATCATGTCTGAAGGTAATTTTTACCATAATTATAAAACAGTTTAAATTTAGGGAATCTTTTAACCTCTAAGTTATACACTTAGGAATTCATCATACACAAAATATACATACGTGTGAATAAGGGTTAATTTACAAAGACAATAACTGAGCACAAAATATAACTGAGAAAAATTAGGAAATATAGCCTTAATATTTAAAAATCGTTAAAAACCTTGAAGAAGTCCTGTAATAGACCAATATGTCATTAAAATCATACTATTGAATAACATTCAAATAACATAAAAATGTTCAAAAAACATTGTTAGCTATAAAATGGAGGTTTCCAAAGAAATTTTATATTGTTATGCAAGATTTATTATCTAAAGATAAATGAAAATTTAATATTCAAAGAATTATTGGATCCAGGCCTCAGAGATCGATTACAGTAGCATTCTCATTTTTGATGGATGTACTGAAACCAGAAAAGTTAATATTTTAAAGCAGAAACAAAAGAAATAGATGAGATCAATTTTGAATCCAAGAAAAAGTGTATGTACAGAAGAATTATATAAGTATATGCCAAAAATGTCACCGGTGCTTACCTACCTGCAGTGTAAGTACAGGTTATTTCATATGTTAAGTTTTCCTTTATTTCTATTACTTTTGCAATGAACATGTAGGAACAAACAAGAAATGTTATTTTAAAAAATGCGTTCAAAGAATTACTGTAAGATCAAAAGCCCTCTGTTCCAAATTGCTTCTGAAGATCTGCCTGTATACACCTGACGTTTCTCAAGTGGGCATTCATTAGCAGTCACACAAATCCTTTAAGCTCAAAATTACCTTGGCCAGGATGCAATCTGCTGTTTGTTTTTTTTTTTTAAGATCTGAAGCAACAGTCACATTGCACAAGTACAGGACTACATTATGTGAACACTGATGAATACCTGAATAAAATTAAACACTGGAATCAGGAAAACTTAGAACAGAATTTGTGTGATGTATTTCACTACATACATAATTGTTATTTTGCTGCTCAATAAATAAACCTAAGTTAAAATTAGATCACAAAGGTACTGTAATCAGTATTTTTTTTCATAGCAAAACTAAAATTTGAAACTTCCCTATCTTTGTCTCTATTACAAGCACAGATTTCTAGTTTTCCTCAATGGCATTTACCATTTAGTTCTCTTCACCATCATCATCAGTACAATTACCCTCAGAATGCACTAATGTGACACACTAGAAAAGCCGGGACCAGGAGTTGCAGCACCACCGACTGCCACCTCAAACCCTGCCAATGACATGTTCATATTCGTCAGTGCACTCCCAGCCTCACCACCACAATCTGCGAAGTTTTTGACCAGCTCGTAACTGGATCACCGCTGATGTATGCAACAATACAGGACATTAAGGCCTTAGGGACTTTGGAGAAGGAGCCCATAGCTTATCCACAGTGTGAGATCAGTAAGGACAGACAGGTGTGGGTGGTGGGAGAAGGTAGAATGAGGAATGGCTCTGCATCCCTGGCACCTGAGAATTTAAAGACTGAGAGATCAGAAATTTGCATTAACAAAGCAAACAAACAAGCAAAATACAACCAGACACATAGAAATGAAGAACAAACTGACCATAACCAGAGGGGAGGGGAGAAGGGATAATGGAGGTAAGAAGGGTCATCAAGGAACATGTATAAAGGACCCATGGATAAGGCAAAGGGAGGTAGGATTGAGGGTGAGAGGTGGGGGTGGGTGGGTCAGGGGAAAGTGATGGCAGGAAAATGGAAACAACTGTGCTTGAACAACAATTTTAAAATCAGAAAATAAAAAAAGAAGCTTGCATTAAAGAACATGAAAGACAGAGGCTAGCTCAGGAACCTCACTTCTGATCCAGACTCCAGGGCACTCTAAAAGACAACAGAGGTTTTACCTTCAGGGTCAATCTTAAACCCAATTTAGTTCAAGGATAAAGAAGTCACTTCACAAAAAATATTTCTACTCCTTCATGCCTAAAATACACAAAGAAAGCCTTTATTCCCCCAATGAGAGAAACACAAGGAAACACTAACACCTAGAAGAGTTCATCAGAAGAATAAGTGGAAATTGGATGCAGATTAATAGAATTCTAAGAATTCTAAGGCTGGACCTTAGAGACCAATTATAGCAATATCTTCATTTCATAATGAGCCCACGGAAACCCAGGAAAGTTATATTATGAATAGAATAAATAGATTGCACAATAATTTAGTAAATCCCAAACCACTAAAACAAGAAATAATCTTGAAATTTTAAAGAGATTCTAAGGCAAAAATAATGAATGCAAATTTAGTGTAGTGGTACATTAATTTAATTGAACATGCAATCATGCAAATGTCTTTGAAAAACAAGAGTTTAGATGACTTTTAAAATAATAGAGTGTTGGGAACTGCCCTACCTGGTATCAGAAGCTGTAGCCCCTGACTAGGCTAAGGCTGAGGGAACGACCTTGGAACCGTAAGCCAGCAAGGAGACAAAAGCTTATCTCCCTGGCAGGAGCGCCACTTCTGCTCCTTTTACTTCACCCTGCCTGAACCCCAATGCTTGGTCGGTTAGCCAATGACGGGTAAGATTCTCCAAGGGGGGGACGACCTAAGACAGGCACGATCACGTGGGAGGCCCCCCAAGGAAGGACTTTGGAGGCTACGGCGAAAAGGGGGTGATGGACTCTCACCCTCCAGCTTTGACAAAGCCTGAGTGCTCATTCCATCCATGAGAAAATCTCCCAATCTCTTGGTTGCCTTACTTCCCTTGCTCCACCTAAGCCTGAAATAATGACAGAGGGTGGTGCACCCTGTACTAGAAAGGGCGGGTTCCCTGGGTGATCAGGCCTAAGAAAGAATATGTAAAATCCTGTGAAACCTTCTTTGTTTAGAATGCTCTCAGTTGAATGAGAAGGATCCAAGGAGGAAGTAAGTTTGTTCCTCAAAGTTTTACAGCTCTTTGACCCTGACTCAAAGTAGGCTCTCAGAGTTCCTTGTTATTTGATCCTTACTTCCCTGCAATGAGTAATGAGCTTTACCTGAATTCTTGTACAAATGAACCCAATAAAAGCCCTGCTGAGAACACGCACCCTCCACCAGAGAGGGTGGCCAAAGCGCCCTCCCCTAGTGAGCGTGGCCAAGGTGCTTTCCACTTGGAGAGTGGCCCCTCCATCCCTACTTCTCTGCAGAAAATTGCCTGTTTCTGTGTATGTTCATTTCTCATGTGTCAACGAGCCATCCGCAGCATTCCAGGGTCACTGCCAGTTGGTGATCACGCTTCAGTAGAGCCTCAGAAGATTATTAGGAAACTTTGGTACTATCTGATATTGATATTATGATACAGTCTAAAGACTTCTGGACAGAGATCAGAAGATATAGGCTCTCTTTCTATTCCACTGACCTGCTATATGGTCTTTGGCAAGATAATGGACCTCTTAGAGGTCCTCTCCATCACTTGAGTATAAGAGAGAGGGAGGAACACAGGGTCCTTAAAGCCCAAATTCCACACAATACTAGGAAAACCACACTTTCTGGAAATTTCTTGAAGGCACTGTCAAGAAATACTATACTGTCTACACCTTTGGCTCTATCCAATAAGAAGCTCTTTTTTTTAACTACTTTTTTAAATTGTTGTTCACATACAGTTGCCTCCATTTTCCCCCCACCCCAGCCACCCCAGCTAATATGAAGCTCTTATGATTCCCACATAAACAAGAAAAACTTAGGTCATTCAATCAACAGGTCAGTGCTATTATTTTTTATTCAAATTGCCTTGATCATAGCAGATCATAAAATGATGCATAGTGCAAATATCTGACACCAATCTAAACACTATAGTGTTAAAATTCTAATTAAAATGATAAAGTATGTCCCACAAAAAAAGAGACAGCAACAAAAATGCAATAACCACTTATTCCCATGAATGATGAGCCTATAAATTATAGAAGTAGCCTGATAAAGCCTATGAAAATTTTTGTAACTAAAGATTAAAAATAAAAATATATTTTTTTCTGTAATTATAACTGGTAGGAAAGAATTCTAAATCAAGCCTGACTCAAGCAAAATTCTATGTATTGGTTCTTCAAATACCTAGGCAATTAAAGCACTTTTTAAAATCATAACTTCTGCTTAAATTATATAGCTATATCAAGACTTAGAAGATGATTTTAATTATTCCCTTGTCTCTTCATAAAAAAATATTCACAAAATGTTTTCAAAGACTTGACATTGCCAAATGTTTCACTTCCCTTCCTCACCCCCTTTCTAAGTGTCGAGGAGATGAAGTCCAGTGGTTGGAGCAGTGAAGCGTGCTCTCCCAGCCGGCAGTGTGCACGTGAAACACTGCGATGGCTCGTCGAAACACTAGAAATAATCATACACAGAAGCAGTTTTCTGTGGGGAAGTAAAGAACGGAGTGGCCACTCTCCAAGTCGGGGAGCATCTTGTTCCTTTACTCCAGTGGGTTTTTATTGAGAAAGTAGACTTGGTTTGTGGATTCACAGTCTGGCAGAAAGGATCAAAGGGGACAGGTAACTTACAAAGACGCTAACAGAATCCCTGTTGTGATTCCGGGCAGAGATTGGAGTTTTATCATATGAAAAGGACTACATGGCTCAAAGGGCTAGTTTTAGTTTTCTGTCTGTGTCTTTAAATTCTAAGTTAATAACATCCTCCAGCAAACAGATCTCACAGGATCTTGCATATTCTATGTCCCAGGTCTGATTACCCCAGGGGTCCACCATCTCTTGGTCTGAGCTGCCCCCTTGGCTATTTGCTTAGCCCTGAGAAGGGCAGGAGACAGAGGCAGCCAGGAGACTTGGATTTCTTACATCTGAGTACAAAGACTCAGGCTAAGAGGGGGCAAGGGTTGACGTTGATCACCCCTTCCTTTCCACCGCCCCTTCATTTCCACAGCCTCGTGAGTCTCATCCCAGAGACCTTTATGTGATCAGTCCCTGTCTTAGGTCGCTCCTTCCTTAAGGAGTCTTACCTGTCATTGGTTAACTGATCAAGCATTAAAGGCCAAGCACAGAACAGGCAGCGTTCATGTCAGGGGTATAAGTTTTTGTCTCCTTAGTGGCTCCTGGTCTGGAGGTCTCTCACTCAGCCTAAGTCACAGGTGATCACAGCTTCCTGAAACCAGGCAGGGCAGTCCCCAACAGAGCAGTGCTTGGCAAACTCATGCTTCATGCTTCAGAAACAGGAGGGCACAGAAGTTAATCTCTGACCCACAGGTTAAATGTAAGCCTAACAGAAAAAAAAAATTTCTAAGGTTATTGGAATGAAAAAGAGTATAATCTTATACCATTTTTTCAAGAAGTGAGTATTATTCATTAAAATATTCAACCATCTGGAAAAATAATAATTGAAGAAGTTCTAAGAGCTTTAAAAAAAAACAAATTATTTCAAGTTTAAAGAAAGACAGTAAATGGGATTCTGTTTTCTTGTTAATTTTTCCAGCAATAGTAGAGTCTTGAGCACACTCATTCTCATCAAACACCCAACCTCCCTGAAGGGCTGGTATATTCCCCCAGACATTTGTCAAGATATAACTCATGTTTTCAGCTTTCCTTACTTACAGTTTCAGGGAACGATCCTGACATTGATTTTGCGCATGACTGATTGACTCCAGCTGGAGTCCCGCACGTAACTCAGTAGTATGAAACGATCCCTCACCCAGCAGTCCATGCCTCTCCCATAGCGATGTTTTACAGTGCCCATGCCCAAGTTTTTATTTTCTAACTCATTTGTTCATATCTTCACAGCTTTCTCCCTAACTCTTCTAATATCTTAAAACATAAAGTGCAAAACTTGACCATTTTTAGTTTAATCTTAATTTAATATTTAACACACAATCATCATGGCCGCATGTGCCTAGAAGGTCCAAACACTGTTATTGGCACTAACTTTCCAAAAGAAAAACTATAAATTCTAATAATCTTAAGATTAATTTAGTGTGTAGCTCTACTATTAGTGAGTAGTTGTATACTTTTATTTTGTTGCCAATAGGGATAAATGTGATTTTTTCCTTTTTACAGGAATTTGTCATTTAGAAAAAGTTCTGTTTTTACTAACAAAATATGTGAACTAATGTGACTTGTACGTAAGGGCATTTTAGTATCTCACTTATTAAGATCCTTTGAAGTAGGAGTTTCACAGTTGGTTACTTCAACTGATCAAGTATGTCAGGGCTCAGGGCTGGCACTTCCCTCATGATGACAATATAGGTGCAGCACCTCCAAGCCTCTTGCCCTCATACCACATCTCCCAAGGCATGAAATAAGATTGTGGACTTCACGTCATACTTTAGCCCCTGGAGCTAGCAGGCATTAGTAAAATTTCACCTTACCTGCTCACATTCAATCATATACCTAAACAAACTCAGAGTTTTCTTTTCAATGAAGTTGAAAGAATGAATACAGGACAGCTAGTTGTAATGTCTATAGCTGGAACTTCTTGCTCTAATGTGACAGAAGTCACATTATCGGTTAATTTCTGTAAATTCTCTTGGGGTAGTCACATATGAAATTTCCATATGTACAAACACAGAGTGTATAGGTATAGTGGGGTGGTGCTCAGACACCACTCAACATAGTTTTTCACCAATTCAGGACCCCATTTTTAAATAAGGCACCACAGTCAGAGATGTTGAGATAACTTATGAACTCATGAACACCTAATTATCTTCACTATATTGTTAACCATGGCATTAGTATATGTTCTCTTCAACTGTGCATCCATTCACATGAGTGCTAAAGGCATAGACTTTGAAAAATATTCAATACATTTGCAATGATAGCCAGGGAAGACACTGTGAATCACACTAATCTGATGTGAACATCTTCTGTTGCACTTCGCTGAACGACTTGAGACATGAATAAAAAGTGGAGTTGACCTCTAATAAGAATGCAATTGGAGCTTTGCATTCTCACTGTGTTATCTGCTACTTCAAGGATATCGGCAAGGACTTGCTGTCTGGGGACATTTATAAAATAAAGAACCACTTTCTAAGATTTAGTGTAGAGTCTTACTGTGCCTTACTTGGCTTTCTGTCCCTGGCCCCTTATATGATTTCTATATCATAAGAAGCACTCAATAAATGTTGCTGTACTGAATTTAAGTATCAGGCAGAAAGTAGACTCAAACCTTCAGAATAACCCAAAGAGCCTTGGGCATAAAGAAGTGATGTTTCTTCCCTAAGCCCAATAAAGCTGCTCTATACCTGTTCCTGGATTTATCTCACTTGCTCCAGGCCTTTTCTCTGGCTAGGGCTATATAGTATAGCACAGTAGATAAGTGCAAAAATCACTGGATCATGATGGATGAGTTCAAATCCCAGTTCTGCCACTTTTCAAGCTGTCTTATCTTGGACCATGTCAATTACTTTCTCTGTGCCTTAGTACCTCATATGCAAAGTGGAGAATCGCAGTGTTTACCTGTTAAGGTTATTGTGAAGAATAAACCTATAAGCATATGTAAATAAAGTAAATAGATTGAAACTGGCACATAAACAGTCGATAAATCTCCGTTGTGATGATAGGCATCCAATCTGGTATAGGCTGGTGCATGCCCTAATTCCTCCCTTTGGCTAAACTGGTTAGGGAGCCACATAGACCCCACGACAGAAAGCTCTTAGCTCTCACACACTCTGAGAAGGATGTCTGGAGAGGATTTTCTCTCTGCCGGAGCTCCAGAGAGCATGATGGATGGAGATACCACTGGTGACCCTTGGGAAGTCCAGCTATGAACAAAAGCATAGCCTTATTTTATTTTGTGGGCTGTTACTTCTCTTCCAGTATGGTTTCAGTTAATGCTAAATATGTCTTGAAAATTCAACAAGTTCTTGATCTTTCTTAGCAAGTTAGAGAGTTTACCAAGCTTCCCCCAGATCATCACTAGGCACGCTTAGAACACCTCATTTTGTGTATTTTGTAGAACACCTTGGCTCATGTATTTTTGTGTGTATTATAAAGGTTTGAAATGCTGCCACCTACAGACAACTATTTCAATAAGAAAACCAAGGCAGTGAAAGACCATGAAACTAGAACCTGAGCACGTATACTAAATGTCATTTTTCAATGTTATAATTGTAAACTGATAATTTACCTGTTTAAATAAATTAAGTAGCATCCAATCAGATGAGATTGTTACCATGCCTATTGTGGTAATCACTATAAAAATAAATTTATTTTTAATTATACTTGACATACAATATTGTCTTAGTTACAGGTGTACAACATAATGAATACATAAAATAAACAAATACATTTCTAAAAATAAATAAATAAGATTATATTTAAAATGTGAAAGTAATTTAAAGTAGAAATAAATAGCATCCTTTGTAATTAATGTATTTAAACCGGTTGCCTCACCAGCAGTACACTGCTTTTGTTTTTATGACTGGAATAATCCCTCGCTCAGAGCAGAATGGAACATATAGGAGTTAGAACATTTTCCCTTCTAGCCTGCCACCCATGCCTGGGTATTGAAGTTCCACTAGCTATGCCCTGATAAACCATATATTTTCTCAGGGGAATAGGGACCAGATGGTGTGTGCATAGTATATTTCCTGGAAACCCATTTATAGGCTTTCTGCATATCTCTGCAAGTCTTTTTCTGTGTGCACACAACTTTGAGTAAATCACTTTCAGTTTTCCGGGATTTTTTAAAATCATTTTTCTATTAATGTTTGAATACAGTTGTCTTCATTTTCCCACCACCACTTTCTCCTGCCCCAGATTGAAACTACACAGTGGAGGGTAGGACTTAAGTAGCTAGTTAAGTTCTTTGGTTACAATTAGAAATTTCCATTATGCAAAAGGAAAAATGCAACCATAAATATATCAAAGTTTCCTTCATTAGTGACTCCTTTCTAGCCTTCAAATTTCTATTGCTAACAGGTTGCTTTTATAAAGTATTACTGTCTTGGATCATATTAAGCAAACGTTACTTTTTTATTGTTTTCGCCATTAACCTCTCCTTCTACTCTGGCCCACTATGCATTCATCTGCAAACTCCAAAAGAGAGTCATCCACAACCACCCACGATGGTCCGGTCTTTAGTAAGAATAGAATGAAACAGAGTCATGGAGACAACAGAAATATTTTTACCTCATTTGATGGAAAAGTGTCACCTTTAGGAAAACAAATGAGTAATTTTTATCTTCCAAAAAATTCTAGCTATGGCCCAACAGATAAGGAAAGAATAGAAGTCAGTGTGGCTTTCATTAGCCATTTGAGCCAGTGGCAACCCAACTTTCCAACTATCTGCAAGGAGTGGCATAATGACTACGGCCCCGCTATTTAGTGACTGAAATCTTATATAGTACATAATGCATTTAGGTATGAGATATAAACTTAGATCTCACTATCCACAACAGGGTAGGATTTGATTATGTGTCTAAATGCAATCACAATAATACGGTATAAAGTTGTGTCACATTTGTTCTGGAATCCTAGATCAAAGATTTTTTTTAAGTGTATGTGATGAGAAGTTCAGCCTATCTTTTTTTCTCCCTATCTTATCATGTCTTTGCTCTGCTATAGTCAGTCTTAGAACTATTTGACTCTTTAGAGGAGAATACAGATTAAGTTTTAGTTCCTGTGAAAATTTCATGCTGAATCACGTATTTGAAGGTATTTTATCATACTGCTTTTGAGTGTCTTTTGTTAATATTCTAGTTCTAATACATAAACAAAATACATGAGGAAAGGACTCGTAGGCAAAGCATTCCTAAAATCAAAAAATCCGTCTTGGTAGTTCTCTCTCTCTCTCTCTCTTTCTCTCCCCACCTTGCCTGCTCACTCTCACTATTGCTCTCATTCTCACACTCACCCATAAATGCAAGTGAAAACAATCAGAGATAAGAGAGGCATGACAGTTTTGAACAATAAAAAATGTTAAGAAATAATAAAAATAAAAATAATTTTAAAAAAGAGAGGCATGACAAAGTAAGACATCTCTAAACCTTTGAGAAATGCAGATAAAAGCCAACATGTGATACTTGTACTTTCATTCCTTATATTCCTAAGGGTAAGTTTCTATTTCATGGAAATTAAAAATTCATTGATGTGAAATCTCAGAACAAGAAGAGCATGGAAGACAGAGTAAAAATTTTTCCTCTCCATATTCTTTAAAGATCAGTAGAGAATAATTATCCCAGGATTTGTTAATAGTGAGACTGTCCTGGCCAACTGTTTGTTCACACTCTGGCAAGCAGGATGCCCTTTGCAAGAGAATTTTTTTCTGATTTCTTTTAATGGTTCTTCTAAAGGTAGGTCTTAAGAGCAGGAAAATAGTTCAAAAGCTATGCTTCAAAATCACTAAATGTTCTGCATGTAAAAGTTCTTTGAAACATACAATGATTCATTCATTTAACATTCAGGAATTCTGACCATGTACAATGTATCCTAAATGTATTGGATTTGTAGAATTCTAGGTAATATGAAATGACCTTGACATTCAACAAATCCTAATGGCACGTGTGAGTCAAAACAATACATAAAAACTAAAAATTAAATCAGATTTCAATGGTTTCCTAGCATTTTCATCCATAATAGTACAACAAATCCTATCCAGTCTAATTATTACCAATTTTTTCCTGAACTGACTGAATGTGTGTCATTATGTCATGAAATTGTGAAGTACTACTCCCTCCTACTCCTGGGACCTTCTTTGATAATTGTAGCTTCCTTGATATACCAGGGTGACATAAGCAAGACAGAGTGGAGTTCATAGGAAACTTAATGGACTATGCTGCCCACCAGCATCGTGGGTGCAGATGCTAGTATTGCAGAAAAAGCTGAAAAGAATAAACTTTTCTCTAAAGTTTTTTCCATGTTAAACTATCTTCTCTATTCCCTCCCAATTCAACCCCTAACTCAATCCCTAGCATTTCATAATAAATGAAGCTGTTATAAGAAAAGTAGAAGAAAAGAGCTTTTGATACTTGTTTTCAGGAGTTGCATCTACTGTGCATATCTGGTGGTATACATGTTGCCAATTAGTACTATATAGTTTCCAGATTCATGCAGGTGTTGTAGGTATTTTAGTGCCTGAGTTACAGGCATATTTTATCGCAAATAAGTAAAGATAAAAACGTGCTTCCACTTTATCACAAAAAAAGGTTGAAATAAGCATGAAGCTGAAATGAAATGCAGAATGAAAGTGTCTACACAGGCATTATTAATTCATTTTTGTTAATAAAAATTTAAGTTTTTATAAAAAGCTTCTATCCCAAGAACAAAGGAGAGCTAATAAAGTCATGCCAATATAGAGACTTTTAAATTCTGAGCTCCTTCTCCGGAGAACCCATAACTGTTGGTCCAAACTAAATCATAGACTATTAGAAGACATAACTATACGATTATGCAACATATCACAACTAAAGTCACATACATTTTTTAAGTGAAAATTCAGATACTCATACAATTCACAGAACATACAATGCATAATGTTCTCCTTAAAACAGTTTTATCACTAATAATATTACCATTTCTTTATCCACTTTATAAAGGTAGACTAAAATAAACATACCATACTTATTTTTTTCTCACATGTAATGATGCTTTACTCAAGTCTTTCTCTGTCTATACTAAAGGCCAAATGAAAGAACTCATCCCTTCCAATCCAGGGGTCTCTTCACAACCAGATTAAGTTTTATAACATTCTCACCATGTTACCATATTTTTCAGACTATAAGATACACTCCCTCCACCCAAATTTGGGAGAAATAATGGTTGTTAATGCTGCTGTTGAGTTCTGTTTACATTTACATTGGTGAAAATATTTTGTTATTTATGTTATTAAATATTTTACCACATTTTTTTGCTTCAAAATTTTTTTTCCTATTTTCCTCCTTCAAAACCTAGGTGTGTCTGTTTTATGGTCTGAAAAATATGGTACTTTTTCTCTTCAACCACATTAAGGACTTCCTGATTACAGTTGAAACCACCCTGTGTTCACCGCCCCCCCCCCCATAGGCTCAACCTCTCCTGCTTTTTTCTCTCAGACACTGGTACATGGCCACACAAATCCTCTGCTCTAGTTAGACTTGTCAGCCCTTTGTTTCAAGCACAATGTGTAGATTTACAATGGCGCAGTGGTACTCCCGAATGTTCTTCACTTGGAATGAGCTCTTATCCTTTTCCCTACCAATCTGAACCTTACCCATGATTTCAGGGTCAGGGAAAGTCTCATGTTCACTATGAAGATTTTCCTAATCAGCCCATCTCACAGTTATCTATACTTCCTAGGGACTTGTGTTGCATTCATTGTCTTTGCAAACTAATTAGTATTCATCATATTCCTTGTGTTTTTAATTAACTACTTGAATATTTATACATCTCTCTCCACACATTTAAATTTAATAAAGATAGAGACAGTTTTTAAATATTGCTTTGCCTTTAATTATCTTACCCCAGTGTAATGAACATAGCAGGTGTTCAACAAATTCTGAACTTATTCAGATAAACACCAACAGCAACACAAGTGATTCATGCTACATAAAAAACATAACTTTCCAGAGAAACCTGCTAAACATTGCTCTAAGTTGCCAAGAGAAATCTTATCCCCTGGGTGTCATTAAAAATAGATACACACTATATTGTGCTAGATGATATAAAGGAAAGTAATAACTCGAAACAAATAACAAGGGGTATATCGGTCCCAGTTCTGCTGTTTCATTATTCTTCGGTTATTTCAATGTCTTCCAGACTGTAAACACCCAAAAGAGGTAATTTAGTAACTTGATGGGTGCTTTAGTCTCCAGTGGATGGGGAAATGAAGTAAACCACAGTCAGTGAGTCCTGTTTGTGCTTCTAAAGTTAAGTTTGATGAATCTGTGAAAGTTCTAGAATATACAGTATAGCAGCATCGAATAGTTTTCACAATACGCAGCTGCCATTGAACACTAGTCAGACTCTCTTATCACTGCATCTCTCTGTTTCACCCTTTCAAGTCCATCTCTGCTGTCATCAACAATGCCTTCTGACTGGTCAGCTAGACCATTTAAAGTTAAAATGATTATTGATATGGTTGGTTTAAGACCACCAGTTTGATACTTGGTTTTCATTTGTCCTGTTTTTTGACTCTCAGTTCCTCCTTTCCAGCCCTTCTTCCAGGGCAGGGTGGGGAGAAGGTTAATCAAATATATTGTAGTATTTCATTTTAAGTCATAGTTTATTCTTTAGCTATATTGGTTTGTATTATTTGGGGTGCTTATCCTAGGAATTAACTTATCACAGTCTATTTAGATTCAATAGTGTATTCATTCATGTAAAATTAAGAATCTTGCCAGAGTAAAATTTCACTTAACTACCTCCTAGACTTTTGCTATGGTTTTCATATATTTTACTTGTGTTCTAAATGTTCTATAATCCTCAGTCTGTTACTTTGTAAAAAAAAGACAAAAAACTAATCTTTTATGTTTATGTACATTTTTTGCCATTTCTTGCACTTTTATTTTTTGCAGTAGCTCCAATTTCCATCAGGTGTTATTTCTCTCTGGCCCGCAGAACACCCTTTAGTGCTTCTTGAAAACACACACTTGATAATAACTAATACTCTGAGCTTTCATTTTTCTGAAAAAAACTTTATCTTACCCTAATTTTAAAGAATATTTTCAGTGAATATAAAACCCTAGATTGACTATTAGGTTGGCTTTTTTCCAATAGCTTCAAGATGTCATTCTACTCTCTTCAGTCCCCCAATACTTCTGAAGACAAGGCAGCTACCTTTCACATCCCTGCTCCTTTGCATGGACCATGGCTTGTCTCTCTGACAACTTTCAAAATTTAAACTTATGTTTGCACTCCAACACTTTGACTATGATGTGAAGTGGCGTGGTTCTCTTGGTATTTATTCTGTTTGGAATATACTGAGCGTCCTGGATCTGTGAATTGAAGTTTTGCACTTAATTTAGGCCATTATTGGTTCTAACATAGTTCTTTATCATTCTGTTTTCTCTTCTTCTGGAATTTAAATTACACATATGTTAGAACACTTGATACTATCCCATAGGCCATTGAAGCTTGTTAATTTTTTCCCAATCTTGGTTTTCCTTTTCTTCTTCAGACTGGATCATTTTTTTATTGAGTTGTCATTTAGGTATTGACTTTTTCTTCCCCTTCATTTAATCTGCTCTTAAGTCAATTTAGTGATTTTTTTTCACCTGAAAGTTGAACTTTTCAATTCTAAAATGTCTAGTTTTTTTATAGATGTCCTTTCTTCACTATTGCAGGAGGCCACCAAAAGGACAGGATTGCCAGTTGATCTGTGAGCTGGGCCCAGCCAGTCAGTGGCTTCTTACCCCCTTCCCTGTCCTTACAATATATGTTCCATTCACCATTCTGCACCAGGAGCCTTTCCAAGGATGCAACCTTGAGAGAGTAATGTGTTGTTGAGACCATCTGGACTGTATATGTGACTGAATTCTGTCAAGAACTCCACATGAACTTTAAAATTCTGGGAAGTGGATGTGTAGACCTCCACATCCACATGTGGATGTGTTATAGCCACCAACATTTACCAATTCATGGGTGAGTTTCTTTACTTACTAAAACTACCATCTATCAATCTGGAGTGGTCTGCGTCTTTCTTTGGTCTCTCCTTGCCTTCCACATACAGGAGCCAGGTTTGAATTTACCTGGAGAACTTGCTAGGTTGAGAACCAACATTTACTAAGATTTCTATCTGTTTACTCTTTATAAACATGGTTTTTCTTAAGCCATTAACATATTTAGAAAATTCAGTTTAAAATGTTTGTATGCTATTTTTCACATCTCATTCATCTCTTTTTTGTCTTGATAATGGGCCACATTCTTTTGGTTTTGCATGTCTAGAAGTTTGCATTGTATATCAGATACTGTGTTTTATTGTAGAAAAGCTGGAATCTATTATTTTCCCCATAAAAGCGGTGGTTTTTGTTCTGGAAGGGAGTTAAATCACCTAGAGCTTTCAGAGGCTCGGTAGGGTAAAAGAGTAGAAGAACTATGGGTTTTACCAAGCTCCCAAATTTAAAAGGACTCAAACTTCAAACCATCTTCTCTTCCTTGAGAAGCATCTAAAATCACTATTCAGTTTTCTTTCCTTTCAGTTTTTACTTTTTAGGGGACTTTCAGGAATTTCCCTCAAGCATAATAAGAAGTTAGCCAAGGATTTAAAGAAAATTCATCTTCATATTTGGAGTCTTGGTTTTCACCTCCTTTTCCATGAATTCTCCCTTACAGGGTGAACTTCCAAATTCTCTCTCTGGTATTCTTGAACTCCATCCTCTTATTTTTCAAACCAGAAGATTCTGGCTTTCTGTTTAGGTTCAGATGTTTTATATCACGCAGACAGCAGAGTGACTTGTGGTTTGTTTGTTTGTTTTTAAGTGATATAAACACAACAAGTGAGTGGGTGTCTTCTTTTAAGGGTTAAATCCTCTCTAAGTTCTGTCTGCTTCTAGCCACTCTTCAGTACCTTCAGTTACAGTGGTACCTTTGTACTCATGTGCTTCAGAACTGGTCAAACTGGGTATTCATCACATTTAAATAAGAAAGAATGTTTCAGCACTTGGTACTTGCTCAACACTCACTGCGCTTGCTAGAACCCATGTGAGTCATGATGCCATCCCTCAAGAGAGAATGTTTCATCAATCCTCCCTTGCCCATCACTCATTGGAACAAATGAATGAAATACTGAGGTACCTCTGTATATACACACAAATACATGCACACACTTGAGTATTACAAATGTGGAAGGGTCAATTGAGTTCTCTGCTATTATTAGGATTGGATCTTCAGTAGAAGCACTAAGAAAACCTGACTTCTGCCCCAGAGTTAGCAGGGCCCAGTGGACCAGTGACTGACTGACTCTTGCCCAGGAACTCGGGAGGGTCAGAGTACACTGACAGGTGAGTGGCAAGAAGGAGAGATGCTACTCCTTTAGGGTTAGCATCATAAAGATGCGTATTTGTGTTCTGTGGAAAGATTTGGCCACATATTAGAAAGATCAAGCTTAGGAGCTATCTTAGGTCCTGATCAAAAATGTCATGTAAGAGGAAAGATGGACAGCAGAGGAAAATTTGGAGATGGACAACTAAACTCCTAGACAGCTGACTGTTTTGTTTGTTGGTGTGACTGCTCAAATACAGTATTTAGTCTAAGCCAAAAGAGAGCCAGACCAAAAAGTTTGGTCTTCAAAGGATCCACTAAACTATTGGGGGTGTTGGAGGAGGCAACGTTAAATTTCTTCCAAGTCCACTTACTACAGGACCAGTAGTAAAATGATTGCCCAGTTGCACAGAGAATGTAGCCAAGGTGTTGGTGGAATTAGTGTTGATATGAGCCATTCTTCCTTTCATGCAAGTTCCTCCAAAGGATGGTTAAAGTTCTATGTTATGCCCCAGCTGGTGTGACTCAGTGGATCGAGTGCCAACCTGAGAACCAAAGGGTCACTGGTTCGATTCCCAGTCAGGGTACATGCCTGGATTGCAGACCAAGTCCCTGGCAGTAGGTACGAGAGAGGCAACCACACATTGATGTTTCTTTCCCTCTCTTTCTCCCTTCTCCTCTCTCTGAAAGTAAATAAACAAATAAAAATCTTAAAAAAAAATAAAGTTCTGTGTTACTTTTTAGAAAGCATAGGAGACCAAATACTTATCTGGCGTTAATCATTTTTATGAACTTTATATTAACTCATTTGATCTTCCCAACAACTGTATTAAATAGGTAATATCATTACCACCATCTTACAGATGAAGAATCTGAAGCCCAGAAAAAGTGGGTGTTACTAAAGTCACACAGCTGCTAAGTAGTATAGCCAGGGTTTAAGCACCTTAGTTTGGCTCCAGAGTTTGGACTTTTTAATCAATATATTTTATGCTTAGCTATTTTACTCTAGGTGGATAGATTATCCCTTAGCACATCTCTGATTATAACACATAAAAATAATGGTATTCTGACATATTTTCAAAATCATTTTAAACTACATTTTAAAGGAGTAAGTGTTTATTGTTTTCAGTTGCTTTGACTTTTCTTCAGAAATAGAAGTGAAGGAATCTACACTACTCAAGGACTATTGCTACATGGGATTAACCACTGGGGCTCAGAAACACCAGCTTCCTTATGTTGAATTAAGCAATAAATTTTTTGCTACTTTGATCAAAAGTTCCTTGGTTGAGACAATATTTAGACTCTACACATCATAATTTAGAGTTAAATTTGATAAGGGTTTTAAACATGTGAGACACATTAAAAATAAGCCTGGCTATTTCAGGCTTATATGAGAATACCAATTTTCTACTTGGAGGTCACCATTTTGAATACAGCTGAGTTTGTTTTCAATCCAAGTAGTTGACAATGTTTTTAGTGATAAATTTTACAGTTTAGGTCATTCAAGACAAAGCTAACAGTCTTCAGGATAAAAGTGAGATATTTTCCATTTCAATTATCTGTAAAAGGCAACACTGTTAGCACCACAACTGAGAGTTTCGGGTTCCTTAGGATATCACACATCTGGTTCTTAGAAGAAATCTAGGTTTCCTGATAACCCTAATTAATTTTTATTCACTCATTTCTTCAACAACTATTTCTTGTGCTGCTCCCATGCGATAGTATATGTTGGGCACTGGAAATCAAAAATTAAATAAGGTTGCTCTGGCTGGTGTGGCTTAGTTGGTTGGAGTGTCATCCTATAAACCAAAGGGTTGTGGCTTTGATTTCCAGTCAGAGCATGTGCCTGAGTTGCGGGTTAGGTCCCCAGTCGGGGAGCATTTGAAAGGCAACTGATCGATGTTTCTCTCTCACATTTACGTTTTTCTCCCTCTCTCTCCTTCCCTTCCGCTCTTTCAAAAAAAAAAATTAAATAAGGTTAATACGGCCCTTGCTCTCATGGAGATTGCAGTCTAGTGGATTTCTCAGAGTCTTATAGATTTACCTGTCCAAACATCGTTTGCAAGCTGAAAGAGTAGATAATTGGGAGGGCATGTGGGGATGTTATATGAAATGCAGTAAGTAGCTTCTGAATGAGAGGCTGAGAGAGCTTCCTATAAAATAAAGCACTTGAGTTTTCTGATGTGAAGTTTAAACACTAAGAAGCTTATCTTGTCCTCTTTAGGTTCTCTATTTTTATTTTATACCATTATCATTTTGTAAGAAGCAGGAACATTTGTCACACATAAAATAGAAACTTCCTTTAGCCATCTTTCTTCAGTGAACAGGTTTCTGCTGATATTCAGTATCTGGCATTAGGTGCTTCCTTTTCCCAAGGTAGAAACAAGCAGGGGATTGGTGAACTGGAGGAGCAGGCTCTCAAGGTATTAGTGTGTAACAACCAGGTGGTTTGGAACTAGTACCTTCCTTAAGCTTCCTAGGTTGAGTCAAAATAATGAGTTTCAGAGATTTTTGGTAAGAAGTATATTGACGCTGGAAATATTTTAGTCAAGCCTAAAAATACACCTCATTCTAATTCTCACTATCTTTCTAAACAAATGTCACAATGTTAAAATAATAAAAAGAAAATATTGGCAACCCATGAAATCTGAGTACCAAAACTGAATGGAGTAGCTCCTAAGTTACACAAAGCTCTCTTTGTATTTATTCCCTAATGTTTTTCATAAACATGCCCAAGGGGTGTTACGCATTTAGCCACCTCCAGAGGAGGCTTGCTTGCCAAGAGCTGTGTGAGTTGCCAAAACCACTGGTATCAGATCAGTTCCTTGCTTGCTTTGACTCTGGGCATTTCCTAAGTGTAACTCCCTCACCAAATCATTTTTTAGAGAGGCTCTTTCTTCTTATTGTCTTTGAATTTCACATTTAAAAAAAAATACGTCTTATCTTGTTTAGTTTTTTCAACTCATTTTACTTTTTATTACTTCAAATCCTTGTCATTTCTCTTTATTTTCTCTCTAATTTCAAGATCTCCCGAACCCAAGTTGTTTGGTTTGGGGTTTTATGGGGTGATTTTTTCCCTGTAGAAAGAACCTGCTGGGAGTGAAATCAACAGGGATCTCTCACTCAAGCTTCATTTTCTTCACAGCAGATGCTGTGGTGCCGCAGCTTTCTGGACAGAAAAATGCAGTAAGACTTTTGTTGCAGCTGCCATGTTAGTTACCAGAAGATCGATACATGATTAGAACATCTAACACAGTGAATGATCCCAGTGGCAACATTGAAATGATGATACAGGAAACCATCTAAAATGTATACATGCCCTTGTTCTTTAGCTGTCAAGACTTCAGACTTAACATACATAGCAGTTTCTGCATATACTTTTTGAAAGAGTTTTAAGGTTGATTTTTTTATTTGCTGTATACATTTAGAGAAAGAGAAAAAAAGCTATTCAAATATCTTGGCACTCTATTTTATCAGGTAAAAAGTAAAGAAATTCAGTAAGTTAATTTGTGCAGCATTTGTCCATATCAGTAAATTTTCTAGATAGTTAATGTTCACTCCTTCTAGCATAACAAAATTTTAATTTATAATCATTTCAATTTCAATAAGTTTTCAAAATCCTTATATACAATTTCTTCCTTTCTTAAAATTTGGATATTGAATAGGATTTCATCTTTTTCTGGGTGTAAGATTCTAGTTACTCCATTTGCCCTTGTTCTCAATGTGCCTTTAGTTTTAATCATGGTTTTTACAGTTTTTCCATCTTTCTGTGGCTGACAGAAAATGCCACAACCTCACAAGATGAATATAGTTCAAATTCTGATGTCCACACTCAGCCTCTCAACACTGATCAGCAGGATTTCTTTTTTTCTTGATCATCTTCCTCTCCTTTTGCATGCACAATCTAAAGTTTTACCCTTGTCCTCAACTTCCAATTTCACCACCTACTCTTACCTCCTTCAGTCTTCCTATTACAATGAGAAAATTGAACCACCAATTGGTCTAGATCTTGTCCATTCTTAATTCAGCATTTCGACATCAGCCTGCGCTCTCGATATTTCTTCTGGTGTACTCCAGGATTTTCATCAGTTATATTCCCTGACTCTTCCAACTTAGATCTGTGTTTCATCTTGACCTAGAAACATAGTTAACTTTATTCCATCTTGAAAATCAAAAAAACAAACAAAGCAAAACAAAAACTCCCATTGATGCGGTACCACATTTTAAATTCTATTGTTTGTTTTCATACTGACTCATGCATGATGTTTTCTGTCTTGAATATTCTGTAATTTTGAATATTGAGCTCAGCTAGTCTAAATCTATGAAAATAATGAGAATATCTGAGTTAAATGTGGATTTTTTTCTAGCTTAATTTTATTTGCTTTTGCCAGATACCCATGAACATATTATTTTTATCTCTAGAATTTGGATTCTATAAGTCTAAGTGTGAATTCTATATGAGGTCAGGGTTATATTTAGGAATTCTTTTTTTTTCCCTGTCACACCACTGATTGAAACAAAACAACACAACATGCTGCCACTTCACCCAAAAGTGGTGTTTTCCTTTGCCCTTTCTTGACGGCTCAGTGGGTCATTAGTGAAAGGTCCAATGAGTGCTTTTCAAAGGGGCAAGAAATTCTTAAAAAATACATTATTTTAGCCACACCTAAGGTGAAAGCCAAAGACAAACAAATTATCTTGTCATGTATCTTTGCTGGTGGAAACACTTTCCCCCCCCTAGCTTGCCTTTTCACTGAGAAAATATAGCATTGAAGAAATTGAAATCAGGAATCACTTTGCACAGGAACAAGGAGTTATTCAGCCATGAAAACACAAATCTCCTTGTATCAGAAAATACTTCCATGCAGTCACAAATCTGGTGTTGGCTTGCCACACAAGATTCCTGCTTTTCTTTATTTTTGGACAATGAGGAGTTTCCTTGTGAACTTTTAAAAGTTGTTGCATTATATCCAGCACCCTTTGTCATTGGTGAACTAACCCTCTACGCTGCTCAGAGCAAAAATCCTCAAGTTTCTCTAGTGGTAAAGATTGAAGTCTCGTTTGTCAAAGTAATGTTAGACTGAATCATTGTGATTACAGGAAGCTCTAAAATACCAAATGTGATACACTTACAAAACAAAACATTTATATTCCAACATTTTCTAATGAAAAGCAAAGAAATTAGTCCAAGGTTTCTCACCTTTAATTAGCAGAACAGGTAAAAATAAAAATTTATCTTACACAACTAACTATAAAAATTATATTTGACAAACCTCTACCTCAAATCAGAGAAAATTAAAACTTAAATTTAGCAAACTGCCTCAGGTCACACAACAATTAAGGAATAAATCTATGATGCCAACTCAGAGCTCCCCTTTTAAAAATCCCACAATTCAAATTCTTGTGAATTATATTACAAGAATCTTTAATGATATAGTTATTGAGTAAACACTATAAAATAACTATCTTTAGAATAAAAATAAAGGACATATATAAGGAATTGAATGACATACTTTAAAAAGAAGACTATAGAAAATTATAATATTTAGGCAAGTTTTTCAAAGAATAAAATGGAACTTATAAAGATGAAAAACCTAGCAATTGCTTCTGATTTTCATAGCCAGTAATTCAAAACAAAGTAAGTCTGATCAGCCCCCATACTAAAAATAACTGTTAAAGCTGGTAAATGTTTTTTTTTAATCTGCTTGATTTCAGTTGCATATTAAAGCAACAGGAAGGAATTAGCAGACCGAGATCTAGGGAAGACCTAAGCAAGAAGAGCTCTCCATTTGGGGCCACTTATCCTTCATGGGTTTAGAACATGATATCATACTGTGTGCTTAGAGTTTTTCTTATTTGTTCAAAATGGCAACATATCAAATTTCTGAAACTAAGCCCACATGTAATTAGTAATACCTTATGGACTTCTTAACATGCTTTTTAATGTTGTTTTTCTCTACCAAATTATCCAAAAGAAAGCTATCATAGACCGAAGTACAATGTGTAATGCCACTATAGGTTATTGTGACATTTTTTTCCTTTTCTTTTATTTTTTTATTGTTATTCAAGTGGAGTTGTAGCTTTTCATGGTATAGCTATAGAGTTGAATCTGAAGTCTGCCTTTAGTGTTGAAATCATGGTCTCAGGTAGAACTGCTAAATCTGTTTTCTTCCATATCCCCATCTATTCTACTAGTGTGCATTGTTTGCTTGAAAGATAAATATCTCATATTGCAAATAGTATAGATGTGCCTCCCTTCTCAGATGTAATGATGAAAAACTCCAGTAAGCAATTATTTTGTGAATGGATTTTACCAAATACCAACTCATGCTGCAAAACTAATTTATCCTTCTGTTAACAACAAACATTCACCCAAATTTCTCCCCAGAATAACTATGGGAACAAATACAAGATTTTGGAAAAACATTTATTTACCAAGTTCTGGATCCATGTTCAATCATAGTAATATACTTTTTATGAGGAAAATCCATGGAACTTTAGTATGTTGCTCTTACCTCCAGTCTAGACCATTGTACTGTTACAGTAATTCAAAGAATCGATCTCTGACGAAAGTTGTTTTGACCTCAGGAAAAGCAATTAGAAATCTCCTACTTATGAAATATTATACATACCTTGAGGAGCTGGCTATTTCATTACTGATCTTTGTTTACTGTCTGATTATTTTAAATTTATGACTAAATACTTAAAGAGGTAAAATAAGCTTTACAAATTTGGGGGGAACACAATTTACCCCATATACAAACCATCCTTTCCTATTCTGGGAAAAACAAAACCTAAACCTTCCACATAAAGAACTACTCCCTCAAAGTACCAACTGTATCAGACATTAGCTTTCCATCAAATGCCTATGCGGCTCCACAGTTCCTGTTCATCCTGCTGTAAGGGGGAGCCTTGGGACTAATTTCCGGTAGGCAGTACCACAGTTCTAATGGACCTGTAGGGGCTTGTACTGTGAAAATGTGGAAATAAAAAAGAAAAGTAATTTCATTTTAGAGACACAGTCTTATAAGACTGGCAACAAATGAATTATGTTCACTTCACAAAAAGCAGTTTCTGTGATATTCTCAGTCACATTTTGTTCTCACGTCCTCAGCTTTTATCAATGGAGGCCATAAGAAACAGTTTTGCAAAATCCATTATGACCTCTACTGTAGAAAAACTATGTAGTACACCTTCAAAAATCTTTGCTTCCTGTGAGTGTCCCTTTCATCTTTTGGTCAATGATAGTCTTGTAAATGACATATTTGTTTTTATTTCTTTATCTGTTTTTGTTTTGCTTATAAAGCCATATTTGGGATGCCAGTCATACAACTAGAATGTAAGTTCAGTGAGGTTGACAACTAGGAGTGTCTTAGTCATTTGTGCATCCCTTATGCCTAGTCCAGGTGCTCAATAAACACTTACTAAATAAATGAGTGAGCCAACTGTATATGACTAAATGACCTAAATATTTGCATTGTTATGTTGTCCCCAAATCTGAACTTTCTATTTTTACTTGTATTTCTCTGCACAGAAATATTTTTTATTCCTTGATATGATATTTCTGTACCAATAATTCTGACATGCACTTTCTTTAAATTATGAATGTATATATATATTACTGTTAAAAATATCTCTAATAAACATTTAATTGAATAAATTATCTCATTTGATATATTACTTCCACAGACCTGATACTTTTTGAATGATGCAATGCTAAGTATAGTTCTAGCAAGAGGCTCTCTGCTTTCATTTTACATTAAGTCAGCCATCATCCCAGAATAGGTTAAGGCAGCAGTTCAGAAAGGGTCAGTCAGGAAATTCTGCTGTCCCAAAACCTTTCAAGGGGGCTGTGAGGTCAAAACTATTTTCAAAATTGTACTAAAACATTGTTTGTTTCTTCACATTTATTTTCTCATAGTGAGTTATGTATGATATCATAATAAATTGAATTACAAAGGTAACTATCTTCTATTAAGCCTGTGAAGAAGAAATCAAGATGGAGGGCACAATTCGAATATACCGCCAGACCAAACACATAGACACATAACCAAATTTTAGAACTGTCCTGATTTCCATGGAATGCTGACTCTGTCCTTAAACAAAATGTAAGCTTTCTTCATATTAGTATGACCTTATAGCTTCCTAGCCAATCAAGTAAGTGTATTTACAAACAAGTCAGCTTATACAGTGCTACTGCTGCAACCAATCACAATAGAGAACAATGTACCTCCTCATTCACACTTTATAAACTACGCTGTAACTGCTGAAAGCCAAGCTTCCCCTACTTTTAGTTTAGAAGTGTTCCTGTTCATGAATAGTTTCTTTCTTGCTCAATAAAATATTTATATCAAGTAAAGCTCTCTGAGTTTTCTTTTGACAAATTAAATGTTAGAAAGATTTGCAAAAATGTGAAACAATGCCATTTTTCTCATCGATTTTTTGTTCTCAATTACTTTTACAAAAATATATTATTGATGTCAACAGGCTTTTCCGATAGTCATTTTCAACAACTATTTTATTTCAGATTTAGTTTTTAACATAGTAAATATTGGTAGATAAAACTGATATACAAAAGCTCTTTGAGAGATCCTCAAAATGTTTAAGACCACTAAACTTTCCTGAGAGCAAAATGTGAGAACCACCAGGTTAAAAGAAGGATCTCCTTCTATGATATAGAAAAACAAAAGAAAAAACAAATGTTCTCCCTCCACTACTCCTTTGGACCTTGAGTTCCAGGCAACATCCATGGTGTCATCTTGGAATTAGGCAACATCTTGGAATGAGAGGAACCTGGGTGAGGGCTACACAAATAGACAGTATACAGATCCATAGATCCAGCCCCAACATTTGTTTTAAATGTTTGCTTCCATCATATATTTACTCCAAATCCAAGCCAGAATTATCTTCTCTCAATTCCTGGTTGCTGAGAAATTAAGATCTTTATCTGATTATCTGGTATGATTCCACATTCAAAAAGACTTCTAACATACTCCATTGTGATCCTTACATCTCTGATGCCACTACCTAGAGGTCTTTTTACATAAGGCTATTTTTCAGTGGTATGGCCTTTCTCTGGAATGGCAAATATATTCTATAGCAAGTGTCAACTCTGATATATTGTTAGTGGTTGGCTGCAACATTGTTTGAGAGGGATTCTGAGGCATTTCCAGGCCTAACAAGATAAATGCCATAATTGATTAGTGGTCTACCCTAGATGCTAGAAGGAAGGGTGTTAACTTATGTGCTGTGTATTTGCTTACCATGTGAAATCGATTGGAATTCCTATGGCCAAACAGATGTAGAACAAGGCAATCTCTAGTCCAACTAGAAATTGCACAGAAATATAGTTACTATGATCAGGTATCAACAATAATATAGCCCTCATAAACTAACTCAATCCACTTAAAATGTAAGCACAGATTTTAATATTCAAAGAAACAAATTAACTTAAAAAAACAAAAGAATTGCCTTAAAAATTTGCAATTTCTCCTGTGTTGCAAATACAACAGAAGAGTTTTCACTTTTTACATGAACTAGGATAGATGCCAACTAACCTTGACTTTGAACTTTTAGGATTTTGTCCAAGACTTACATTTAGAAACAATCTCCTCAGAATAAAGTTTCAGAAGGTGAATTTTGGAGATGCAAGCTGTGATTCTTGACAACTCCCAGATGTTGCCACTGCTGATGCCACAAGTTCTTGATTTCTTTATAATATATTATATTGTTGGTATAATTAATAATTAATACATGGAGAAAACCTCATAAATACAGAGAACAGGCTTGTGGTGGGCAGAGGTGAATGGCTGGGGGTGGATGAATGGGTGAAGAGAGTCAAAAGTGACACAAGAAAACAAAAAAGGACACAAGTTGCTGCTGGAGATCTGAGCCAGTCTTACTTTCCTTGCCTGGAAGGAAGCACAGATAACTATATGTTTATTTAGAATGTGTTCCTACAACTATTAACTCTGCACACCACTGCCTTAGCCATGATACAAGCTGGCAAGATATTCCTTTAAATCACTTTTTGTTGATAAAAGGAGAAGAATTTTCAGCTTCTTTGAGAACAAGACCAGAGCACTGACGAGAAGACTAAGGTGTTCCTTTGCAAATTTCCCTTTGTATTGTTTTGTCTGGGGATTATATTATGAAGAAGTATACACAAGAAAGCAAGTAATGCCTGGAACTAATAAATCTGACTCTAAAAACAGCATTGTAAAGAAATTGGGGCTGGGGGGGAGGGAAGCAAAAGCAGAAAAGACTATTATAGAATTTGTTCCCTTGGAAACAAAAGAATACTTAGTGCTTTAGAAATATATATTATATATTTTTTTTTCCAGTGGCACAATTTTCCCAAAGATGTGGCTCTAAAATGAAATTCTGACAATATAATCACAACCCTAGTGAGAAATAAATTGGGAGCATAAATGTATATAGAATTATATAGTTATATTTATATTCATTTGATTCTATAGGTCAGACTACAAAGATTATGTACCAAAAATAAAATGATGTGAACCAGAAGCAATGCCAGTTATTGCTTTACTGATGAAGGTAAAAGGTCACAATGCATAGAAATATGTTCCCTCAACCCCCAATGAAACCTACAAATATCAAAAGGTAATTTTAAACCCCACATTGGAATAAGAAGAAAAAATATATAGGAAAGCAGAAAATATACCAAAATAGATCATTACATAGATAAATATGTAGGATTTAGATAAAGAAAATGGTGATTATTAGGAAATAGCATGAGCTCCTTAAGAGTAAGTCTTGAAAAACATACTCCATCTAAGAGCTATAGATTTGAATTCTGAAATTCCAGAAACAAGGTAGCATTCCCTGTTCTTCTCCCTAAACAGGAGAAATATGATATTTGAGACAGTCCTATTCAAAGGTGTATGTTAACTGTCTTTTACACAGTAAATGAATCAGACTGTTAGATGTCCCCAAAGTCCTCTCTAGCATAAAGACTTTTTGAATACAGGATCCTAATGCCTCGACATCACCAGCTTCTCACAGGAATTCATCCTTTGTTCTCTGTTAATCAATTTTGTTATTAACTTGAATAAAGTCTTAATTATATTTTTCAAACTTATAGGTGACAGGTAATGGCAGAAATAAAAATGTTGAATAACACATTTAATTTTTGAAATAATCTCAACTGGTTAGAACAGTTTGTTCTTCTTGGTATCCTCAGGGCATACCACAAAGGCTGGCAGACTTCAAACACAATTTACTGAAAGAATAATGAATAAAGGAATGAATGGGTCAAACTAACAAGGTGAAATTTATCAAATAAAACTAATTTGTTCAGGTACAGAATAGACTAAACCTGGTTTGATAGCAATTTAGATAAATACCAGTCAGATACAGTTCATTACCAGCTCAATTTAAGCCAAGAGTCCAATTAACAGAGGTATAATACCTAGGGAAATTAATCTCACTGTCATCTGCTCCAGCCAGACTATGTGTAAAATACTAAATTCCTTCTGAGCATCACTTTCTAAAGCTGACCTTCACAAATGAGAGTTCAATGACAGAGGGTGGCCAGGGTTTAGAGGTCTGGAAATCTTGTCAGTAGATATAATTGAAGGATCTGAGATGTTTAACGTGGAAAAGGAAAACAAGAAGGACATGCTTTGAATACCTGGAGAGTTATCATGAGATAAATACATTATAGTCATTCTGTAGATCACCCAAGGAAAGGATATGGAAGCCACAGACGAAAAGGTCTTGCCTTAGTATAAGGAAGGAATTTCTAACAGATCTGTCCCAAAATGAATTACTCTACCTTGTGAAGAAAGGAACACTTTATCATTTTAAGTGTTCAGAAAAAAGTTAACCTACCTAGACCTTGCAGAAAAATTATTGCCGTGGGTGGATATTAGCATGGATGATATGAAGAGCCTTTTCTGACTTTCTGTTCTGTGTGATTTGCTGCCTACCTCTTCAATATCATCCTAATCTTTCTTTTCACGGATTTATCTTCATTTATTTAACACCTTATCACGTCTCTCTTTGTTCCCTCTACCATTATTTTCATGTGCTTATGAGGTAGTCTTATAATCTGACTTCCTTGGCAAACACAGAAGGAAAAAAATAATCCCCTCTTAAAATTCACATCTTTGCTCCAATAGCCAATGGGCTTGCATTCATTTTTATCGTCTTTGACTCTCTAGAGGTATTCTTAAGTATTCCATCCCTTATATCTTATTGTGGCCCTTATTTCTATTTTCGCAATTTCATCTTCTTCTTTACTGACCTTTTTTCTCTTCTTCCACCCATGAGTAATAGTTGTTTCTTCAGGAATTGATGCTTTCTATGTACAGGATTTCCTGCCGGTTTTTCTGTTGTTGTTGTTGTGTTGGGATAAAGGTAATCTTAGATCTCTTACCACAATAAGATAATGTGAGTGATGTACTTTACACTATTTTAGCTTTATAATTTCCTACAATGATGAATAGTAAATACAATGACAAATAGTAAAGAGTCCCCTTTACCTGTAGTGTCTATGTTCCAAGACCCCAGTGAAACTATGGACAGTACCAAACTTTACATATACTATGTTTTTTCCTATATGCACATATCTATGACAAAGTTTAATTTATAAATTATGCAGAGTAAGATTAACAACAACTAATGATAAAATAGAACAATAACATGAATATACTGTAATAAAAGTTACGTGAATGTGATCTCTCTCTAAAAAGATCTTGTGCTCACCTTTCTTACTGTGGTGTCTTGGTGGAACCATTCCATAAATGGGCCTGCTGTGGCCCACGCTTTCTATGTTGCCAGAACACAGGCAGATCATTTTGTTTTTGCTTTTGAGCACACACAGGTTCTTCACTCTGTACACTACACTTGGCTTTAATATATGTCCTACTGCATTGCCACGTAGTACCAGAGTTAATCTGCCCTTCCATTTTTTATGCCCTGGTGCCTCCTTTGCACTTAGGAATGTAGGTTCCACTGGGCATCTTCTTCCAAAAGAGCCTGGTTTCATGGCAACTGAAGACTTCTTTGGATGGTGTCCTTTGTCCTTAATCAACTTCTTCAATTCTGTCAGGAACATGGCACCAGGTTCTTCACTAGCACATGCAGCTTCTCCAGTAATTTTTATATTTTTCAGTCCAAATGTATTCCCGAATCTGTGTAAGCAACTCTTGCTTGCTATAAATGGCTTAGTGTCACTTGTTTCAGGGGATCCGTTACCAAAGTCTTAGTATATAGACTGAACACTTTCTGATACAACACATTTTCATCTATCAGAACACATCTTGTGTTCTTGTTTTCCAACCACAAATGTAAAGCCTTGTAACTAAATACTTATCATGCCTGTGGCTATAGCCTTTGCAGTTTGATGTGAGACAACAAAACTAGCATGATTCTTTTTCCTTTTTCACAATGTCATGGATCAAGGATTCTTTCTTACCTTAGATCTTAGAAACCTCAGCATAATTATTTTTTCCACATTAAATCGAGAACATTCACCTTTTCACTTAAAGGAAGAACTTTTCAGCTCCTCTTTGGCATATCCGAATTGCAGCACAACCACTCTCGCGCTGTGGGACCATCACGAAGTGAAACTAGGTTACTTGAACACAAACACTGTGATACCGCAGCAGTCCGTCAGATAACCTAGAAGGTACTAGGTGACACGAGATCCATCTCAAGACAGAGTGGGCCACCTCGAGAGTTCATCATGCTACTTACTTATAATGACACACAATTTAAAACTTATACATTGTTTATTTCTGGATTTTCCCATTTAATATTTCTGGTCTGCAGTTGACCTCTGTAACTGAAACCACAGAAAACAAAACTGCAGATAAGGGGGGCTACTGTACTGACTTGTTTGAAGATACCCATTTCACAATTGTTAGTTTTATTTTCCAGTTGAGTTGGAAAAAGAACTTCAAACTTACTGTTTCATTTTCCTGGTAAACAAGGGAAAATACTTCAAATTTTATTAAAAGAAAGGTTTATCTTGGAGGAACTTTACAGGATCACATCTTATATCAGTGAAACAATCCGCATTTCAGATGTTAGAATATTTTATTAAACTTTGAACTTAAACTACATCTGAGGATGGTGTCACAACCATGGACCTAATGTAGCTAAAAAGAGTATGAGTCTTTCCCACATAATGGACATGTCAAAATTGGCATAAATTCATGGACATGAGATGTAGACAATTTTCTATAGAATTGAAGTTCCATTTCCCAAGTCTACCCAAAGCTTTTTTGTTTTTTATTGTATTTTTTTCATTACCATTTATCCCCACTATACCCTCTTTCACCTACACCTACACCTCTCCTCTCTGCAATCTCCACACTGAGTTCTTTCTCTTTTTTTAAATTTTTGGCTCCATCTCTCCACCCCCTCAACACCTCCACCCACAACCAGAGCTGAATCTCTTAGCTCTCATTCAAAGGTCACTTGGCTTTTCACCATTTTGGTATACCTATATTCAGTCTGTATCAGGTGGCATTCAACACTAAGTCCTCTCCATTCAAATTCTTATTCCAAATTTAAAATAAGGAAAACTGTAGTTGGAGTATATGGTTGCTAAGTGCAAAGTCTGAGTAAATGTGTGTCCTTATCAAAGGTATAAACCAGAGCTGTCCAATAGATCTTCTGGTGAAAATGAAAATAGTTTTTCTATACTATTTCATAAGATAGCCATTAGCCTCATGTGGCTATTGAGCACTTGGAAGGTAGCTATAGTGGCTAAATGACTTTTACATTTCATTTAATTTTTTAAAATACTTTATTTTGCCCTAGTTCGTATGGATCAGTAGATTGAGCACCAGTCTGTGAACCAAAGGGTTGCTGGTTTGATTCCCAGTCAGGGCACATGCTTGGGTTGTGGGCCAGGTAACCAGTAGAGGGCGCAGGAAGTAACCACACATTGATATTTCTCTTCCTCTCTTTCTCCCACCTTTCTCTTCTGTCTAAAAATAAATAAATAAAATCTTTAAAAAATAAAAATGAAAATACATTTTTTTTAATAGAGCAGCTCTATGCTCACAGAAAAACTGAAAGGAAGGCACAGAGATCTCCCATACACTCTCTGCCTCCACACATGTACAGTCACCCCATCAACATCCTGCACCAGAATGGTACATTTGTAACAACTTTTGAATCTATATTAACTCATCATAATCATCCAAAGTCCACAGTTTACATTAAGGATCATTCTTGTTGTACATTTTAGATAACAGTTCCTTATCACTTTTGCAAGTGTTTTCTCCCAGGCTGTAGCTTATCTCCTGTTCTCTTGACATTTACTTTTGCAAAACAGTTTTTAATTTTAGTGAAGTCCAGCTTATGAATTATTTATTTCACATGTTGTGCCTTTGGTATTGCATCTGTAAAGTCATCGACATACCTAAATGTTCTCCTGTTATCATCTAGGACTTTAATAGCTGCATTTTATGTTTAAATCTGTAACCCATTTTCAGTTAATTTTAATAAAGTGTGTTAAGGTCTGTGTCTAGACTCCTTGTCTTGGCACATGGATGTCCAGTTGTTCCAGTAGCTTTGCTTGAAAAGCCTAACTTTGCTCCACGATGTTGCCTTTAGTTCTTTGTCAAAGATTAGTTGGCCATATTTCTATGGGTCTGTTTCTGGGATATTTATTCTGGCCCATTGCTCTCTTTGTCTAGTCTTTTACCAATACCAAAGTCAGGCAGTGTCCATCCTCCAACTTTGTTCCCCTTCTTCAATATTGTGTTGGCTATTCTGGATCTTTTGTCGCCCCATGTGAAGTTTAAAGTCGGTTTGTTGATATCTACAAAATAACTTGTTTGGATTTTGATTGGGATTGCCATGAATCTATACATCAAGTTGAGAAGAACTGATGCCTTGACTATATTGAGTCTTCCTATCCATGAACATGGTATATCTCTCCATTTAGTTCTTTTATTTGTTTATCAGAGTTTACAATTTTTCTCATATAGATTTTGTACCTATTTTGTTAATTTGTACCTAAGTGTTTCATTTTGTGTGGTATTAATGTAAAAGATATTGTGCTTTCAATTTCAAATCCCTCTTATTCATTGCTGGTACAATTTAATTTTAATTAAATTTAAATACCTTCCTTTGGCTAGTGGCTACCATTTTAGACAAATCTAGTTCTATAGAATATATAATTGTGAACTATACATTTTTAGGAATTACTTCTTTTTAAGGAATAAATTTAAGTGTCATCACTGTACCAAAGTTAAATGTTATACCAAAACATTTACACTAACTTATTCATTTAATATTTATGGAGTATTCAGGTGCTATGTACTAGTTGTCTTACTAAATGCTAAGGAGCATTTAGGAGCGATTTAGAAGCTCAGGCTACTAAGAGATGTAATGAATAAAAATTGCAATATATTTTTGCTTGTTATTAGAGATATCTGAATGAAGAATTGTGGATTCAAAGTACATAGAATAACTGTGAGAATTTTAAAAAGTTTCATTGAAGAGTTTTATTTAAGCCAGGACATCATGGAAAAATAACTTACAAACCAAATGGGGGCAGGGTGGATTGAGGAAGACAATAGATATTTCAAAAATGGCATGGAGTACTTAAAGGGCTTGGTGTGTCTAGGACTCAGCAAACTATTCTACGTGTGCTGAGCAGCAGCAGAAGATGCTGCTACAAAGTAGACTCTCTGCTGATTCTCAGAGTCTTGCACGATAATTAAGTTTGGATGTCAATTCACCACATAGTACATCATATTCCCCCTATTATAATTTTTATACTTTATATGAAGTACTTTTTTAAAAATCTGCCTTATTATCATTATAAGTTGCTTATGGCAAGATCATGTTTGCTTAATCCACTGCCTGCAGTCTATAACACCGGAGAATCAGAGAGTATGAGTTAGGTGAATGAATGTTTCTGCTTACTCTGAGGCTTAATACCCTTTGGAACTGTCCCACCTACCATCACCCAAGTTACCTCTTTAACTTGACATGTTTATTGTTCCCCTTCATGGTTGGCAATGACATTGGCAGACAGTGAGGCTGTTTGGTGGCAGTATTTAGTGACAGGTTATATGATTGTGTTCTCTGCATTTTAAATGCAGCTGGGAACTTTACTAGGGAATACATTTGCTGTATTGGATTTCAGTCACCCAGACTAGGATTTTGAGATGGAAAAGGACCTGAAATAAACCCCTTTCACAAACTCTGTAAGTCATGTGGTTAAAAGGAATTTTTTAAGTGAAGAGTGAGGTTTAAAGGAAAAAGAATGGTAAAGGTAAATATTTGCTTCTTACTGATTTCAATGTAATGTAAAGCACAATAAACATACCCCTTGCTTCCTCCATTTCATCCACTGCCATATACACTTATTACCTTATGATTCTATTTCTTTATTACTTGACGGGGCTAATCAACCCCATAAGAGAAATACAAAAGGCTCCAGAATACAGGAAAGCAATTCCCAGTCTTTACAGTATCCGAATTAGTCACCCTTGTTCAAACTAAGTAATTACCTTCAGTAGTGTCTCCCACCCGTCTCTAAAAATACATCTTCTCCGAGCCCATGTAAAAATTAAACATGATTCCCTGTGGAGGGGATGCTAATTACATAGGTACAGGCACATCTCTCTTCCCCCAAAAAATGCAAGTAGAGAGCAGAAGAAAAAGTGGTTAATTTGATTATCACTGGGCGGGAATATTGGGGATAATGCAAACACAGACTAAAGTAACACTTTATTACTGAGGCCTTTCCGCATCCTACCCGCTACCACGCAGAGACCTCGTGGCCTGGCTTCCTTCCGAAGGCGCCAGGCGGGTAGCGCGAAGGACACACCTCCCGCGTGGGGTGGGCGGGGCTGCGGCTCTTCGAACCAGTCCCGCCCACGCTGGGCGCGCGCGTTCGGTAATTGCTCTGGTTGAAGAGTGTTTTGTCCCTCCGCCCGGCCCGTTCCCGCTCGGCTCCTGCTTCCTTAGGGCTGACGTGTCTACTGTTCTCAGAGGCTAGACCTGTAGGTCCGTGATGGCGGATGCCTGGGAAGAGATCAGGCGGTTGGCGGCTGACTTCCAGCGAGCGCAGTTCACCGAGGCCACTCAGAGGTGCCCGACCCTCCCTCTCCACGGTGGCGTCCAAAACATCCCCTGGGTGGCCACTCCCAGGATTTGAGGCCTCTAGTCCCTGGCTTTTGACTCCAGACTTTCCCAGCCCGTCACCGCCCCCACCTCACCCCGGCTCTCTGAGCCAGCATTGGGCTTCCAAGTATAGTCCTTGTTTAGGAAACCCGAAACCGACTATGCTCCGAAACCCCCCATCCAAACCCCAGACTAGTGCTTGCGCTCCCCGCCCCCATGATGGCCAGGCTGATGATTTAAGAGCTTTCAGTGTCCCTTTAATCCCTGCTTACCCGTCATCAAATCACTGTGGCATCATTGTGTTTTGTACACTTCCTGACCTAAAATGAGCGCGAGACGGTATCCCCCAATGCGTTTCTTTGTAAATACTGTGTTGATTCTGAAAACATTTAGGCTTTTGTACACCTGATGTGCTAGGCCAGACCCATGGTCCCATCTGTAAGTTTTAGACTCTTGGACATTGACATTTCCTATGAGGCCACTAATTTAGGGGGATATGCCCAGAGCACCCGAACTCTGCTTTATAGCAACACATATGCTAGTAGAATCGTTGTTTAACCGTGCTCCGTTTCTTGCCGTCAATTTTGTTGCTTCTGAGGCTGAAAACCCTAATGCCATAATGCTGTATTTTGGAGCACAGAGCAAACTAAGGCATATAAGGTGCTTAAGTGCTTGGGTAAACTAACGGTTGCCATTCTGGTTTTCCTAGGCCTGATCTGCCTACAGACCAATTGTATAGAAGTAGGCCAGAGTTTTTTTCTACCTAAATTATATGTCCTCACCTTTCTATTCAGACTTGACCATTAGAAGCAGACCTAGGAGAGAGCAAATTTGAAATCCGTAGTAAAATGTTTTATACCCAATTAAGTACATGATTTAAGTGCCTGTGAACCTGCTTACTTCCAAGTGTTTTTTTAACTCATTGAGGTAGTATTGTTATAGTAATGAAAGATAGAGATTTTGTAATATGGAACCTAGTGACTCTACTAAAACTTTTTAAAAGCCCCTCTTCATATAGTCTGTTAATTTTATTAAGCACCAATGTATCAAGTGAATTTTTAAAACTTCTGTTTCTCTCAGGTTGTCAGAGCGGAACTGCATTGAGATTGTCAATAAATTGATTGCTCAGAAACAGCTAGAAGTAGTCCACACACTTGATGGGAAGGAATATGTTACTCCAGCCCAAATTAGTAAAGAAATGAGAGATGAGCTACATATTCGAGGTGGTAAGTAATTTTTTAGTTTTTTTGTTTCTTTGGGGTTTTTTTCTGATTCTTTGGAAGGGAAAAAAACCTTAAAACCATGAATGATAAGTTTCTTAGAGGTTTTAAGACACCCATCTCAATTATCAGTATGGTAACAGCCTTAATATTTTAACTGGTTCAGATAAATATGATCATATAATTTAAATGAAGTCAGATACTGTCATTTTACAAATAGCATTATTATTTTTAGTTATATGCCTGTGAGTTAATCAGTTGTTCCTCTTCACAGTTCATGAATTTATTGCATAACTCAGGGAGGTACTTAGCTGGCTATTAGAGTGCTAATTGTGAAGGGGGAACAGATTTTACATGATTATATGTTGCTGAAAATCAAAGTTATGCTATCATGGCCCTTTTTTAAACTTAAAGTAGTTGCAAATTAGGAAACAATTCAATACCAGGCTACACCTGTTGCACTGTATGAAATGCTATTACAAGCACACACACACAGTTTTTGTTTTCCTTTGTCTTTTAAAAATTTGAACAAACTACAGAGCTCATTGAACACTGATTAAAATAGAAACAACTATGAAATCTACTCTTCATTAGCTATTATCAGATAAACCCTTGGTATTTGCTTTCTTTATTTCCCTGCATAGTGCTAATAAAAAATTAGCGGTAATTTGGAATACTTAACATTTTCTTTTTGTAATAGGTGGAAGTCTACCAATTTTAAATAATTGAAAACATAATTCATCCGAATTTAGTTGTCAGTAACTCTTTGGTCACAGCAGATAAATTGTGAAGAGAGATAAATAGCCTCTATAGGTCTGATCAACTTCTGTATGATTTGATGCTCATAATTGACCTAATGTGACAAATGATACTTGGAAAATAAAGAATTTGCCTAGGCCTTCAGCCTTGAAGACTTAAGCAGCTAGTGATTTGTATTTGAAGATTGTTATTGTGGCTGTATGTCCTTTGTAGAAGGAGGACTTCGACTGTCTAAAATGCAAATCTGTTAGAATTTACAGTTTTTTGGCTAGTGTGTACTTGTGCATAATTTAAAATAAATGAATGTCTTTTCTTTAAAGGTCGAGTAAACATTGTTGATCTGCAACAGGTAAATTTTTAATTGATAACGTTTTTATTATGATTTGTCCATTTTTTGATGCTATCAACTTTTTCAATGTTGTAAGTATTCACTAATACAAGTATGAGATTTTGTATGATGTTTGTGAAGAAATAATTATATTTTTCACTATGCACTAAATCAATTCAGCAAGTATTGATAGGGTGAATCAATTTAGTAAGTTCTTTCTTAGTTGAATTGCTTATTCTTTATTCTTTGCCAAATAAACTCAAATTTTGTCATTTTATGTAATTACATGATTTACATAATTTTGGGAGAAAAATCACTAACTTCATGTTTACTTGTTTTTAGTATGTGGAAATAATAGAAAAATACAAAAAAAAAGAAAATACTTTTAGAAAATATAAGTACATATGTCATCACCAAGATACACTGTATACAAAAAACTGGTGAATCTTTTGTAAAATGGTGCCTATTATATGAAAATGTAACTTTCCTAGAAAGTAGAATTGGTCAGAAGTGACAATAAATAAGCAATAAGCCTCTACTTTCTTATTTGACTAATACTTTTTACAGTATTTCAAATAAATCTGAAATCCAACTGAGAGTAAGTTTTTTAAAAGGTAGTACTAAATATATATTTTGAACATATGAAACAATAGGAACTTGTCGCTACAGAATTTGTATTTATTTTCCAGGTAATTAATGTGGATCTGACTCATATTGAAAATAGAATTGGTGACATTTTTAAATCAGAAAAACATGTTCAGCTAGTGTTGGGACAGCTGATAGATGAGTAAGTAAAATATTTAAGAGCACTTTCTTGTGTGTGTTTCTTTTTTAATAATGTTTATATTTAAATTTTGAACAGTTGTGGCCAATTTGGCATTTTGTCTAGAACTCTTATAATGTTGATTTTCAGTATAAGGATCATTGCACTTAGTAGTGTGGAGTAGTTGGAAATAATATAAACTTAGATTTTTTTCCTATTATCTTAAAACAACACAAAACGTAATTTTTACAATCTTTCCTATGTGATCATAACTGTGAAAGTAAATTTGTTCAACAATGTTAATGAAAATGACTGCAGAATGTCCATTGTTCTATAAAGAAGTCCTAACAATCATCATTTGATTAACTTTACATTTAGCTACACTGATTTAAAAAAAAAAAAAAGATTTTCCGAATACGAGTAATGAATAGCGTTTACCTAAATGTAGCCTATTCATTAACTTTGGGTCATACCTAGTGCAGTGCAACATAAACTAAACATAAAAGTTAATTGGTCATTTTTGTTTGTTTGTTTTTACTATCAGAAACTATTTGGATCGGTTAGCAGAAGAGGTAAATGATAAATTACAAGAAAGTGGCCAAGTAACTATATCAGAACTCTGTAAAACCTATGATCTGCCTGGAAACTTTCTGACACAGGTATATTTTTTCCTAACAGTAAAATGTGTTTTTTCAGAAAAAAATACACAAAAGACTTAATGGGGTGGGAGGAACTAGGCTTTCTGTCCATTAAGTGACTTTTTGCAAGGGTTTGACTATTATTGTAGCAACTTATTTTGGGTGTACTTCTTATACATTGGTGGCTCTGATGAAGCTGTTTAGAAATGATTATAATCTTCCTGGGCCCAGAGATACTGTAAAAATAATTAATAGGCCAAGTTGAAACCCTGCTTTGATGCAGTAGCAAGAATATCGTAAGTGCATAGGTTTATTTAATGATTCTGATATCAGCTGTACAGAAACTTTAATCAGCATATCTATAGTTCTGATTGCCCAGTTGTATTTTAAGAAATAACTGATGAAGATTATAATTTAGAGGGGGTAATGTTAGCATTTGTTGGGAAAAGGTCAGGAATGCTGCTGACTATCCTATACTATACAGGACATCCCCACAACAAAGTATTTTCCTTGCCCATAATGTCAGTAGCACCATCTTTTGATGTCAGCCTTTCTCCTCCTCCAAACTGTCAATGTGATTGGAAGGAGAATCAAGGAATCTCCAGTAATCTTTTACTTTTAGGTCAACATTCGATTTGATTTGACTTGTGTCAATACTCAGTTTACGCTGTAATAGCTGTGTTACCTGAAAATAGAGGCTATTTCCATGTTTGTTTGTTTTCTTTATTCTTTCTAAAGATAGTTTGACATTTTAGAATTATCAAAGTCCATTTAATACAGTGGAAAGTGCACAGGCTTTTAGATCTTTATTTGAATTGACTGTGCCACTGCTTAGTTATTCAATGTTAGAAAAATTATTTCATCTCTTGCGATTCAACTTACATATCTGTAAAATGGGAATAATTACCTTTTCTCATAGACTTCAGTGGGATTATATGCATGGTATACCTAGTGAAATGTCTGGCACAGTGGAGGCACTCAATAAGCTATGGTTCTGTTTTGTACTTACTGGAATAAATAAGGGGGAAGACAAATTTCTTTATATAGGTATATATCACTTTAAGAAAAATTTATAAAAATGTACCTAACCATAGTTACATGAAATTAATTTATACCACCAACAGATTTGTCGATTTCAAGAGAGTGATTCCCCCTCATTGTATCTAAAATACCATTTATGATGCCCTGGCTGGTGTGGCTCAGTGGATTGAGTTTTGGCCTCAAACTGAAAGGTCACCTGTTGGGATTTCCAGTCAGGGCACATGCTTGGGTTGCAGGCCAGGTCCCCAGTTGGGGAGAGGGGAGGGGGCATGGTGTGAGCGGCAACCATTCAATGTATCTCTCACATATCAATGTTTCTCTCCCTCTTTCTCTCTCCTTTCCCCTCTCTCTGAAATAAATACATGAAATCTTTAAAAATAAAATAAAATACCATTTAGGGTATAGATGTATTTTACATAGTATTTCAGGGGCCTAAGTCTATTTTAAATGAAAAAAATTCATGTTAATTACAGAATATCAAAAAATATATTTTTAAAACTCTTCTTAAAAATTTCAAAGTTGATCTAAACAATTTTTTAAATAAAACTGTTCTGCTGATACATTTTAAAAACGAATATGGTTTCTTAATGTTTTTAGTTCTAATTTTTCTGAATAGCGCAAGCAATATTATAGAAACTTATTAAAAAATTGTTTGAAAAGCATTTTTCTGTACCATTAAAGTATCAACTAGGCAGACTTGAGTAGATTTAGATTTAACCTATCTTGGGATGTGAAATATGTCCAGACTTAATTCAGATGTCCCTGACTCCAGTTATACTGTACCTATGGAGAAATACACTCCTGAGGTTACTAAGAAATCAGGTTTTCTGCCAGTGTAGAATTCTGGGCATAGATAACTTGTTAATATTTTCATCAAAGAAGATAATTTTTCAGGTCTCTAGGTTGCAAACTCTTGGAATATTTATCTCTCTGTTAGTATTAGAAGCTGCAGAAAGGATCTTCTCTAAGACTCACGTGTATGCCTTAGCTGTCTGTATATTTCAGATTGCCTATATCTAGAAAAGTGGTTAACCAATCATTTTTATTTCACATTAGAAACAGCCTGATTAGCAGGTAGCTAAGTCCTTTACCGTATCAAGTATTTGACTCATTCAGTGCTTGGCTCTGCTGTGAGATTATGATATTTCCTAGATCATAAATGTTGATTTTGGCTTATATATCTTATTTATGCTTGTTGGAGTTTCTCGATTATATGATTAATATAACATCAGCATGTAGCATGACTTTAGTACAACTATACAAATGTACACATGTAATTTTTTCTTTCAAATTTTTAAAAATTTGAATGTTTACTCCCAGGCACTAACTCAGCGACTAGGCAGAATCATAAATGGACACATTGATCTCGATAACAGAGGAGTAATATTTACTGAAGCTTTTGTAGCTCGACATAAAGCGCGCATCCGCGGACTGTTCAGTGCTGTTACCCGGTAAGCATGTTTTAAAGTCTGTACGTTTCTTTGATCATGGTTTGTATTATTTTTTCCTAGCTGCTTTTATTTTAAGCAAAATGTCATTCAGGACCCTAGTTTATTAAACAGATAAAAGGGGAACATCTGCGAAATGGGATTGGGGTTTCCAGAGCCCTAGAATGTATCGGCTGAACTATCTCTAACCCACGTCCTAACCCTCACCACTCACATGGCCCCAGATGCACTTCTGCAGAATACCCGGATCAGCATGTAAAATCATTCTGGGATCATGGAAAAGACAGGTTAAGGTCAGAAGTCTTTGGGTCACAGCTCTGCAAATAATAACAATATGACCTTGAGCAGGTAAGTCATTCAGCAAACTTCTTTGGGCCTTAGATGGGGCTAGATGATTTTAAAACTCTTATTACTAAACAACATTCTATAGTTCTAGTGAGGAACAATGTTGCCTCGAACATCACTTCAACGTTTCTAAAATAAGAATTTTTGAAATGTTTTGGGCCTGTGTGGACTTAAGAAAACCTACATTATCAATTATCTTCTCTTTCCTGTGTCATTAACTTTATCTCAGTCCCACCAGCATTAAAATGTGTTCAGATTGCTCCATTTGAAAACAAAAAACCTCTCAACCCATATTCCTCTACATTTACTGTCTTGTTTCATAAAGTGGACCTTCTCAAGAGTTGATGTCTGTATTTGCTGTCTCAGTTTTCTTACCTTCTGTCACTCTCAACTCACCCGTCTTGCTTCTGTCACCTAAAGGGGAGTGCTGTCGGCATCACTCTGTCCTTGTTTACTTTACTGTGCAGCAGCGTTCAACTCCAGTTTGTCTTCCTTCTTGAAATGTTCTCCTCCCCACCCCCTTTTTTAAACACTCCACTTTACTGGTTTCTTTTTACCATTTTTGGCTATACCTTCTAAGTCACCCTTTTCTAGTTTTTCCTCTTTTCCCTAGCCTTTAAAATTTTGTTTTAGGCCATCTTTTTAGTCCTGTACTATCTCCTACGTGATTTTACCATCTTTTAAATTCCAGACTGATACTACCTACCAGCATCTCTATTGAAATGTTTTACAAGTGCCTCAAATTCAACACATTTAAAATAACTCATTATTCCTGAGCTGTCCCACTCCCCCTCCCACTGGAATCAATTCTTTCATTTGTGTTTCCATTACCAGTATATGTTACCATTTGGTTGGTTTTGCCAGAAACCTAGGAGTCATCTTCTATAACATTCTCTCTCACCTCCCTTTCCAGAACACAAAGTCTTTTGAATTCTATATTCTAAATATTTATGTAATCTTTATTTGACATCCTTGTTCCCACCACTTTAGTCTATTTTTTTCCCCTGGACTGTTTTTGTAAGATTTTAACTATTCTCCCTGCTTCTATGTTTAATACATTCCAGATATTTTTACACAGCAGCCACAGTAATTTCTTTTTGTCATTCAGCAAATAAAAAACATTTATTAAATACCTACTATGTGAAAAGTGCTGTGTTATAAAAGACTAGCAGGGTAGAAGGGTGAGCTTGCAATCTAATTCAACAATTTTCATCGTTTTTTATTAATTCCTCACAAAAAAGTTTTAAGAGAACCTTTATCTTTCTGCGCCATCTGAAAGGAAGTTGCTGTTATGATGTCCCATCATACAGATACTTCAGTCTGTGTGTCCTACAAACAAGGCTGTTGTCCTGTGTAACTGTAATACAAACATCAAATCCAGAAAATTGACATTGATATATTACTACGATCCCATCCTTGGATCCCAATTATGTTTTACTAACTGTTCCAATAATGTCCTTTATAGAAAGGATCACATATTTCATTTAATCAAAATGTCTCTTTATTTACTGTCATCCTGCAACACTTACTTGGTCCTTCCTTGACTTTTATGACCTTGGCATTTTGGAAGATCATGTGCTAGTGATTTTTTTAGAATGTTCAATTTTGCTTGTCTGCTGTTTTTTTCATGCTGGTATTCAGGTTGTACATATTTGGCAGGAATAACACAGAAGTGATTCTGTGTTTTTGTTTATATTCAGTGCTATCAGGTGGCATACACTTTAGGTTTTTTCCAGTTAGTGATGATGTACATGATAACTTCTTAATAAGGAGATACCTGCTGGGCTTCTCCTAATGATACTTGTTTTTTCTTTTTAATCAAGTATTTGTGCGAAGGGCAGTTTTAAATCGTGTAAATTATCCTGTGTTTCAACAAACTTTTATTCATTTATTTAAATCACTATGGACTCAGTGGTCCCCATTTTATTCATTGGATTATAACTGGTTATCATTAGTATTTAGTATTTCAGATTGGCTCTAGTTAAGCTACTGGAAGGCCCTTCAGGCTGGCTTCTGTGTACTTCTGACATTTCCCCATCATTCTTAGAGCATGTCTTTTCTTTCTTACACAAAACGTTTCAGGTTCAGTATATCCTTTCCCTGTCCCAGCCCTGAATTCAACCATTTTCTCAGGGAGCCTTAGTTCCTTTTGGTAGTATATGGTATTTAGAAACCAGGGTCTGGATACTGGATCTCTTATCACTATTTGATTGTCACTGCCTCCGAGCCCTCTCAGCAGATAAAACTAAGGAATAACACGTACACACATGTATACACCCTACTCTCTCTATATATGCATATTTCTGTATCTTTGTCTGTACGTACTAAAAACCATGAGTTCACACCCAGACCTCTGATCCCTTGCAACACTGAAGTTTTGTTGTAGTTTTCTGCTTTTTCATATCTGTAACCCCTTCTCTGGCTGTGGGAGCCTCGCTTTCACCTCCTTTAACATACTTACTTTGGTTCAGTCCTTTTTATCTAGCTGATCTCCCGTTGCTGCTACAGCTCTCTTCCCTGTGGGGAGACCTTGCTTACTCCACATAGGCTCTGGTAATTTGCACCACATCACCATCCTAACTCAAGAAACTGGTCATTGTCGTTGTTTCTGGGAGAGGAACTGAGTGGCTGAGTGCTGGAAATGGATGTGGACTCACTGCTGTAATTTTTTTGTACTCTATGCATTTATTTTTAGTAAGAACATAAAAATTATTTTTCCTATTGACAATTTTTTGACTATTGTGAGTGTAGTTATCAGATGCAGCAAATAATACAGGGGTGGTAAAAGTAGGTTTACAGTTATGAATATGTGAAACAGTTAATAAAACTATTATAATAATGATAACCTGCATGTCTTTTTCCATATGAACAATTATAAACCTAGTTTTGTCCTTGAGTTTCTCTAGGGAGAGGTATTATCAAACCATGAAGGTAAAAGAAATTCTAAGCCTCGAAAGAGGTTGCTAGGCGGTGTGGCTTTGAAGTAGTTCCATTTAATGCACCATATCTTCATATTTGCCTCTTAAATATAAAGAACCACCCCACTTTTTCGGTCTGTGTGCATCTCTGATTAAAAAAGGATTTATATTTATTGTTATTCTTGGTAGCCAGAAAGGAGAGCAGAAAGTAATTAGTGAGAAGAGGGAGATGTATAGGTAAACTAAACTACACTGTTTTTCAAATTAAAATAAAAACTGAGGAGCTGCATTTCTTTTTTAATTAATTAATTAATTAACTTTGTATTGTTCAATTACAGTTGTCCTGCTTTTTCCCTGTTGCTCTCCCCTACCTGCTCCCCACTCCCACAGCCAGTCCCCACCCTGTTGTCTGTGCCCATGAGACCTTTATACATGTTCCTTGACTAGTCCCTTTCCCGTCTTTCCTCCCTCGGCATTGTAATGATGATATGTCTTGGAGTGGGCTTCTTTGCATTCTTCTTATTGGGACCTTCTGTGCTTCCTGAAGTTGCATAACTTCATCTTACCAAGATAAGGAAGTTTTCTGTCATTATTTTTTCAAACAGGTTTTCTATCCCTTGCTTTTTTTCTCTTTGTGATATTTCTATGATGTGAATGTTGTTGTATCTCATGTTGTCCTTAAGTTCCCTTACCAGGGGTGTGCAGCCTTTTGGCATCTCTGCACAACACTGCAAGAAAAGTTGCCTTGGGCCATACAGTAAATACATCGCAATACATAATCACAAAAAAAATCTCATAATGCTTTAAGTAAATTTATGATTTTGTGTTGGGACACATTCACAGCCATCCTGGGCTGCATGCGGCCCATGAGCTGCAGGTTGGACACCTCTGTGCTTAAACTATCCTCGTACTTTTTGAGTCCTTCTTTGTTTTGTTACTCTGCCAGGGTATTTCTCCCTTGTCTTCCAGCTCACTCATGCAGTCCTCATGCAGCTAAATTTCATTATATAAAAAAAGTTAGAGATTTTGTGCAGTTCAATTAAGCATTTATTGAACACCCACATTAAATTATACACCCAGAAATTCTAAGATAAAGTTCTTCAAGGAGCTCCCTACAGTTTTGTAGGCATATGTAGAGATAGAAGGGGACAGAATGTACACACACACACACACACACACACACACACACACACATACACAAAATGAGAAGGCTGTAATAATTATAAGATGAACAGAAGAGAGCAGGGTACCTACTTGGACCTAATTGACTTGGGAACTCTAGATAAGTTAGCTGAAAAATTTGGGTAAAAATTTAATGCAAAATAAATTGATCCATATAAGAATTTGGTAAAATATAATAATTTAGTCAAAAATTCCCAAACACGGAGGTTTTGAATACATACCAATTTATACCCAGACAGCTATTACTGCTCTCCCAAGTTTGTCATAGAGAAATTTATATCATCTTAAATAACCAACAATAGAGGATTGATTAGTTGGATTAAATTAAAAGTCTCTTAATTATATACCTAAAAATAAAAATAAACTACAGTTATACCAGAAAACAGGTATAATTGGCTTAAAATGAATAGGGAAAAATTAAGGTCAGAAGAAGTCCAGAACTATTTTTTATAGTTTCCTTACTTAGAAAATTATAACTATTATAAAATAAAAGCACTTACATGATCTCCCTAAAATAAATGAAAATGTGCATCCACACAAGGACATGAGCACAAATTTTTATAGAAGGATTGTTTATGATAGCCCCAAACTAGAAACGGTCAAATGTTTATCAACTGATATATGGATAAGCAAAATGTGGCATGTCCATACAATGGAATGCTTGCCATTGGGTGATAAAAGGGGGAAAATACTGGTTCATACTCAATCATGAGTCTCAAAAACATGTAAAGCACAAAAGATCACATATTGATTTCATTTACATGAAATTTTTAGAAATACAAATTTATAGAGGCAGAAAGATAGTGGTTTTCTAGGTCAGCAGTCTACAACCTTTTTGGCATCAGGCACCCTTTTCATGGAAGGCAGTTTTTCCACAGATGGGGAATAGGGGGATAGTTTCTGGATGACTCAAGTGCATTATGTTCAAGTTCACCTCCTGCTATGTGGCTTGGTTCCTAACAGGCCCAGACCAGTATCCGTCTGCAGCCCAGAGGTTGGGGCCCCCTGCTCTAAGTCTAGGGGTCCCAGCAGTAATTAAATGAAAACATTAATTTAGAAATGTTAAGGTAATGGAAATGTGCTAAAAGAGGATTGTAGTGATGATTGTAGTGTAGTGTAGTTTATTAAGATCATTGATTTGTAGAAGTATATTAACGGTTGGATTTTTGATATATAGGTTATACCACATTAAAGCTTTTTTTTAAAAAATGCATAGTCATTACAGAAAATAGCGATAAGCAAGAAAAGAGCATTTTAAGTTGATCCCTCTCAGTCATCTACCTCATCTGGGAGTATATCATTTAAGACTTCTTCCAATACATCTGTGGTCTCATTTTTCTACAGAAATAGAATCATATAACATTGACTTGACTATTTCCAGGTAGGGAGAGAGCATCCCAGACAGAAAGAGTAAAGAAAAACAAGCATGCAATAAAGGGCAAGGCAGAGAGTTAGGTATCACTAAATCTGAGATAAAAATTTTAGTGGGAAAGTAAATTGATCCCAGATAAGGACGAGAGATCTATTCATCATCTATTTTAGTAGCATAATCCTCATTAAGGATATACAGTGTGATGCAGTTTTTGCCTTCATTTATTTATTGCATGTTAATTGATATTTTTACAAACTAATTCTAGTTATTTTTTAATTCATAAATATGCATAACTGTATAACAAGTAAGAATTTTGGGATTCTTTTTTCATAAAAGGCCTACAGCATTGAATTCTTTGATATCAAAATACGGATTTCAGGAGCAGCTTCTTTACTGTGAGTTTGATTTATATTATATATCACCTAATTAGCTGTTGAACCGACTATTAATATGAAATGTACCAATTTTAATGTTTTTACCTCTTTTAATCTTTAAACTTACGTAACCAGAATATTTCTGGTTGAAAAATTTCTCAGTAATAATTTTTACATATGTTGCTCTTATACCCACCAAATTATTTATTGTTGGCTGCTACAAGGGGGGTAGAATGAAAAAAAAACAAAACACTGTGTATGTGTTTTTGTGTATAAATACTCTGCTAGGCATATACATATATAGAGAGAAATTTATAATTGTGGTCCTAAGAATAATTTTTAGTTTGTTTCTTACAGATTTTTACTACATTTTCTAAAACAAAGTAAATAGTGTTTGTCTAAAAAAGTTTTACAAAGATTTCATAGCAATAAAAATATATTCTTAGCATTTAAACAGAATAGTACAATACCTCCAAAATAATCTTGGCTCATTACCTATTTTGTATGTGTGTTTATGAAGCTTTTTGAGGGTTTGAGGGTTATTTTGAAGCTTTGATGAAATAATTTGCAAAAGCAACAACTTGATCTTTTGACATATCTCTGCAAATATAAGAATTAAAATAAAGAATGGGAAAAATTCAAGCATAGAACAAAAATTATTTTTAATCATTGTTTTTCAGAATATGGAATTAAATTTAAATTCTTTAAGATGTATTTAAAATTAAAATGTGACATATTTTGGAATCTACATAAATGAAGGTTGGTGGGACTTCATTATAATATAAAGTTCTTCAAGTAATTACTGGTAATTTAATAACTTTGGTTTGAATTTAGCATTTAAAATTATGTGTTGCAGTTTATTGAGAAATGTAGACTTTTCTGATGAATTCTAATTTAGTCAGTATTGAAATTCTGAATTCATATGTAAACTGATTTTTATTTCATTAAAGGCTAATTTCCATAGACCTTATTTGTGCCAAACACCTTTTGAATGTGCTTGCTAATGAACTTAGAAATAATTCCCTCCTATCAGTTTTGTCTTTTTTTTTTTTTAGGGGATTTTGATATTTAGTTAAATGTTATTGTTTAAGTAAAAAGTGTAAATATGGTGTTAATCATAGCGCTATCCAGTTCTCAGATTGGCTTCAGTCCGTTGCTGTTGTTGATGGTGGTGGTAATGGTGGTGGTAGTGATATTTATTTAACATTTATTTATCAAGTGCTTATGATATGCTAGCTACAGTTCCACGCATTTGACTTGACTACAACTACCCCGTAAAATAGGTATTATTATTATTATCCCCATTTCACAGATGAAAAAATGAAAACATAAATAAAATGACTTGTCCAAGGTTTGTCAGTTAGTAGGTGCAGAGTTGAGATTTGGACTTAGGCTGTCTGCATCCAGGTCCATGCTCTGAACCACAGCATTATGCTTCTTTTATAGGTAACATTAAAATGTGCTGTTCCAATTTAAACAGTGGAAGAATAATAACTTATAAAAATTTTCATGGCTTTATTTCACATTGTTGATTCTAATGTGATCTTGGTATGTTGATTTTCTAAATATGGTAACATCTGTTCTCAAAGTATTTAATCATCTCCTTTTAAACAAAACATGAGATTAAATAATGGCATTTTTTCCCAAAATTATTCAAAGTAAAAATTCAGTGTTATTAAGTAGTTTTTACAAGTAGAGCATCTTTAGCTAGTTGCCAGAATTGTCTGAAATTATGACCTGAGTATTCTCATAAATGGCAGAAAAATTTTGTTTAAAATATGTTTTCATTTTTGCAATTTGAGCTTTAAATTGAATTTTTAAAGGTTAAGAATAACTAAATTGTAAAATAGTAAAGTTTGGGTTTTTTTGAGATGTATTACCTGTTCTAATTTATTTCTATTTGTTTGGTTTTGTTTTAAGCTGTCCTTGAGGAACTTGTTAATAGTGGACGCTTACGAGGCACTGTGGTTGGTGGGAGACAAGATAAGGCGGTGTTTGTGCCTGACATCTATTCCAAAACACAAAGTACTTGGGTGGATTCCTTTTTCAGGCAGAATGGCTATCTAGGTAACTTTTCTCCTGAGACACTAAAACTTCTTTCTAATACTAACCACGTTCTTAGAAAGTTTTATAACAGTTCTCTTTGTATGTAAAAATAGTCACACTGTAGTTTTTGTGGGTCTTTGAAACTGAGTTTAATTCCATAGTTACTGAACTGTTATAAAAAGTCCAAAATCTGGCATTACTTGTTACCAACCTTCCAGTGATATACAACTTCAAGTAATTTTTAATGCATAAAAAGTAATTATACTTACTATATTTTATGAAGTTGCCCAGTTCTTCAGGTATACTTATTTTAGGAGTATTTTAATGGCTATCAACTTTATAGTGCTCATTTTTATTAGTTATACAATATTTCAGAAACATTGAAGTTATTCTAAATTCGGTTTCTAAGGCTCTGTCATTTCAATAATGTAGATTGATTGAATTTAGTCATTAAAGCAATTAGCAAATAAATATATATATATCACTTACTTTAATTTTATAACCCAAGTCAAACCACATAGGCATCAGTTGCTCTCAGTTATAAACCTGTGAGTCATTAGTGTTCAGATACTTTAAATGCACGCTAGAATATGGGGTATAGCTTATGTTTTCTTGACTTTCCTCAGGTAGTGTCTAGTTTTTTCAACCATGAATTTGGATTAGAACTTCTTTATAATTGGTTTTCTTAAACATGATTATTTAGGGATGGAGAGAAGATGGTAGATATCTTCAATAACTTTAATAGTTGTAAATTTGTCTTCATTTTTTACTTTTGTGTTATATGCTAATCTCTTACTAGATTAAATTAGACTGAAGAATTACTTTGTCATAAGTCGTCTTGATGAAACATTTGAAAAATAAATTCAATTGCTTTATTTAACTATAATAAGCAAAATAAATTCCAATGTTTTTTTTTTTCTTGGTTTAAATCATTCATTCTCCTTCATCTACCCTTTCTACTTCTGTTTCTCTGTAGTTGTCATGTTTCCCTTTGACCTCTCAACTAGAGAGGGAGTAAAGCAGCTGGGATTAAAGAAGAACTTGAACCCATTTTTCTATAAACATGTTTAGTAATAAAAATTAGGGAAGGTAATATAAGTAGAGAATACATTGTGGTACATTTCTATGCTTTATTCTTAAAAAAAGAAAAAAGATACTAAAATATAATTCATCCACAAAGAATAGAGTTTGGCAGAATTTAACATTTTCTAAGATTTCTAAAAACTGTGAACATTGACAATTCTGTTCCAACCTTGTAATGTATTTCTAGAATTTGATGCTTTGTCCAGACTTGGAATCCCAGATGCTGTGAGCTACATAAAGAAAAGATACAAGAATGCACAACTCTTGTTTTTGAAAGCAGCTTGTGTTGGTCAAGGACTTGTGGATCAGGTGGAAGCCTCAGTAGAGGAAGCCATCAGCTCTGGAACATGGGTTGATATTGCAGTATGTTTTGCTCTTTTTCTCCTTAATTTTTATTTAAACTAGCGGCAACTGATACTTCACCAGTATATGCCAATTTAATAATTAGGATACATAAAGGTCTTGGCTTTGGAGCCAAATTCTAGCAGTTGTTGTTTCAAGAAAAATAATATTAATCATTTTATGCTTAAAGCCTTTCTAGTTTTGAAGTTAGGTGACCCTTTATATGGATAGTCAACAACCAGGATTCTATAAATCTCAAACAAGCAAACACTGTAGTGCTCATATAAGTCCTGCCACACAAACTGATGAGACTTCTCACAATCTTATCCAAGCATTTACAGCTTTGCTGACATCAGGCTTCTTGTTTATTCCTTATCCATTAATCTCTGCTAATAAGCTAACACAAGCTGCTTTAGCACTGATAGCCTTTTTACAGCATTTCGTGTTGCCCTGCCTTTATTATGCCAAGAAGATAAGTGTAGGTGAAGAAAATGAAACAAAAGGCCAATTCATTATTTACTAGTTCGGGCCCAGACTCTTTATATAGCAGAACATTGCTTGTTTTGGATATATGAGTTACCGGAGATTACAGATATAAGTGTGTATTTATTCACTGAACAAATTAAGTGCCTTCTGTGTGCCAGGCACCATTTTACTTTCTGGCAGTATGGTGTCCAGCTAAGGGTCCTGCTGTCAGGGAGGGCTGCTTTCATTGGGGGTAAATAGCTAATGAAAATGATAATTTCAGATACTAGAAAGAGCTAAAAAAGAAATATATATTTGGAGGTAAAGTTATCTAGACTTGATGGGGGATTGTTTGGAAGTTTATGGGAGGAGCTGAGTGTGACTTTCAGGTTTGGAACCACTAACTGAGATGGGGGAAAGTAGGGGCAGAGAGCTGCAGATCACTGTTGTTTGGGCATGTTAAATTTGAGATGCCTTTTAGTCATAGGAAGCAGAAGGCTAGGGAAGCTGTAGGATTAGGGATCAGAACTCAGAATGCTGATGAAAGCAGAAATATAATTTGGGAGTTATCAGCTTGTAGATGGTTCTGAAGGCCATTGGACCTAATGAGATCATCTAGGGAGAGTACACATATAACAAGTGGTTTATCTGTGATATATTGCATTTACAATTTTTCATCTGTAATTCTAGCCTCTGCTACCCAGTTCTATATCAGTTGAAGATGCTGCAATGTTGCTTCAACAAGTGATGAGAGCATTCAGCAAACAGCCTTCAGCTGTAGTCTTTAATGACACAGTTGTAGTCAGTGAAAAATTTATAAATGACTGTACAGAACTCTTCAGTGAGCTGATGCACCAAAAAGCTGAAAAGGTATGCCAGATTTCTTTTAGCCTAGCAATCTTAACAGTATTTTCATATGGTATCTTTAAAAAATGGGGTAAGCTGTATATTCAGAAATGAACACCATGTGTTATACATCATTTTCCTTTACCATTCCTTTTTATTTCCTCTCCTGGAGTTGTTTTTCTCCTTCTTTACTCCTATCAGAAAATATAAGTTAGAACTTAGGGAGCTGATTTTATGAATTGAAATTATATAAATGAAATTATACACTTCACAATTAAGTTATATGAAGTGAAGGTATTGGTCCACCATTAAAATCCATAAATATACAGTGTATTTATCTATCACTACATAACATACTAGCTAAATCTGTCAGAGCCTCATTAATTTTACCTGTTTGGGGTACGCAAACCAGGCAATTTACTGAGGAAAGAAAGTGTTTGTTACTATCACAATGTAATAATTCCTCAGAGCAACTATTGTCAAAGTAGATATGGGCATGCCAAGTCTGTTTTAAGGACAATTCAGTTCATGTTTCTAGTTAGTCGCCCCATCTACTTATAAAGCTTACTCACAAGTAGTTAGAACAAGACTGTGTGTCTTATATTGTTAATAAATTCATGAGAGCTTATTAAACATGTAAATAATTTATATTTATCTGTATTCCTTTCAAGCTCTTAAAAGTCTAAAACAGATAATGTTGTAGATTTGAGCTGCTAAGTAGCAGAGAGGAGTAAAAAGTGCACAGCATTAGTATCAGTAAACCTGAGTTCTGCTCTCAACTTGTTTACTCTCTGTTTGACTCTGGACGAATAGACGTCCAATTTCCTCATCGTCAGAGAAAGGATAGTGATACCCCCTCTCCAAAGGGTAACTGTAAATAAAGGAAGGGTGTGCATAAAATGTCTGCTACATGTTAGCTACCAGTTACTAAATGCCTATATTATCATTTTTATTTGTGACCTTTGGCTAAAATAAGAACTTAATATTGTCATTAATTTTTTTCCTTGTGCTCCTCCCTCCAAACACAAAAATAAATTCAGAAAAACAAAACCAGGGGGAAGGTGGAAGCAAGGGAGGGAGATGGGTTTGGAGGGGTTGGGGGAAAGGGTGGGGAGGAAATACAACTGTAATTGAACAACAATAAGATAAATTTTTAAAAAAAGTAAAACAGGTGATTCAATCATTTGAACATTTGTCTTTGGAAAACCAAAAGGAAAATACTATTTTTAACATGAAAATGGACTTTTATCACTACAGATATGAACCCTCTTCCATGCTAACCATCTTCTGAACTGGGAAATAGTTCGTTGTTCTTAACATAAATTTTTTAAAAGCAGAAATCAAGAATGAGTCCAGAGGAGGGGAAGCTTATATGCTAAGTGTGTAGTTCATATATGCTTATTATGGTAGAGTTGGGGGCTGGTGGAGATTTTATCATCTTTCTAGTAATCTCCGGTCTCTAAAAGAAAGGGAGTAAGAGTCATCTGTTAAGCAGTGGCAAAACTAGCCAATAACAGCTGACGAAGATTGTATTTGATGCTGTGTGATCAGTTGTTCAGTGACCAGACAGGATTCTCATTAGCTGAAATGGATAACAAAATCCAAGATTAGCAAAGAAAGAGGCCAATTTTTGGCAAAGAGAAACAGTCTCAGTGGCAACTGCAAGACACATCTTAGCAACGAAACCAAACAAGAATAATTAGGATGTGAGTACATAGACAACTTTTATTTTATGCTTTTGTAATATGACATATTTATGCCTATCAAAAAAACCCTTGTTTTTATTTTAGGAACTGAAAAATAATCCAGTTCATTTAATAACTGAAGAAGATCTGAAACAAGTCTCCATTTTAGAAAACATTAATACAGGTAAAAAAGATAAAAAAGATGAACGAAGAAGGAAAGCAACAGGTAATACATTATTAAAAAAGGAGATTCAAAGATGAGTTTTTGATTTGTTGCAGTGAACTCTGCCTGTGTTAGACCCTTTGAAATGCCTTTTATTTGGTCAATTCACCTTTGAGTGCAAATATTAACCAAATGTTTTGCTGATGAATTAAATTTTGATTATAAAAATGGAAATATTGGTGATCACTTATGTTTTATTTGTGAGAGCTAAGTGAATTTTTTGCTTGACCCATCTCCTGTTGTTCTCCCCTTATCCCCTGTGTTCCAGTCCCGTAGTCAGTAGCCTTTTTTTTCCCCTCAGAGTTGGCAAGTCTGTCTTTACCCCAAGACCTTTGCACTAGCTCTTCTCTCTACCTGGAATGCTGTCTTCTGAACTTCAAGGAACTGGTTCCTTTTTGTCGTTTAGAGATCAACTTTAAATGTCAGTTCCTCAGAGAGGCCTCCCTAGTCTCCCAGAATAGTAGTCACAGTCACTCTCTGTCATATTATCTTGACATGTTTTTCATCACTTTTATCACTGTGATGTGCTTTATTATATGGGAAGCTTGCCCATCTCATTTTTTTGTTGTTGTTTCCCTGGTATTTAGAACCTTCATTGACATATTTTAGGTGCTCTATAAATACTTATCAAATAAATTAATTTTACAAGGAAATACTACTTTTTTAAATTTAGAGTCACTGGAAATTATTCTAGGTGGTACTGGTATACTAGTAACTTGCATTTGGAAACTAACATGTATTTTCTATAATTTTTATAGTAGGAACAGTTTTTATTTGCTATGGGAATGCATTCCTGTTTCTTTGAGATCATTTTCTTTCCTCTTCAAAACCCATTTTCTGTAGTCTTTCAGTAATGGTATTTTGAAATTTCTCTCTACTCTAAGAAAACCGTATAGTAAATTACTTCAATAAATCATGGTAGTATTCACAGTTATGAATATTTTATCATAGCATTTGAAGATACAGTTATAAATTCACCTTAATTGGTTGCACTTATGTCAGTATAAGTAGTCTATTTTATTTCTTCTGAAAATCCAGGATTATTTGGTACTTTGTCTCACTGGTAGTACTATTGTGTTGTCATAGTTGATAACTAATGCATGGAATAAGGCCAGACATGAACATCTTCCCCATAAGAAACTTATTACAAAATGTAGTTAAAAGCACGTTCACTTTGGACTTGTTCTTTTAAAAATTGTATTTTTCTATCATAAAAGTAAGGAAAAATAAATTAGAACCTACAATTAAATGATATGATGAAATTTAAGGTAATTTTACTTAGAATTTAAAAAATCTTTAGTTCATATAAATTATATTAAAAATGAATTTTTATGAACAAATATATTTTCAATATTTAACTCCCTATTACAGAAGTATTCTTTTTTGTGGAGTAGATATTTTAAATGTAAGTATCTAATAGAGAAATACTTCAAATAACATTTTTCACTTCTATTTACCATGTTTTAGTTTGTTTCATAATTTTGGGTTTTTTTAGTTTTGATTTAACCAGTAGGTGACTGATACATATTTTTTTCTACTAATCCAATTTAATATTCATGGTCAACATTTTTAGATGCTCTATAATAGTTATTGAGCTCCTCTTATGCATCAAGCATTGCTTTAACCCCAAGGATCAGAATATTAGTTAGACATGTTTCCTGCTCTCAAAAAGTTTATCTTGTTGAGTAGTGGAAGAAGAATCAGGATACCTCCTGTAAATATGGGGAATAATTTTTTACAAGAAGACAAAAACAACTAAAATTTTGTGAAGTATTGTAATAAGGGATGTTCATGAGAGTATGGGAACCGAAGGGCAAATGGGGGCACATTTCTTTTGGGGAAGATAGAAGAAGAGGTAAATGGGTTTGGCCAAGAAGAAGTGAGACAGAGCTACAGAAAAGATGCGCCATTGGAGGAGGAGGAAGAGGCTGTATGTAGAGCACATGGGCTGGCCGAGTGAGTGGTTCAGGTTCCAGAGATTGCGTGTTTTAGTTATCGAATTACACAACTTCTGTTTTAATAAGGAAACTTTGACATTAAAAGTTGCTAAAATTTAGTATTTGGCTTTTTTCTTTTGTAAAGTTAAATATGACAATGTAGTGTCATTATTTTCTAAAAATGGTAATAAGTTAGGTCATACTAACTAATGTCATTTTCTACCAGAGGGCAGTGGAAGTGTGAGAGGAGGAGGTGGTGGCAATGCCAGAGAGTACAAAATTAAGAAAATCAAGAAGAAAGGAAGAAAAGATGAGGATAGTGATGATGAGTCATCTCACACTGGTTTGTAGCATTATTTTATTCTTCCTTCCTTTCCTTGTAAATGCATGGTATTTTTTTTTAACATTTTCTTAAGATGCATGCAGTTAGATGTATATGCTTATACAGGAAGTCCTTGCTTTGCACAGTTTCAGCGGGCATGAATTTCAGTTACCACAATTTAGTTAAATGACATTAGTCCCCAACAATGTGGTTCATATTTCAGTGACCAAGGTATGTTAACTTTGGGTGACTGCATAAAGTACTAACTTTGCTGCTAGCTCCTGAGCCCACAGATCAGCACACAATGGCAGATCTGCACCATGATATGTGACAATCACATCACTTATTTCAGTTTGTCAGATTGATCACTGTGCCTCTCGTTCACTTTATGCACAAAGCATGTAGTTGTGTTGCCTCATTGTTTCCCAGTGATAAATCCCTGTGACATTTTACAGAAATGGGTAATCAAAAGAGGGAATTGGCCGTCAAAGTTGAAAGTGCAGCAAGTAAATAAAAAGTGATCACAGTGTTAATGAAATGTGAATCAAGAATAAATGGAGTTATAGAAGAAGTAGTGGGAATGTTGACATTGCTACCATTTAAGGGACTCTAGCTGTGCAGCCAGAGAAACTTGGTAAAGGTGCATTTATTGCTGCAAATGAGGGAAGTGGCTATGACAAAAAGGATGTAAAGGTGATTGAGGGTGTGAAGGTGGCAAAAAACTTCACATTAAAGGAATTCTCAGAGGTGTTTCGCAGTGTTAAAGGGGCAAGGAATAAAATGTTGTAGAGCTAGAAATGGAGTAGGACAACTTGCCAAAGCATAGAACAGACACTTGCCCCATGTTGTACATTATAGGGTGAGAAGGAGGCAAGCACAGTTCAGATTATTCTTGATTAGTTTTCTACAAAGAAATAAAACACGTTCATTCTCAATGTTTGTGATGAGCTAAACTACAGTGCACTAAATTATAAGTATGTTCTATTTTTCATTTCCCTGTCCATTTGTAACCACCAGTAAGAGCTTTTAATGTTTTCACAAACATTTTTAAAAGGTGATAGAAAAATTGTAAGCTTTCCCATTATTTATAAAAAAGACTTTGCAGAGTTTCAGCTTGCAGAGTCATTATTATATCTCCCACTGCTTTGTAAAACAAGTTACAATATTTTATAAAAAGTATATTTCTGCAAACTGAAGTAGAAAACATTAATTTTATACACATTTAATTTTTATGATAACACTTAATTGGTTAGTTGCTTCTATCTAAGGAGGAGACTTAAGCATGTGCCTCTTTCTTTTTCTGTACTTGTTAGTCTTTGTTGTTTTAAGTTAACAAGAGACATCTTCATTTTCCTAAATAAAATTAGGATACTTTGTTTTAAAAAAAATAAAGTATGATACCTCATACCTCATTTTCACCAACAAAAAGAGAAAAAAATTGAAATAATGATAATTTGAGACATTTATTGTACTTCTTCCGTGGATTTCATGATGTAGGGTGCCAGAGCTGGGAGATGTAGCTTTATCAAGTGACACAACTGCAGCTATTGATGTGCCACTACTTGTGATAACACAGTTGCTTAAGATCAGTCTTTAAAGTATTCTAAGGCAGGTAAAAATAGCTACTGTTCTTGTCATCCATAAAACAGTATTACTTAAAGGAAATCACAGAAAATACTAGCTCTACTCTACCCTTGTTTTTTTTTTTAAGATTTTATTTATTTTTAGTCAGAGGGGAAGGGAGGAAGATAGAGAAAGAGAAACATCAATGTGTGGTTGCCTCTCACATGCTCCCTACTAGAGACCTGGCCCACAACCCAGGCATGTGCCCTGATCTGGGAATCAAACTCGAGACCCTTTGGTTCACAGGCCAGCACCCAATCCAGTGGGCCACACCAGCAGGGCTCTACCCTTATTTTAAATACTTTCAGACTGCCCTATGTGGGTTTTAATTTTTCATTGATAAATAGATTTCCCCACTCCCCAGATGCAATAGGGGTAGGAGTGAAGATGCATATAAGAAAAAAATTTCTCAGAGTTCTCCAAGATGGCGGCCTAGGTAAACACTCTATACCTCCTTGTTCAACCACATCAAAAATACAACTGAACTATAGAACAACCATGGAACTCAGAACAATTAGAAATCAAGCTGAATGGAAGTTCTACAACTTCATAATTAAAGTAGAAACCACACCCATCCAGACTGGTAGTAGAGGCAGAGATGCAGAGACCTGGAACAGACTGGTCCCACACCACATATGATGGATAAAAATCAGGAGGAATATCTCAGAAATGATGGGTCCCAGCCTCATACCAGGAGCCCCAGCCCAGAGTTCCAATGCCAAGAACAGAAGTCCCCCTAACTTCTGGCTGTAAAAACCAGTGCGAACTGAGTTGGTAGAAGAAACTTTTGGATTCCCAAGCAGTACCTCTTAAAGGGCCCATGCACAGACTTACTTAGACTTACTCCTGAGCTCCAGCATTGAGGCAGCAGCTTGAAAGATGCCAGTGACATACAGGGAGGAACTGAAGTGTCTGGCGTCACGGTGAGAGCTGGGGTGCAGCTTCATCTTGAACAGAACTGCTGGCAGGAGCCATTGTTTCTTTTCTGAGCCCTCCACTCACAGAGCCATAGATCAGCAGACCCCATATTTGAGACTTACCAACCTGGCTCACACTGTTTGCCCCATGCTGATGATTCCCTGAGTCTCTGACCCACCCAATTTATGGGCCCACCCAAGTTATTAATAGTGGCTTTTCCGTAGGAATGACTTGTGTTTGCTCATGCTTCAGATTTTCCTAAATTCCTCTCAAATAACCAGCAACTGGCTTCAACAGCACCATATCTTTTGCTAAGTGGCCCCAGGCCCTGCACTAATAGCAGCTGGCCTTGGTTCACAGCCTGGCTACACTTGGGCACCCCCAAGTCCAGCACAAGTAGCAGCCATCTGTACATAGCATTATAGCTATGCCCGGTGGCCCCAGATAGAACACAGGCAGTGGATAGCCTTGGCCTATTCCTCCCAGGAAACTCTAGAGCCTGTGCACCCATGAACAGCTACAGACCATGTCATAGCACCACTACCCAATCACCTTCACAAGCAACACACTCAAGGGGAAGACTCAGTGGGCACCAGAGCCCTGCTGAAATAAGTCTTGCTCTGTAGAATGGACCCTGGCACAGCTGATCTTCCACTAGAGCAGAGATTGGTGGTCAGTGGTCACAGCCAGTCTTGCAGGTGACTAGCCTGGGTAAATACATCCCATTGACCTGTCAAAAGTAATAAAAACTCAACTACAAGAGGAGGGTGTACTCAGCCCACAAGAATGGTACACCTTGAATACCCAGCTTGGGTGCTAGGGGAGGCTATGCCACTGTGCCACTGGACACTACAGGATACCTACTGCATCAGGCCACACTACCAAGACATGGAGTCATAGCAGCTCTACCCAATACATAAAAACAAACACAGGAGACTGCCAAAATGAGACAAAGAAACAGGGCCCAAGTGAAAGAACAGATCAGAACTCCACAAAAAGAACTGAACAAAATGGAGATAAGCAATCAGATGGCAGAGTTCCAAGCACTTGTTATAAGGGTGCTCAAGGAACTTAGTGAGGACCTCAACAGCATAAAGAAGATCCAGTCAGAAAAGAAGGATGCACTAACTGAAATAAAGACAATTTACAGGGAATCAACAGTAGAGTGGACAATGCCAGAATCATATCAAATGATTTGGAATAAGGAAGCAAAAAACAACCAATCAGAACAGCAAGAAGAAAAAAGAATTTAAAAAAAATGAGGATAGTGTAAGAAGCCTCTGGGATAACTTCAAGCATATCAACATTCACATCATAGGGGTGCAGGAGGAAGAAATTGGAAGACTATTTGAAAAAAATAATGAAAGCAAAATTCCCTAATTTGGTGAAAGAAATGGACATACAAGTCCAGGAAGCACAGAGAGTCCCAACAAGATGGATGCAAAGAGGCCCGTTCTAAGACACATCGTAATTAAAATGCCAAACGTTTAAGATAAAGAGAGAATCTTAAAAGCATCAAGAGAAAAGCAGTTAGCTACAATGGAGTTCCTATAACACTATCAATTTCTCAAAAGAAACTTTGCAGGCTAGAAGGGCAAGAAATGTTCAAAATGATGAAAAGCAGGAACCTATAGCCAAGATTATCCAGCAAAGCTGTCATATAGAATTGAAGGACAGTTAAAGAGCTTCCCAGACAAGAAAAGTCTAAAGGAGTTCATCATCACCAAACCGTAATTATATGAAATGTTGAAGGGACCTACTTAAGAAAAAGAAGATAAACTATAAACAGTAAAATGGCAAAAATATATTATTTATCAACAATTGAATCTAAAAAACTAAGCAAACAAGCAGAAAAGAAACAGAAGCATAGATGCAGAGAGCACTTTGATGATTGCCAGAGGGAAGAGCGATACAGGGGAAATGGGTGAAGAGATGAGGGGATTAAGAAGTTCAAATTGATAATTACCAAATAGCCATGGAGATGTAAAGTACAGTATAGGAAATGGAGTAGCCAAAGAACTTACACTCATGACTCATGGACATGAACAATGGTGTGGGATTACCTGAGGGAGTGGGGGATGCTGGGTGGAAGGGGGCAAAGGGGGGAAAATTGGGATAATTATAATATCATGTTCAATATAATGTAATTAAATACATAAGAAATTAAATTCCTTAAAGGAAAAAAGAAAAACTGATTATCTGCAACCTTAAGTAATTATTAAATGGGGCATGTGTTACTCCTTTAGGACATAGATTATGGAGAGGGGCTATAAAAGTATAGCTAAACCATTCTACCTAAAAATAATGTAATTTCATTGCTTTTGAAATGTGGTTGTATTGTAATCAGGTTATAATTAGGTTCTCAGCTAATATATAGGGTTAACTCAATATGAAAGATCACTAGAAGGAAATACAATTTAATAACTTCAAATACCTGGACGAAGCAAACAAAGAAATCAGTAATTATCTGGTGTAAAACAAGAATGAATAGCAGATCTCAAAAAGAAAGGATGGTACTCATTTATTTGAAAGCTGTAATCTCAACTACTTATATTTTGATGCATAGTGAAAATTGACTTTTGAGCTATTTTATTTTTATTTCTGAGGTTTCAATTTTAGAATCATTGATTTAGCTGAATATAATCACTTTTATATTTTTATAATTAATCAGAGAAATATTTTTAGCTTTCTTTATCTGTAGTCTACACTTTTCTGAGTGAGTGAGTAGGCATGACATTCCACAATTAACAATTATTTCCATTATAGTAGTTACATACAAATTTCCTTGGAATTATTTTGGTGAGAGCAAACATAAATTATGGGTATAAAATTATGATATTTCTTTTAACTCTATGCCTTTGCAAAAAGATAATTTTTAGCTTAATTCTAATTCACTTGTGGTTTGCATGATTATAAAGAGTATTCCTGAAGATCTTAGGTAAATTATAAGGATGACTTGATTTTTAGTAATATTCATTTTTATAAAGAAGGAAATTCTGCTCAGTATCCGTCATTGTTCAACAAAGAGAATTTATTGATTCCCATCCGTGTTAGATCAGGGAAAATTATCTTTAGTATTTTCTGATTGACATGTAGAAAACAGTCATTAAATAAAGTTAGAAAAATATAACTAAAAAAAATGCCACTATATATCCTATTTCAAAGTGTATTTTTGTAACTTATTATTATTCGATATGGGCAATTTTGGTGACAAAAAATTAATGTCACAGTCTTTGTGGTAGGCAGTAAATGAATTACCACCTTATTAAATATGTTCGTGTAAAATAATTTTCTTTATGTTGCTCATTTGTTTTGTTCTTGTTTTTTTTCCTCATTGCTCATTACTATTACAGGAAAAAAGAAGCCAGAGATCACTTTTATGTTCCAGGATGAGATTGAAGATTTTCTAAGAAAACGTGTACAAGATGCCCCTGAGGAATTTATTTCTGAACTTGCTGAGTACTTAATAAAGCAAGTATAAAAACATTTTTTTCTGGTTGACAATAGAAATTCAGTGAGTTATTAAATAGAATTTTTACCAAAATAATAAAAAACATATTTTAGGTGTTTTGGGTTTTTTTCAAAGCTTAGAATTTAGTCACCCAAGTCAAGACTTTGTCTGCATACAGAGGCATTTCAACAATATTGAAATGCTTTGGACAAGGCTGTGTGGGAAATAAAAGGCAAGAGCGTGGAGGCGTCCTTGTTCACTGGCCTTACAGTCCTAGGTGGGAGGAAGCCGCCAGCACTAATCACTGGCCAGCGTCTCGATAGCATGAAAATAACATCTGAAAAAGAGAAAGGCTCATTTTCTATCTCGATTTGGCAGAAAGTGCACAGTACACTTTTAGGGAGAAAATCAAGTAGCAAATTGCCTTCAAAGAGAATAAATTTAGCACTAATTTAAAATGAGTCAGGCTAAATTTATTTTTATACAGAAGTCACAGGAATTGTGTTTTACTTGACCATTATTGCTAACTAATGTAGTCTTCTCTCAAATTAGTAGTCCCATTGGGTAAGTGCTTCTAACTTTTTGAATTTAGAAATCTAGCTTTTCTAGTGAGGTTTTTTAAAAATTAAGTGAATATTTTTGTTCCTAAACTCATTATATAGTCATATTTTTATATGTAAAAAGCTGAATTATTTGTCATTATTTCTTTAAATAATCTTTTCTGAGTTGAACATAAAAAGGTTTTCTTAATCCATTATGTTTTATCGTACTTTATAAATGGTAAATGGGGAATAGATTTAGAGTCAACTATTCTCCAAATTAACTTGGAAAAACTTCTCTGAATTTAATTTGAATTGAAGCTTTTGAATTGAATTACTTTTTTGTTTTTAGCACAATAATTGAGTACTTTAAAATTGAGAAAAATAATTTATTTAAATTATAACTTCTGGTATGAAGGACAGATTCTTGTGACCTGTTCTCCAAATTACTCTTGTTTTAAAAAATAGAGATGTCTTCATAAACCTTATTTCCATAGAATCAGAATTTTGTATCTGTGTAAACCCAGTACATTTTAATAAACAAACATGTTTATTTTGTTCACAGGCCTCTTAATAAAATTTACCTGGAGGTGGTACGTTCAGTGTTCATGTCTTCAACAACTTCCGCCTCCGGAACAGGCAGAAAGCGCACCATCAAGGACTTGCAAGAAGAGGTTTCAAATCTGTACAATAATATTAGATTATTTGAAAAAGGGATCAAGTTTTTCACAGGTATACTTAATACTTTTTTTTTCATTCACTGATTCTCATCATTTTTCTTGGACATTCAGTTTAATAAAGCATCTTTATTTTTCAGATGATACACAGACCGCTCTTACCAAACACTTGCTAAAGACAGTCTGTACCGACGTCACTAATCTCATTTTCAACTTCTTAGCTTCGGATTTAATGATGGCGGTCGACGACTCTGCAGCCATTACAAGTGAAGTATGTTCGTGATTTCCTTGCCAGTCATAATGTGTTTCGTTGTAAAATCAGAGCATATGTTATTTTCTCACATCTGAAATAGTCTAGAAGGAAAATAAAAAGGAGAGAAAAGATTTTAGGAAACAAATGGATAAGATCTTTAGGTCACGTTTAGTACAGTGTATATACGATTGCTAGCAGTATTGGTAATATAACCAGTCTGTGAAAAGTAATGATGCTTAATTACTTGGGAACCAGCAGTTTTATTTTTTCCTAATTATTGGTAGGTCACATCCTTTTTTCCTGCTGAGTTGCAAGTCCCATAATGTTCATGGTGGGTTCCATAACTTTGCATCATCTTCATTTAGTCACACCATCTTATTTCAATATTTACACTAATTCCGAGGAGAAGTAGAGTCTCCGAAGAGAACACTTGTGCTTGGTCCCCCCCGTAGCCCTCCCCTCCCTCTCACCTTCCTCTTGGGCTGCTGGCAGATGGGGGGTAGGGCTGTGTCTGTTCTCTGCTGCTGACTGGCGATGGACTAGTTCCCTGATTTGAGAATGTTTTTAGCATGTTATCGTCCCTTGTTTGAGATATAAAATTCAAGAACAAAGATAAATTCCATTCAACATTCTGTTATAGTAATAAATATATTTTTTCTGTTTTGTTTGATCTTATATCTAACATCTGTCAAAATCATAATACCTAAAGAATTTTTCCCCCATAGGTAAGAAAAAAAATTTTAAGTAAATTATCAGAAGAAACTAAAGTAGTTCTTACAAAACTCCATACCTCCTTGAATGAAAAGGTAAGTAAAGTTTATTTTATTTAGATATATTAGAGCTAGAATTTATGACCTTTGAGTAGATTTTTATCAGAATAATTTTAAACTAAGTCTAAAACTAGTGTTGTGCCCTCAGCTACCTTTTTGGGAAGTGAAGAAGGAGACCAAGGTGGGGGCAGTTCACCCTCTTTAAAGTCCTAAATCACAATTTCAAATTTAATGACAAAATAACCTTGTTTAAAAATTGTATCTAGGGTATAAAATTATGGAACTGTATCAATGTTTATGTTTTCTTTAGGCAACCTGTTTATAAAAATTAATCATGGTATTAAATACCTTTTCAGAGCATAGAAGACTTTCTTTCCTGCCTGGATTCTGCAGCAGAAACTTGTGATATTATGGTGAAAAGGGGAGACAAAAAAAGGGAAAGGTACACTGAATTAACCTGTATTACTAATCAGTTCTTAGATGTGTTATATCTGAAACCGGAATTTGACCGTCTGAATCTTGCCTAGAAAACTGTTGTGTCTAAATGATCGTACACCTTCAATCATATTCAGTCTCAGTGTACCTCAGTGTCCCTCTCTGACCCACCTTGACAAGGTAGCAGAGTTCCTTAATCCCATAGTTGATCAGGTCTGGGAACTTTTTATTAGCTGTGAGACCTTTACAGAAAACTTATTTAAATGAATGCTCTTATGTTTGATCCCCTACAACTCAAAATAAAAAGAGTACTTTGAGTATTCCTGCTATATTGTTTTTTTCTCTCATTTTCTAGTATATTAGTTTATCCATGTCACTTAAGGTTATGTGTGTCTGTACCCCATATCTAAAAAGGTCCCTTAAAATTATTATGGAACTAGATAACCAAACTAGAGAAATTAAAAATGAAAACAGAAGGGAAGAACTGAAATTGATGAGAATTTGTATGTTTTTATTTAGGCAGATCCTGTTCCAGCATCGACAAGCACTGGCTGAGCAGCTCAAAGTCACAGAGGACCCTGCTCTCATTTTGCACCTCACATCAGTCCTGTTGTTCCAGTTCTCTACCCACAGCATGCTCCATGCCCCTGGAAGATGTGTCCCACAGATCATTGCTTTCCTTAACAGTAAAATTCCAGAGGTATTGCATTTTCAATGCACTTGAAACTTTTAAAGCATTAGATTCCAAATATTTTAAATGGATAGATGTGAATCATGGACACCAAGACATATTAACATCATCTTTTGTTCCCACAAATGTGAACAGCAAATTAGGAGATTGGTTTTAAAAACTTGGTATAGGTCAAGAATTCTTTTAGGATCCTATCAGATCCATGGTGGAGAATATTCTGAATTTGAAAATTAAGCTATAATTTTCAGTCTTTAATAGAAAAGAAAAGATATAATAACGTCCAGTCTTTCATTTCAGCTTATTCAGATTAACCTGTCCTTCAAGGATCCCTTAAAAAGTCTTACTGTGCATAAATTCTTCTAAGTAACACCTCCACTACAAGTAAGTGTGGCTTCTTTGAACTGCCATATCACTTTGAGTATATTATTGGTGATGGAACCTTGCTAAATTGACTACTAAAATAATCTGTATTCCTGTTTTGTCTCTCCTAAAATGTAAACTCCTTGAAAGCAAGGACCTTGCTACATTCAGTTTTCTACTTACATGGCCAGTGACTGGTAAACATGCAGACCTGCAGTATATGCTGGTTGAACAAATACTCCTTTGTCCACGAAACTGAAGTCATGTTTGTTACCTTTGCTTCTCCTTTCTCTTTCACAGGGTCAGCATACTCTTCTGGTGAAGTATCAAGGGCTGGTTGTAAAGCACTTAGTCAACCAAAATAAGAAGACCGGGCAGGAAGACGACTCCTTGAGTGATGACTTAGACAAAGAACAAGAAGATGTCACCACTACTACTCGTAAAGAGCTTCAAGAACTTTCTCTATCCATTAAAGACCTTGTTCTCAAATCCAGAAAATCATCTGTGACAGAAGAATAATGATCTTAATTACTTTTGCCAGGTACTAAGCATCTTTTCCCCAAATTAATGATGAGTAGTTATAAAACATATTTATTCCACAGTCCCCAGCCCCCCAATAGGACCCTGCCACATACACAATTTAATTTAGTTAAAACAGTAGTGTTTCTTTAATGTAAATCTTACAAAAATGTAAATGTTTATAAATTGAGTTCTCCATGGAATATTTTCCATGGAGTTCCCCATGGAAGATTTCTTTTAGATATAATTCTAAAAATTATACATTTCATGTTTATTGTCTTTCCATGTACATACTGAATGAAAAAATAAATTTTCTGCTGTCTTTCATTTCTAGGAAAGGGTTCATTTGTTGTGTTATTATATTTCAAGTGACATTAATCAGAAACTTAAAATGTGGTCATGTTCTTTAAGAAAAATCTCCCTTTGGTATCAAAATGAAAATTGTGTATTTTATTTTAAAATTAATAGAGAATGCTTCAAACCTAGCATACAGAAATTTGCAAAATATATTTTTTGTTGCTAAGCCATTTCTGGCAGATAGGTGGTTGGGGTCCTCAGGGGAGGCCATTACAGGTGCAGAAGAATACCTGAGGGGCCATGCATTGTTGTGCTCTATTCTAAAACAAGATGCTAACAAGAGTAAGAGAAAAAATAAAACTTACTGTTTATAGGTATGTCACATTTTACCAATGGAAAAACTAAAAATTTTATGCAAACACTTTTCTTTAACCCAGTTGGCATCCTAAATGTAATTTTATTCAGTCAGTCACGCTAGCACCTCATGTACTTTGTTGTGAGGGGATTTATAAGTGCTTTTAAATCACTGCAACCTTTTTTTATTTTTCAAAAATCAACACTCTTACTTAAAAAATAGGTATTCTTTTTTTCTAAAGATTAGTAGTAGTTAAAACTATAATTAAATTAATTGAACTAATTAAAACTTAAATAGTCCCTTGAAATAATCATTTCAACCTACTGAGTTTTAAGCAACAGTTTATTACATATCAAAAAAAATTTATTTTGAATATGATAGTAAATTAAATCTCAAATATTAAAAAATACTATTTTATATCATTCCTTCTGTGGTATTTAAAACTCTGTTTTAAAATGTTTGAATATAAAAATCAGTCTACCTACCTCTATTGTAATTCTAGACAGAGTATTAATACTGAGTAAAGGGAATTATATAATTGCAGAGAAATTAGTATTAAAGTTGATAAGTGTAACAAATTTTAAAATGTTTTTATTGGCTATTTTTTATTAATGTATTTTCTTTATATGCACAAAGAAGGAAAAATGACAACTTTATTCTGACCACAAATTCCAATTAGTTTTATGTACTTATTCAGCTTTCAAAATATTGAACACCCAACATAATTTTCTATTCAGTCTTTGCTTAAGAGTTTTATTATTTGTATCAGCCGTGGCTCAGTTGGTTGGAGTGTCGTTTCACAACTGAACGGTTGCTGGTTTGATTCCCAGTCAGCGCACGTGCCTAGATTATGGGCTTGATCCCTGTCTGGGCACATACAGGAGGCAATCTATCAATGTTTCTATCTCTCTTCCTCTCTCTCCCCCTCTCTAAAAAATAATGGAAAAATGTCCTCATGAGGATTAAAAAAAAAGTTTTGCTTATTTCAGAAGATACCAAAGTAATCTTTGTGTTTGTCAAACTAGGTGATAGTTTGTGAAAATAAAAGAGACGAAGCAAATAAAAAGAAAACCATTCTTATTTTGTTTGCATTGAATATTTTTATTTATCAAAATAGTTCTTATTTTCCATAGTAAATAAGAACAGTTTTTATTGTTTTTGTAAGTAAAATTATATGGCTGATTTTTATTATGTAAAAATCTAATTTGTTAATAAAATAAAAATTGTTCAGTGTTGACCTACTGCGATCTTCATGGGCAAATCTAAGAATGCTGTTTAAAATAAAGTTGCCTATTGTTTCCATTAAATATTATGGCACTTTGAAGCTTCCATTATTTTAATTATTACTAGGTAGTTAATGCATGTATTATATACATTTACATTTGTAACTCTTATTCTGAACATTTTTCAAGTATTTTACTCTATCATTCTTACACAAAAATAGTCTTATTGTCCTCAGTATCCTTCCCTCCTTGAAAATTTGCCATTCGTTAGCCATTTTACTTTAGCAAACCTTTTCATTTAGCTAGATTTCAGCCAATGTGCATTTATACTCTTATCTGTTACTTTCTTCTATTTGAATATATTTGAATAACATGTTCAGGCATTCATGTTCATTTGTTCCACCTCTAGACCTATATTTTTGAAGGATCAAGGGAAACCCATTTTTGGCCATCAGAAAGACTCAGCAAAGAGTGACATAGCTTATCAAAATCAGTGTATTTTTAGAAAAATTCTTAATGCTAAATTAAAACAATAAATGTAGAAGTTGCTTAACCTGAATGTAGAATCATCTTGAACTCTAGAGAATGTACTTTATGCAGACCATAAAGCACCAAGGTTGAGGTTTAGGACAAAAAGCATCTGAAGGAAAGTGCCGCCTGTAGATGGAGAAGAAACAGTTCACTCCTTCCTCAGAAATGCCACTGGACCCAGAGCCAAGTGGGATTGTGTCTATCGAGAACTAGCTAATGTGAGTTGGGTAGGAGGTTGGGGCAACGGGAGGTTTGCTTTCTTTGGCCAATGTCTATGATGTTTTCACCCCAGTGTATAGGAAGATTAAATAAGAACACATGTATAAATTCTGGAATGGCCATTTCCACAGAAATCTGGGAACACTATTAAAGTAGCCTAAGGATTCACACAAACTGCTCTACCTTGAAGACCACCCTAAACAAACAAAACAATTTATAGAAGCCAGGAGAGACTTCATCCAAACCATTTAAGAAAGAATTCTTGACTTCTAATTTTCAGAATCACAGTGTTTCCCATTTACATGAAAAAAAAAAAAGGAATGACTAAACATGTATTAAATTTTTGTAAGTTCTGTCTGGTGTTGTGTTTTACAATTTGTTTTACCAGGCTTGCCTCTATGCGATCTGTATTTCTCAGTGATTAGCAGTAAATTTACCCGGATGTGTATTTGAAGAGCAGGATGGAAGAGATTATGTTGTGGTGTGATGGAACAAAGGGAGGACTGGGTGAATTTAAACCCTTGGCTCAATGCTCTCCCAAATCCTGTATGACAGCTAAGCACCAGAAATACTAACGTACATCTTAAAAATGTGCCTTGCTTTCAAAGAGATGGCAAGATTCAAAAATTAAAGTTCAGTTTACAATAGCCAAGTGCTGGAAGCAACCTAAGTGTCCATCAGTAAATGAATGGGTCAAAATATTGTGGTACATTTACACAATGGAATACTACACAACAGAAAGAAGGAGCTCCTATCCTGCGACTGCATGGGTGGAATTGGAGAGCATTATGCTAAGTGAAATAAGGCAGTTGGTGAAAGACATACCGTATGATCTCACCCATAAATGGACCTAATCAACAAAACATACAATCAAGCAAAATATAACCAGAGACGCTGAAATTAAGAACAAACTGACAGTAACCAGAGGGGAGGTGGGGGAGCCTACCAGGGGGAAAGGGGGGAAGGGTTTTCCAGCATCTATAAAGGACACATGGACAAAGCCAAAGTGGGGGTAGGGTCAAGGGTGGGCAGCAGAGATGACTGGGGTTGGGGGGAGTGGGTGGTGGGTAAAATGGAGACAACTATACTTGAACAACAATTTAAAAAAATTAAAGTGCAATATATGTGTAGTGTTTTGAGGTAAGTAATCAGAGGATGCTATGGGAGAAGAAATGAAAATCAAACTGTCTTGCACAGCAGGGAAAGTAATTGAATAGCCTGGACATGACCTGAAACGACTCCTGAAGGACAAGTAGGATTAGCCTGGTGGAATGGGGGAAGGGGCAACAGACATTTCTGGGCTGAGAAAAGGAGATTCAGAAGTACTAGGACATGAATTAATATAAAACGAGGCATTTGAGAAACCCTAAAGTATGAGAAATAAATGGTCTGGGAAGTGGGGTAAAAAGAAACGAGAAACCAGAGGAGGAGGACCATGAAATGACTTACACACTAAGCTGAAAAGTTTAACCATTATCCTGAAAACAAGGGAGCCTTTAAAAGATTCAATGAACCAGGAAAATAAGGTGATTCGATTTGTCTTTTAGAAAGGTCACCCATTTTGGGAGGCAGTTTGACAACCAAAATCTTTTAAAATGTATATATTTGTGAAATCAATGTCTCCTCTATCTGATAAGTAAAATTTGGAGTTAAAAATGTATAAAGGTCTTGCCCTGGCCACTTTGCTGAATTGTTGCAGCATTGTCCCATACACCAAAATGTTACAGGTTCAATTCTCAGGGCACATACCTAGGTTGCAAGTTCGATCCCCCGGTCAGGGCACCTACAAAAGGCAACCTGTTGATGTTTCTCACATTGATGTTTCTCTCTCTCTTTCCCTTCTCACTCTTTCTCATATATATAATATATCTTTGGATGAGGATTTAAAAAATATGTGCCAGTCTTTTCTCCCACCTCTATTAGAATAGAAACATGGACAAATGTGTCTCATACAGAAAGGAGGCAATCCTCCTGGCTCTCAAATAATTTTTATTCAGATGCTAGTTCACCAAGAAAATCTGACTAATCAAGCTAAGAAAAGTTTCCAAATGTTTTCTCTTATGTTTCTTGTTACTGTAAAGAAGGAAAAGTACTTTATAAAATTATTTTCCTACTGAGGTTGTCATTCCGTACCTAATATGTAGCATTTAACCTACTGTTATATAGATTTACAAATTGGATAATTGCTTGAAGGCAGAATATATAATTATTCAGTATTTTTAATAAATGTAAGTAAACTTAAAGTGAGTGTTATATATTTTTCTTTTCCCCTTTCTCACCTAAATTTAAGTCCCTGTCATCCATACATTATAAATGTTCAGGGCAACTTTTGGACTTGAAGAAAACAAATCTAAAAGAGAGAAAAATAGGGAGCACTGATCCATAATGTATTTTATTTTATTGATACCATTATTCACAGCCACCTCAAAAATATTTAAGATTTGGAAAATCATTCACAGTATGTTAAGTAAAAAGGAACACAGAGTTGTATACAATATAATCTTTGTTTTCTAATTAAATATATAAGTACAAAATCTGCATAGAACCATTTACATAAACATTTTCTTGAACAGTTACACGCATGCTTATGTGATGTTTTAAAGAAATGTGGGTAAAGATTTGGGCTATGGCTGTTTCTTGAATGCAAGTCATCTGATTTTTATTTTCAATTCTTACTCTCAGTTTTTTACAAGAAGCATGTATTTATAATTTGATAAACATATTTTTAAATAAATGCTGTTTTATAGTGATATAGAGAAATGATAGAAGGGGACCAGACTGAGGCGGGTGCCAGTCATTTTATGACTGATACAACAATCCAAATCAGAGAGTGAGGACCTGAACACAGGGTGATAACACATCTGAGAGATGCTTAAGTAGAACCAACAGAAGACAGAATAAATGATGAGGATGGAGGAAGTTGTGAGGAAAGGGGGAAGTCTAAGATGATGGGTTGGGTGATTGTGCCATGCCCCTAGGTGGGAAATACAGCAGACTAACAGGTTAGGAATAGGGAGGAGATAAAGAGATTTATTTGGGACTGAGTTTGAAATGCCTGAGAATATCAAACAACAATGACCAATAGACAACAACCTATTGGATACTGACCTAGAACCTTCAAGAGTGATACCAGTTTGAGAGTCATAATACATAATCACTAATTGTTGTCATTCTGCTCAGAGAGAAACGTTCTGAACTGAGTATGAAGCTCTGGGGAAGGGGAAGGTGAATAAAGGGAGAGGCTGTGGACTGTGGCAGATACCAGGCCAGCGGTATCCATCGCAACTGCGGATGCTCATCAAAACACGAGAAAAACATACACATGGACAACCAAGTCCTGTGGGGAAATAGGTATGAAATGGCCATTCTCTCTAATGGAGAGCGCCTCGTCCTCCTGCCCAAGTAGGCTTTCATTCTTGAATACTGATACAGTTTGCAAATTACAATCTGATAGGGTGTTGGGGACCACCCTGCCTGGTCTCAGGAAGCTGTAACCACCCGTGACTTAGTGGCTCCGGACCAGGAGCCACTAAGGAGACAAAAACTTATTTCCTTGGCATGAACGCTACCTGTTCTGTGCCTGGCTTTTAATGCTTGATCAGTTAGCCAATGATGGGTAACAATTCTCTAGGAAAGAAATTGAACCTAAGACAGGCATTGATCACAAAAAGTCCTCTGGGATGAGACTCACGGGGCTGTGTAGATAAAAGGGTGATCACATCAACCTCTGCCCCCTACCTCAGCTATGTCAAAGCCTGAGTCTTTGTTCTTAGATGTGAGAATTCCAAGTCTCCTGGCTGCCTCTGTCTCCTGCCTGCGGAAATAGCTAAAGGGTGCAGCCCAGACCAGAGACAGCAGACCCCTGGGGCAATCAGGCTGGGACATAGAATATGCAAGATCCTGTGAGATCTGTTTGCTGGAGGATGTTATTTACTTGGAATTTAAAGGCACAGACAGGAAACAAAACTAGCCCTTTGAGCCATGTAGTCCTTTCCATATGATAAAACTCCAATCTCTGCCCAGAATCATGGCAGGAGTTCTGTTATCATCTTTGTAAGTTACCTGTTCCCTTTGATCTTTTTTCTGCCAGACTGTGAATCCACAAACTGAGTCTGCTTTCTTAATAAAAACCTACTCGGGTAGAGGAAAAGCGCGCTTTCCACTAGAGAAAGTGGCCATGTTCTCTATTCCCCCACAGAATCATGATAGTTTCTGTGTATTTTGCGTGTTTTGACGAGCATCCACAGCAGGGATGGATACTGCAGGATGGTATTTTTCACAATAGGGAAGATAAAACAAGTAGTTAACTTTGAAAGGGAGTGGAAGATCTCCCGCTGGGATTCTGAGATCATTTGGGGTTTTATCATTTAAAAGACTACAGGACCTAAAAGCTTACTTTTGTTTCCTACCTGTACCTTCATATTCTAATTAAAGAGCATCCTCCAGCAAGCAGATTTCACAGGATTTTACATATTCTTTCTTAGGCCTGATTGCTGGGGGGACCCACCCTTTCCAGCACAGGGTTGCACCACTCTCTGTCATTGTTTCAGGCTTAGGTGGAACAAAGGAAGTAAGGCAGCCAAGAGATTAGGAGATTTTCTCACAGACAATGGGGACTCAAGCTTTGTCAAAGCCAAGGGGCGAGGGTCCATCACCCCTTTTGCTGTAGTCCCCAAAGTCCTTCCTTGGGGGCCTCCCACGTGATCGTGCCTGTCTTAGGTCGTTCCCCCCTTGGGGAATCTTACCTGTCATTGGCTAACTGACCAAGCATTGGGGGCCAGGGAGGGTGAAGTAAAAGGAGCAGAAGCAGCACTCCTGCCAGGGAGATAAGCTTTTGTCTCCTTGGTGGCTTACGGCTCCAAGGTCGTTCCTTCAGCCTTAGCCTTGGCGGAAGTTACAGTTTCTAATACCAGGCAGGGCAGTTGCCAACAGTGGACCTAGGAGCAAGGAGGAAATCAAAGACTGTAACTTAGTGAAACCAAGAGAAAAAATTCCAAAAAACTAAACAGCCAGAGATGAGAAATTTCTGGAAAGGTGAAAAACAGTGCTCTTTGGGATGCTAATTAAGATCTTTTAGGAGCTTAATGAAGTTTTATGTTTTTTTGTTTTTTGGGGGTTTTTTGGTGAAGTGGCTCAGGTGGAAGATTGCAATAGGTTGAGGAGGGAAGAGGAGGATCAGAGTTGAATCAGTGAATGTAGATTATATTCTCAGGGAGCATAGTTGTAAATGAAGAGGGAATAGACCCATAATTTTATGGGGACTTATTCAATTTTTATCTCCAAGACTCTATTTCCTCACTTACGAAAGGAGAAAATAATGCCTGTGTAGCAGTATCGTGAGGATTAAAAATCTGTTTCTAGCTGAATGCACTCGTGTCCTTTCACTGAATCAGTGTCTTGCTGCTAATCACCATATTTCATTTTCCTAATATCTTCATCACCAAAGTAGGTGAATAATGAGACATAGAGTTGATTGGCCTTGTCTTTCTCTAGCTCTATGTTTTATTGTACACACCTGAGTTTGACCTCAGAAAATATTAACATATCATCCCTTTAGCACTTAGAATAAGGACCATTTCAGTTTAGTCTGGGAGTAAATGGAGTTAAGGCAGAACATTTCTTTTCTCGCCCCACCTTACAAACCAAAGAAATGGCCTCCGATGGAGATTCTAGGAGCAAACACCCACCGCTTTAGGAATCACTTGACCCACGAGGAATTCCTCTTTTGGATTAATTCAATACTCAAACATGTTTTTAAATTCAATTATTGAAATATCTGGCCACTTTTCAGGTTTTGAATTGAAGATTTCAAAAAGCCAGATGAGTCTGTGCTTCAGTGAAATCATACAGCCAGAGAGATGACATAACAATCGTTACCTGCTCACAGGGAAATAGGCAGAAGCAGGGAATGCTCAGTCCACACTGCAGGCGCATGGAGCAGGCAACAACCTGGAGTTATTCTAGTCAAGTCCAAGGCTCAAAGTTTCCAGATTTCCCAAGAAGACAGTACTAGAGGCCACAACCAAGGGCTCCTCTCAAACTACCAGCCACTGCAGGTGAAAACAGAAAAGCTCTATGGGTTAAGCCATTTCTAACCTAAAAGAAGGGTTCTGATAGTCACTGGAAAATAAAACAAACAAACAACAGATTAATCAAAGAAACAGAAAATACATTAGCCTTTTAGAAATTTTTAAAATTTGAATGTGCCCTTAATTTAGCCTCTGCAGTGGGAATTTCTCAAGTGTGTGTGTGTGCAGTTCGTATTTTAAGCTTTTTGGAGCTGATCCAGATATTTCAAATACTAATCCTGGTGGGATTGCCCTTTAAGTATGTCCTGCATGGAATCTGTTACTTGTAATTTTAAGTACAAATTGACAAGGAATGCTTTTTCAGTCCAGCAGGAGTCAGCTACGTACCCATCACCAGACTTGGAGGAAATCCACTAACCCTCCTATTTTCTTGTACAAAGTTGAAAAAGTGGCAGTTGGGAGGGCCCTCGGATAACTCTGGTGGCTCATTCTGTCCCTTTGGAGTTGACCTATGAATGTGTTGGAGGGAAAAATCATCCTTTTAACTGTTTAAATTACAGGGAGAAGCAGCTTTAAGAAAAAGTAAGTTTTGCTTTATTTTCCTTAATGTTTACTATGTGTTTTTCATGTGGTATTTTGGTTTCTTAAGTACAGGAAATTCTTGTAAACTTTCTAGTGACAGCATAAGAGAAAATTATACTGGCAAGGTAAGTAGAGATCTTGAAGTTTTCTTTGAAACTTTTTAAAAGTCAGTTGAGCCAACAGTTATCAAACTTTATATGCTGAGATTTCAGATTTTCATTCTGAGGACATGCATGTGGAAGCAACACAGTGTCCAGATAACTCTTTGGAGCGTCCTCCTGAGTTCTGCAAACGGCCTTTATTCATGGAGGCACAGATGCATTGTCATAAAGGGTGGAGGGATTCTGGGATTCCATTTGATTTAATTTGTTTGAATGACTAGCTTTACCACTGAGGGTGTTTTATGACTGGATTTATATATCCAGAGCACAATTTGAAGTAATGTACATATTTTAAATGAGATTCTGGCTATTTTCAAGAAAAATCTGCCTACTTTTCAGAAGCAGGTATAGAGTATAATCCTAACCTTAGGTCTTCTAAGATTACATTAAAATGTCTCTGCGTGTCTGGCCCACACAGATATATACTGATACTATAGCATTGCTTTTTGAAACCAAGCAAGATAGCATCACTTAAGCAAAAGCATGCATCCCGTATGTTTATGCCTTCTCCTCCACTGTTTCAGTCAGACCCTCTTTGGTGTCCATCATCCATTTGAAAACAAAATGCAACTTCTCAGCTGTCAATTTTGGTTTCAGGATTGTGAAAACTAAAAAAAAAAAAAAAGGCATTAATAAAATGCTTAATACTTCTAAAGTATAAGAAAACCCTTAAGTCATTTTTGCTGTCATTTCACATCCATAATACTGTCATGTAGAAATTCTAGCATTTTTATTAAGAAAGTATATGGAATAAAATATAACACAAATATTGCAAACATACATATCATACAAGAGAGTTTTTAACATATTTGTTATGATATATGCCTAAAGCCATAATCCAAATTGCTGGATAGGGAAAGTAGACTCTGATGTCTGTTTTCTACACTTGTTCTATGTATTCCCACACGCTATCTTTAGTTGCCAGTTCTGGGACGGTTCTGCCTAAACAAGAGCGGCATGTTTATGTTTTAATGTAACATCACCTCACTGACAAGTTTACCTCTTATTTTTATTCTACTTGCCAAGAACATTTTGAGTAAAGCTGAATTAATTTGGGTTTCTTAGACAAGCCTAGTAACTTTCTACTATAATGTTGAAAAGAAATGGTTTTCTAGAACATGGAGAAACCTTGATTTGTTTTTTATGTTTTTAATCTAGAAAACATAATCTCTTTGGCATTGAAAACCAAATACTTGAGTTCACATGGGAAGCTCTGAGTCAGATGTCAGTTAAACAATCTTGCATTTCTGTGTTCTTGTAATGGTCTTTTCCCTGTCGGATTGTCATCATTTTTCTTTGTTACCTTTTATTACCTTGGAAGGGCTGTGAGAGGAGGAGGGGAAGGAGGAGGAGAACTCCTTCCTGCCATAACATCTTGAATCCCTCCAAAATGATCAGCTTGAGCATTTATCTTTCACCATATCTTTGGGGTCACAGACCCCCTTAATCTGATAGAATCACATTCTCTTCTCAGAAAAACAGTCCACTACAAATACATATTTCAATGACGTATCTGTCCTTGAGTATTCTCTGAGGTCCTCATTATGAAACGGCATTCTTCCTGAAGCCGTGGACCTGAGCTTCAGACACATTCTGGGGCCGGTGGGTTCACCAAGATGTTAAAAGGCTTCAGGAGGAAGTATGCCCAAACTTTGGCTGTAAACCTCCCTCACCTGAGGACAGGTAATTTAGGCAAGGATTTTAGCTGAAGGTGAAGTTTAAGGGTTAATTTTCAAAGCAGGGGCTAACTTTGCAGTGACCCTTGCCTGGGCAGAGTGTCATGGAAAGAACAGTAGAAGATTCAAGTCGTGGGAAGTTACTTTAGTGGAAGAAAGGCTTAGGATGTAGGGGAAGAGGGTGTAGCCTCTGAAGAGCCCAGACTGTGGAAAGGATGGCTGCAGTGACCCTTCCTGTTTCTCAGGCTATCCTCTGGAATCCCAGTGCCCACCTACTGGTGGATTGGAACACAAAAGGGAAGATCTAAACTATGCCCATTATCTTCTGCCCTCCTCTTCAGGATCACAGGTTCCAATCTTTCCTTCTTCCTTGGCTCCTTCCATCAGCATTTAACCATGTTCAAATTTCCCATCCTGAAAACCTTCTTTATTATTGAGCTCCTTCAGTTACCCTCATTTCCCAGCTTCATAGATGGATCTCTTGAAAGAACTATCTACACTGTCTGAAGAACCTCCACTTCCTCAGCCCGCACTCCTCAATCCACTGCACTCTGGCCCAGTCCTCAGCAGCTTTCTCCAGGGCTCACTGAGGTTATCATTACTAGTGTACTGCTAAATCCAGCAAACGTTTCTCATTCTCTACTTGCTGTCTCCAAAGCATTCTACCCTATTTTCCACTTTCCCCATCCTGAAACACTATTTACCCAGGATTTCCATGATGTCCAACTCCTGGTTTCCCTTCCACATCCAAGAGCATGATTCTCCTTCTGTTTGGTAGACTTCTCTCCTTCTTCCCTACATTGGAGACTCCTTTTCTCTCTCTGGGCCATTTCATTACTTCACTTATCATCTATTTTATGTACTTATGAATCCAAAATATCTCTAGCTAAGATACTTTTCTAAACTACAGACCTGTATATCTAACTGCCTGCTGAGGACAAGACTTCCAAGAGCAGGTTTGGCCCCCAGTGAATACATTTGGGAAGGGAGGGAGGAACATCAGAGGCAAGCCAGGTAAAGACTGTGACATAGAATTTGCCATAGGACCACATCCAAAATGCCCAAGTAATTTATATGGTTTCTCTTCTCCATCTCTTTAGCCCCATCTAAATGGCAATATTTGGCTGTCCCGTAGTCTTCCCAAATTGTATCATTTTAATCAAAAAGTAAATTTATTATTTTCCTCTCCTATTCTCCACCCCACTTCCCTCAAATATCAAATATACTCTTGTACAGTGAATGACACCATGATGTAGCCAACTGTTCAAGACTGAAATGTGGGGTGAACTAATTCTTCTCCCTCCATTATATACCCAAAGCATCTCTAAATTCTGTCAGCGCTACCTCGTACATTCACCTACTTCCCTCCTTTGTTGCTGCCACCACCCTATTTCAGGCTGCCCTCTTCCTTTACTTGTCTAAGAGTAGCCTTTCACTGGTCCCCCATCTCCAGAATTGCCCTCTACTGCATCCTGCACATTGAAGCCAGAGTAGTTAACCTAAAACAATTGGTCTCAAAACACTTCAGTGTGCCAATCTCTTGAAACTTTTCCCTGACTCTCCGCTGGCCTAGGATGTCCAGATTCCTTCTCAAGAGAAGCATTATACTGAATCGTAGCAGATGTCTTCAGACTTGAAGGTGCTCAGGAACCAGCTCTGGTCGTTAAGATGTTGTAGGTCTGGGTTGGTGCCTGAGTTCTCACATTTCTAACAAGCTCCCAGATGATGCTGATAATCCTGATCTGTGGACCATACTTTGTGGGCCAAATTGGCAAAAGCTGAAATCCCAGTTGTGTCACTAAGTCTGGGAACTTAGAAAGGTCACTAGCCTCTGTGTGTCTCACTTGCCTTGTATATAGAGTTGTCATAATGCTCCGCCTTCTCCTTAGGTTGGTTAAAGATGTTATAATAACTTGAAATAGAGTAACTGCTAAGTGCTAGTTATTGTTACTACTGGGCAAGAGCCTGAGTGATTTAGCCTCTGCATTCTTCTCCAAACACACGCGCACACAGTCTACCAGTTACAGAAATAAATGTATACATACCATTATCAAAATTTCACCTGGGAAACTGATACTTGAGATTCAAAACTCTTATAAACTATAACATAAAGAAAAATGTTTAACAAGTTGGATCCTCAAAAGTATTTTCAATTAGAATTAACAGGTATTCCAATTAAGGTAAATAGAATATTTATTGTTTTATTTTTTGACTAAGCCAAGAGCTTAGAAATAATGTTACTGATTCCTTCGTTTTATTTTTGTTAAATTTTAAACTACAAAGCTAGCATAATCAGAATCATAGTTTAACATCCGGGTTAATAAAAGATTTTATATATGTTATTCTCTTTCTTCTCCCTTCCCCTCACACACGCATCCACCGTACAACAGACTAAAGAATAAAACCACCTTTATTAGAACACATGTGTGGTTTGGAAAGTGTCACTTCATCCTGGGCCCCTCCTTTCAGAGTTCTAAGACAGTTGCAGAATAGACACAGGTATCATAATGGGGTCAAACGGTCATCAATTTTATCATTGTTAAAGCTGGCTTGGTAAACAAAGCTTTTTCTAAAGACCGCCCACCCAGGCTGAATGGAGTTTATTCCCCATCAGGGTGGAGCTTGGACCCTTGAAGAACTTTTTGGTGGGTCGGGCATCAGTGGGCTCCCTCCAGGGAGAGGGACAGAGTTGGGGCCAGTGCACTAGCAATTTCCATCACAGTGAGGTGGAGCGAAAGTGGATTACACCTGAGAGGGTCCAACTACCCAGTTACTTACCACTCCTTGAGTGGAGTAGAATCGGTGTGCCCCAGGGAGGGCAATTTTATCCACAATACTTTCAAAAGAGAGAAAAATTTTAAGTGACAAGTATAGAAATCTGGAGGAATGAGAGGTTCTCTCATATAATTTTTTTCTTAGTTATAATTTTTTAAATTATTTTTAAGCTTTCATTATTGTTTTCAATTACAGCTTACGTTCAATATTATGTTTATGAATTTCAGGTGTTCAGCATAGTGGTAGACAATCATAGACTTTACAAAGTGTTCTCCTGATATTTCATATGACCTTTTATTAAAAAAAAAATCCTGCTTTCTTACAAATTTAAGTCATCAACGTAAATTGTTGAAATGCCAAGCGAGAGAACTTTTAGCTGACAGCATGTCACAGACCTGCTTTCACAGTGTGACAGGGTGTTCTTCAGTTGGCCAGGGAGAAAACAGCAATGGGTGGTTGAGTTTTTAAAGTTCCAACATGTAGAACTATTTTGTTTCATATGTGACCTTTCCACCATCCATGCATGAATGACACGCTGCCCTGCCGGTGCAGCCCCTCGGACATAACACAGTGCTCTCTGGCTGTGGTCCACACCCTCCAGCACCCTGTCTCTCCGCCTCCACAAGTCAGTGGACACCCTACTGCTTAGGATCCTCCCTCCACCTTTTCTTAAAGACTAATTTTTCTTTAGATTATAGCTCCAGAAGAAGCTTTATCTGCAGTTTTATAGAAATGTCCTGAAATCTCCAATGTACCCTGTGTATAGGTTCAAGCATTTCCACATGTCCTCTCCCCTTTCTTCCCTCACTCTTTTCCATCCACAATATTTACTGAGTGCTCATCACATGCTAGTAATGTGCTAGACAGCAGCTGTGTGCTGGGAACATAGCATCTGTCTTGCTGGAAGCTTACTGTGGAACAGAAAGATTATCAAGGCTAACCTTTCTGTACCCTAAAGTACCAAGGGCCATGAGAACTTACAGCCAGGGTCCTCATCTAGTGGAAGAGTGACGGAGTAAAGACATTATTTGTGAGTCTCTCTCCTGTGTGAGCATAGAACCTTTTCATGGGTAGAGAATGGGTCTCACTGATGAGTTCCATAGATGGCCCAAAGCTGGCATTCACACGTCCTTTGTGAAACTGACGGAACTAAAGCACACTGTGTCTAGAGAGCCAGCTGCTCGATACTGTTGGGTTTAAAAGTAAAAAAGAGCCAGACCAAGGCCAATGCCAGATTGTGGAAGGTCTGAAATGCTATGCTAAAAAGCTTGGAGTATAAGGGTCACAGAAAGCAGTGTGATTCAAAGACAAGTCACTTAAAGACTTTGGGTTGGCCTCCATCTGTAAAATAGGAAGGAAGTGGCTATTCGGCTCTAAACCTTTAATATTCTATCACCAAACATCGGAGTTTTTTCCTTCCTGCTCTCATTCAGTACATATGTGCTCCAGGGACACAGCCCTGAACGAGGCAGGAAAGGTCTCTGCTCCTGTTTGTGTGACACATTTGTTTGCCTTAAAAATTCACATGCCGACTGATATTTAGGGTAAAAATGAAAATAACACTAAAACATAACCAATATTTGTCATTTTATACTGTGAACATTTGGTTTCCAAGGGAATGATAACAGATTTTTCCCTTTCCTCTAAACACTGAATTAGCATAAACAACCTGAGAGCAACATGCTATTTTTCCAAAGCTCTAAATGTACAACTGCCGAGAGAAGGCCGTGAGTTCTCTGACTATAATCAAGTCCTCTGATGGATGCTGAGAATCAACTTTGTCTAAATCTCTGAGACTAAGGACAGATAAAAATTAAATTAAACCTGGTTTTAAATATCACTATGTGATGCTTTAAATGGTGATCCCCTCTATCACCAACAAATTTTAAATGGTCAAGAAAGTAGCTTGTAATTATTGATGTGTTATCGCCAAAGTACAGGATACAGTTCTGCCTTGAATCTTTTTAAATCACTTTCTGGTAAGAAAATTATTATTTTCCTTCAGGCATAAATACTTGGAAAACTTCCACCCACTTTGAACCCCAACCAAAACACTGCCCCCTGCCCACTCGGCACACATAGTCACATATACTCACACCCACCCAAAACACACACACCGCACAGGCACACACATCACTACCTCATTTTTAGGTGAGGATCAAGAAAATAAAGCCAAGTATGGTATTGGGCTTTGCTTCCCTACTCCACAGTAAACCAATAATAGCTCCAATAAACAAAAACCAATGGAAATTGAGTTGCTGTGAACATTGCAGGGGACGTGTCCCTGCTAGCAAGGCTAATTGGGTCACTTTTCACAGCCAGTGTCAGCCTGGCTGCAGCATAGAAGAACCGGTGGTTATCTGGTCAGAAATTAAAACCCGGAGTGTCAGCTACAAACAAGGAGAGGGCTTTCATCTTTTTCTTTTTTCGAAAACTCACAGCAGGAACCCAAGCTCTCATGCCATACAAGCTTTTCGCCCATTTATATATGAAAACAGCATCAACAAAAAGGCTCTGATGAGCCTGGAAATCTGAATCCTGGTTGAATATTTTTCACTAACTACTTTATTAGCTTAAAAAAAAAAACTCGATTTGCCTTCCTAAACTTCAGTTTTTCTTACTTGTTAGATGAGAGAAATAAGCAAGAGAATTTCATCAATCCCTCCCAGCTCCTAGATTTAGTGATTCTGTGACAATGGGCCTGGATCAGAAGCGTGCTTTCATCGCGAAGCAAAACTAACAAAGTGACAGCAGAACCAGGAGGCTTCTCTTGATATCTTCCCGTGTTCACAGGGGACTCCTTCCTGATTTTCCCTACAAGCCTCCTCTCCTGTATTCTTCCTTGTACTTCCTTGCTCTCATCCTCTTTATCCTAATAACTGATGTTTAATTTTTTAAGTAACTTATTACAGAAAAGTCTGGTTATGCCATCAATTTATTGCAAAGTAGAAGTCAATTCTTGCCTTCTCCTTGAGAAAATGAAGTCACACAGAGCAAAGCTAAGAAACAAATTGTTCAAAATTGTAGTAAATTTAAGATTCTTTAAGTAGATCACCAAACCAGCATCCCATTTTGCTGATCTTAAAGAAAATCTCATTTTTATTTAACAGTCTGGTCCTAAATAGGTCACTCTTAACTAACTAGAAGTCTAGTCTAAAAAGAAGCTTGGTAAAATTTATTTCAATTAGTAATGTAGTATTAGAAGTATTTACAAAATTTTATTTACAAGCTATGTTCTACTTTTCTGAATTTTTCAGAAAAGGAATATTAGCTGATTGATACACTCTTGAGACTTGAGTTGCAATCTCTATAAAATGAGGAGTTGAAACTGATATATCTCTTCTCATTCTTATGTGCTATGATTAAGAACAAGATATTCAGGGAAATAAATTTGGTCTTTTGATTTGAGTTCATTTCATTTAATTTTTAAAATAAGTTACTCATGTATCTGGGACAAAATTCAAAAGGTACAAAAGACTAGACAGTGAAAAGTACATCTCACTACCTTCCCTGTCCGTTCATGCCATGCTGTGCAAAAGGGACTTCAGGCATTTTCAAGTTCAATGTCAGTTAAGACGAAGCCAAGTTTAACTGATCAGCACCAAATGTTACAACATTATTAGGATAAATTACAGTGGTGCCTCAGTACTCGTTGTTAATTTGTTCCAAAACTCATGACAAGTGCCAAAACTGAAGAGTACCAAACGATGAAGCATTTTCTTTAGGGGCAGCATCATCACTCATACAAATTCTAGCGCTATGAGTCCCGAGAAAGGACAGAGTAACGGAGTACTAAAACATTTTTTTCCCATTAAAATGAGATAAGTACAGGGTTTGATGAGTTCTGAAGCTGACAAGTACTGAGGTATGACTTTAATTTACAATATTCCACCTTGCAAGGCAGAATATAAATACCATGGTTTTGTTTTATTTTGTTTTACAATATGTGTATTTAGATGCTGCCAAAATGCCTGGTGGGATGTTCATAATGTAGTGGTTTTATAAAGTGTGACTGTGACCTGTCCCAAAAAAGCATGAAAACGGTCAACTGAGATTTAAGAATTTGGAGGCTGATTAGAAATTACATGCATGTAACAAGGGGTACATATGCCTTATGATCAGCCCTTAATGTCAAGCTGCTGGACTTCACAGAAGTGCCTGGGATTGCCCCTTGACCCCCGGTCAAGAGTGCTCCGTCTATCAGAGGTCTAGCCCTCTCCGACCCAGCCCTCTACAGGCTCAGTTGGTGTCTAAAGTCTGTAATGACCAGAATAGAAAGGTCCGAAGAGATGGACAGCAAATACCTACTGCATACCTGCATCTATCTGCAACACTGCTGGTAAACTCGCAAAGAGGAAGGATTCTTGTTATCCTTGGACTTGGCCTACCAGTTCAGAAGGGAAGAAGAAGGATCTGGAGCATCCTCCCTAGAAATCAAGGACAGAATGCTTACCTAGAGGTTTCTCTAGGTAAGCATTACCTAAGGACTCATAATTTCCCAATAGGAAATTCCGACTGTAAGTGCTTCTGCTTATTTTCTTGATCTTGAGCCATCATCACTTTCAATGAAGTAGAAATCCTTTGAAAATTATCATCAGTTTTGTCTGAGACATTTTTCAAGATCACCCAGTAAGTGTTGGGCACTTCCAGGCTTCAACTGAGTACAAGAACAAGGCATACTTGGTTGCTCTTAGTGAGCTTTCGTTATGATTATAAGGAATGCAACACCCCCCTAAATATTTTAATATAAGGTAGAATATAAAAAATATCTAAGAGAAACTCAAAGGCTCTCATTAAACACATCATAATACAACCTACAAATGTGCTTTAGGATACCTTAAAATTCAAAAACGTTTGAAGCTTTAAGTCAGAGGTGAAATAGAACTTGACAGACTTGTCTTATTTCAGAAAGCCCAGAAATGAGCTCTTCTTTCATTATTGTGTTTTGTGAATTTGAAGATCATAAGCCAACAGAATCTATAATGCTCATTAATGCCAAACAGATGAAAGCCAATATATTATATGGTTAGACTTGGCTTATTCTCAGGAAAGAATTATGATTCTTTATGATTTTTTATGATTATGATTTTGATTGATTGTGAAATCTTATTTATTGCTCTTAGTTGAATGGTGGAAAGATCCTCCTAACTAATTTGTTTAACTGGAGTTGTCATTAGGTAAGTTGTGGATTTAAAAACTGTTTTATAGGTTCTATTAGATAAAGAATACATTTATCATTTTATATTGGTCACTCCCCAAATAAAACCCACTCTTTATTTTATAAGACAGTTTCTAATGCAATTTATATATGCTCAGAATGGAAATGATTTGTTTCTTATATTTAAAAATGTATTTGTTTAAAAGAAAATTCTAGAACATAATTTTTCCGTGATTCTCCTATAGCGTGAAGAGATTATACAGGGGTGAGGTAAGCTGTGCCATGGAGATTGGAGCAGCTCCTCTAAATCCCTGGATCCATGGTTATTAATCTAACCTGCTCTCAAGCCACTGTTTGAATATGTTTGTCATCCTTTTAAGGTAAATTAATTAAGGATTGAGCTTTCTCATCACTCATTATGAAAGGAAATTCAAAAATAAAATATGGTGATTACAATGATCAATGTATAGTTCCTCATATCAGAGCACATGGAACTCAACGATGAAAAAAATTTACGAAGGACATTGTCTTTCCTCTCTGATGCGGTATACCCCCCTAGAATATTCCCCTGAACAGCATATTTTTTGTGTGATGTCATGCACTCAAATACCTGTCCCTATGGAGTTATCCGGCTGATTAGTGTGTGTTATTTAGATGTGGCATAGGTCACAGGTTTAGTCCTCCTCGGTAGACTTAGTTTATACAATGACAGATCATGCTTTTTGCAAAATAACATTCCATTTGTTATTAGACATAAGGGAAAGCAGCAGAAACAGTGCTATACAGATGGATCCATGGAACTCCCTCTCCATGGTAAGGAAAACAATTTCTAGGGCCCTGGCTGGTATGACTCACTTCATTGAGTGTTGGCCTGCAAACCAAAGCGTCGCTGGTTCAAGTCCCAGTCAGGGCACATGCCTAGGTTGTGGGCAAGGTCCCCATTGAGGGCTGTGCAAGAGGTACATTGATGTTTCTCTCCTTCTCTTTCTCCTTCCTTTTCCCTCTCTCTAAAAATGAATAAATAAAATCTTTAAAAAAATAAAATAACTACTAGGGTTCAGATAGTGATAGTATCATAGTTAAGGAGCATGATCAATAAGGTGATTTTCAAATAGAAAGGAAGACCAAAAACAAACAAAAGTATTATACAATTACTATCTTTGAGAAATTCCATAGAGCACTTGTCAAATTTTCCAAGAATCTAGTGGCAGGGGAAGTATTTTGATAATTATGTTAGATTTGCAGTGACCTCACAGACTCCCCCTCCAGGAAATGGGTTGATTTGGGAGATTCATACACAGGAAACACTTACCTTGCCCCTACCACGAGCTGACCCTATGCTAAATCGTTTTGGATAAATTATCTCTTTTAGTTCAGTCCTTGTATATACCAAATCCTAGCACTAAATCAGAACCTCAGACAGGACCTTGAAAAGATCTCAAGACAACTTAAGAACTAGATTTGCTCTTCTAGAACAGCTTGTATAGAAATAACTGCAAACTTTCAAGGAGTAGAAGGAAAGACTCAGCTTATATCTACTGAAATGACTGTAGTCCCTTTGCGTCAAAATTGTAGGAGAAAGCCTAATTATGAGTTTAAAAGTAGAAAGTTGGGATCTGGATAGACAGAGTGCTAAATAATCCAGTTTCATCTGAAAAAGCAATACTCGTTTTGTCTTGCAAATTTTCTTATATCCCAGTGTGGAAAAAAATCAAGGATGTTATTAAACCTACATATATGGTTATACTTACACATGACCATGAACTATATCTATTTCAGTAGCAGCTGCCAAAATTACATAATTCTGAATGTAATCCCTCCAAGGAAAATCATACAAAGCACTTTTTTTTCTTTGTTAGTATCTATAGAACAAGTTAACCACATGGAAAGCTCTAGTCAGCTGTTTTTGCTTCATGGGAGAATAGTTCATCAGTTCTCAGGAGAATTTATTATTTGACCTCTCTGCTCAAGACCTTCAGCTTCCAACGAACAGTGTTTGTGAATATACCCCTAGAGACTAATATCGAACATTCCACTACAATTCTATAGTGCTTGTTTTAGGTTATTTTTGATTGATGGCCTGAAGTTATGGCTTTAGTTATTTTTAACATTGTTTGTTGGGTTTTGTAAATGTCATGTTGGAGAAGGGAGAAAAATCTCCTCCTTTAAAATGGGAACTGCAGTCATAATTGTGTTTGTCCCATCAAGTCAAGTACACCGAAAGCCGACTTACCCGTGACTTCTTGATTCCTGCACCGCACTTGAGCCTAGAGTGGGATCATAGCAGCTGATATTGTTCTCATTTCACAGTTAAGAAAAGTAAGGGACAGAAATGTTAAATGGTTGCCGTAACACTGACTAGGTTGGATGCCAACTAGTGCTAAAGCAGTGGTGGAGCAATCTGCAGCGCCTGACTTCTAACCCAGTATTTCTCTCAGTACGCTACGTCTGGGGTTCCAAGCAAACAGCAGATGAGGAGTACACACAGGCCTGCTCGACTCCACCCTCAGAACCAGGGAAAAAAATGAAAGAAAGGTAGAAAAGGAGAACTTCTTTACTAGTTATTTCAGTTCTTTTATGTGTTTTAAATATGTGAATTTTTAATTTTCTGCTATAGAACATGTACTTATCTCATCTGGCCTTGTCTACACTGACCTGAGCACTTCATTTTTTCACGTATCTTAACTGCCCTAATTGTGTCAGATTTGGTGAAACAACCCTTCAGCTAACAGCATAGATCTCAGGAAACAAAGACCTTGCCATCTTGCTAAAGACACAGTTTGTCTCAAAATGGCGTGTGCACAGACCCAGAAAGGCCTGATATAGCTTCCAACAGAGAACTGAAGTGTCTGATCAAACAGTCAGAAAACTGTTGGTGAAAGCTTATTTGTGCCACTAGTTTAGAAAAAACCTTTTAATAATGTCCACAGATTAAGGATCTTCTTCTGCTGTTTCTTTGATATCCTCTTCAGCTGGTATTCAAAGACAGTCTAGCTGTCATCTTCAACTGTCTTCACAGGGAAAGTAAAAGAACCCTCCTTGCCAAGGACAGGCCCTTAGGCTTTACCCTCTGTTCTCTAACCTTTATTCTCGGTCTCCCACAGATATAACAGATATAAATTAATTCACTACTCAAGTAAACATGTAGCATACAAATTCTTACCTCTTTTATGCTTGAGCCTTTACCCTTTATTCTAATGATCTAAATTCTCTGTGTGTGTGTTTTCATTAATGCTCATGTTGGACTCCATGCCCTCCATGCCCAGAGAACTGGAAGTTCTCCATTTGTTTCTTCAGTCACAGAGCATATTCTGAAGTCCTGCTGGGCTCAGAGCTGAGACACACAGATGAAATAAGCAATAACCTTACTCTTGAGGAACTGACCAGTGAGAGAGAAACACACAGGGCAAAACCACTGATACAGAACATGGCACAAGAAAAATAGACAAAACAAGAGCAGCTACTCTGTCCCAAGAGAGATGAGAAAGTTACTGAGGAGGATTTCTCACTGGACTTTGGTTATGGAGGAGAATCATCAGGTGGGCAGGTGGACAGAGTCAGTGGAAGACAAGGAGGAGGGCATTAGAGAAAAAAGAAGGCATGTGTGAAGGCTCGAAGGCATAAAAGGACACAATGAATTTAAAGAACAGGAAGTCACGAGAAGTGCCTAAAGCATAGGTGGGGTCTGTGAGTGTGCCATGCAGTGCAAGGTTGGGAAAGGGATAAAGAAACGGTAGGAAAAGTAGGAAAGCTGGAACAGGGTCTCTATGCTAAGTAATGAAGTTGAGACTGTTTTACAATCAAAGAAGAGCTTTGGAGGTTTTCCTCCAGGGAAGGCAGATAATCAGATGAGTCTGAGAAAGATTTTTCTTAAGCATTGTGGAGGATGTTCTGGAATTCCCTGGGAGTATTGAGCTTATCATCAGAGAACAGAAGTCATGTAGTAGAAATGTGCTTGGTTCCACTCAACAGAGTAAGAAATCTTTAATAATATCTTCCGTTTAATGTGGTCCATCAAAGATATGAGGAAAGCCTAAATTAAGATTCAAGGGATGCTTCTGAAGTGGAATCAATAGGACGTGTGGTACACAATAAACATGTGTAAGAGTGCAGGCAGGGAAGGTGGAAAAGAAAATGATTGAAAGAGTTGCCTTAGGAGGCTATGTCATTTATATAACTATGCATGGTAATGGTTTCTGTAACTCTTTATAAAGTGCAGAGCAATATACTACCTTGTTCAATGAGGCTTCCAAAATGCTCTTGACTAGCCATCAACCCCCTGTCTACCCTCAGAGCAGCAATTCAAATTATAAAACCCTAAGTAGGAAAATGCCCACAGGTAAATTCAATTAAATACATTTCAAATTAAGATTCTGCCTTGACTATGGGAGTGGGGGGTGGGCAGGATGGACGGAGGAGGGCCAAGTTAGGGGGAAAAGTTAGGACAACTGTAATAGAATAACAATAAAAATGATGAACAGGCAAAAATAAAATAAAATTCTATCATTGAAATTTTAAAAAATATTCTGCATTCAGTATCAGTCTCTATCCAAGTTCAGTACATCAATCAGATATGTTTCAAAGACTTCAGTATTTTGTAGTAACACTTTCCAAGAGCATTTTAATATTCCTTATGTCATTTAGATTTAAATTCTTTCAAGTTCTTCCCTGAAGAAAAGCAGAATCAAATTTGCTTTAGAGAATCAATGAAAGACCTGAATGGGCAATTGAAATAGTCATACAACTCTTTTGGATGAACACAGATGCATTACGCAGGCAGAATGAAGCTACTGTGAATAGCCAGATGAAATTAAGCCAAAAAGCAAACTTTAAAGAACAGCACACTTTGACATATGTACAAAAGTAGTTCCTATGATATCACTAGCATCTATTTAGCAAAATTTATAGATCATGTATTAGAGATAGAAGTAATCTTAGATTCCACTTACTGTATATCCTCTATTTTAAGACATGTAATCAATGTGATGATTTTATATAGTACTAACATTACCTGACTCCATGGGGAACAAAAAACTGTAAGCAAATCAATATACTAACTTATCATTGATATTTACAATAAAGAATATATGGTGTTTCAATTCCCTCAAGTAAATAAAATTCCTCAAAGACACATCCACATACCTACATTGGAAACCAAAATACCCACATTATATCTAGTACATTTCAACTCCACCATGAGAAGGAAAAGCCCTCTCAGTTTTGAAACTTGTATCTACAGCAGGAAAGTGATAGGACCCATCAGGTTGTCCTCAATTTGTGCAACGGTTATGCATGAAGCTCATGTATTTGCAACCATGCCCTTGCTTTGCACATTTCCGTGGTAACTGAGTACAGAGACAAAGGGAGAACGTTATTGTCTCCCTCTGCCCTCTCTTGCTTCTCAGATAGTCCCCCTCAACCATCGACCCTGTGCGTCAACCTATAGCACCTCAAATCTTCCTTGTTAGGACAATTTCCATGGCCACCATTAGCATGCAAAATCCGTATCTGGATATGCTAGAACCATCTGGATTATTTCCCTGTTGACAAACATAAAGAAAGGATGGTTTAACACATACTACTTCTACTCATTTATCACCCACTAATTTTTAAAAACCTTTTAAAAATAAAACATCACATATGTGTAAAAGAATATTTTTACATACATGTGAAGTATAAGAGATAACTATTTGATTATAGGAATTAAAATGTCTTATATATTTGAAACTCTCTACCAATTTTGTAATCCTTTGGTTGTTTCTTCATTTTATAATATACTGGAATCCTTACAAAATAGAAGTAGTCTGGGAGTTCCCAAGACCTGAGAGGCCGCACTTCACAGTGCTATTATATACACCTAGGACTAAATAAATATTTGTGATGAAAGTGGCATTTTCCATATTAAGTGATAAAAGTTAAAGGTATATGCCCTATTTCACTATTAAGAGATAACACTTGATCACTGTAAATGAAAATAATCCTTGCATTTTAAATCTTTTCAAGGGAATTAGATCTTTTTTCCTCCTATTTCCAATCCCTCATTCACACATTAAATGCGATTGTACTCACTAAGAAGGGGTATTTCTGCAAAATTAATCAAACACAAAATTCAATGTTCTTTGCAAATAATTTTGGGATGCTCCATTGGGAACTTTTTAGTCTGAATTTTCATATTTCCTGTGAAAAGACTCACAGGTTCCAAATTCACAGTCTTTTCTCTTTTAGTGAAAAACAATATACCTAAACTGCTATACACAGAATTGGTGAAATTGTATATTCAGTAAGACACTCTGCTGGAAATGTCATCATTAAAATGAAAGATGGCAAAATGTAGAAATATAATTTATTTTTTAATATTTTATTTATTTATTTTTAGAGAGAGGGGAAGGGAAGGAGAAAGAGAGGGAGAGAAACATCAATGTTTGGTTGCCTCTTGCATGCCCCCTACTGGGGACTTGGTCTACAACCCAGGCATGTGTCCCATCTGGGAATTGAACCCGTGACCCTTTGGCTTGCAGTCCCGAGCTCAATCCATTAAGCTACACCAGCCAAGGCTAGGAATACAATTTAAATATAGCAAATAAAAAATAGCATTTATAATGCTATAAAAAGCAGCATAATAGTTCATTGATTTTCTGATTTTACTAAAATTTAAAAAAAATCTGAGATGGAAAATTAGAAAATATTCATAGTTCTTAATACATTCCAGTAAAACCAGAGATGACAAATTGCACTTTATTTTCTTCTGTAATGTTTTTTCTAAATATACAAAATAACTGGAATTCTTATCCTGGCCTTGGCTTTATATTTCGTATCAGCTTTTAATCCTGTAAGAGAGTGCTGCTATTATTCATTCTATATGCATGCGAGGTAGAAAGGTGATAGTTCTTCCAACCATTGGTGACTTTATCTGCACTTCTGCATCTGGGCAATTGTTCAACTGTAGTCACAAAGACCTGGCACATGCACTGAATCCTACCATCAGAGGAGTTTCATTTGGCCAGCTTGGTGTAGGACATTTACATGAAAATGCCCAGGAGGAAAGTCATAAACAGGCTAAAGCTAGAGATTTTGGAGTCAACAAAATATCTGAAGTCACAGGCAGGGAGCATGTCCCAAGGGAGAATATACGGTACAGGAAGATCTTAGGGCTCATGTGTCCAAATCATTAGGTACCCAATAAAGATGTAAGAACTAAACAAAGGCCTGGAAAATGCAATGTACTCGATTAATAATTTCTATTACATCTACCATAAAAAAGACTGTTCTTATTTCCATGGAATTCCGCCTCTGGAACTCTCCAGCAAGAAAGTAAGTGATGACACTTAGTGAAAGCCCTATCAACAGTTCATATTTATATCCCTGAGGTGAAATCATTCTATTTCAACACATCACATTCTCGTTGAATCCCACATTTAGTGAATGATGAATGCGAGATATTTTTCACGATCTGGCTGGTGGCTTGATGCATTTTGTCAGCAAAATACAAAGGAACTGCCAAGGCGGGAGCGTGGCCTTTCTTCAGTCACTCAAGTGTAACCACGGCTGCAGCATATTTTCTTAAATTGGTGAATTTTCTCTTAAGAAAGTATCAATTCATTCCAGGGCTGGACTCATATTGAGGTTTTGTAATTTCTCTTATCAACAAAATTTACCTTTATCTATGTGGATCATTTTCTTAATCACAGGATCGAACCAAAATGACAAATTCTCAGTTTGACTGTCAATACTGCACAGTGTCACTTCTTGGGAAGAAGTTTATGCTCAAGGACGGCAATCCATACTGCCTTTCGTGTTATGATCGTGTCTTTTGTAACTATTGTGAGGAGTGCAAAGGAGCAATTGAATCAGATTCCAAGGTAGGTCTTACCTCAGTTCACAGAGTTACAGCATATGAACAGTAGATAAAAGCTTTGGATTGCCTCTTTCCTTTAGTTAACTGTCAATATTCTATTGTGCTGCTACAGGGCATTAGGATCTTCAAAGTTACCATCAGTCAAGTTCCAAGCACTATGCTTAGCACTATGGAATGTAACACATATTTTCAACCTCACAATGACTTTAAGGGGTAGGTTAGGGTGCTAAATATTAAAGAAGTTAAGTTATCTGTCCAAAGTTACACAGATAAAATGTTGCATTACTTCTGAAATCACGGGAGTATAAATGAATAAATGCACAGATATTAGATTTGTACACATTCAAAAATTGATATTTTTCTAATTTCAAATCAGCCTCATCACACCTATCCTGCCCTGAGACCATCACATGGACAGTCTATTCCTCCCACAAAGCACATTATTGTAATTTTTATTTCTTATCTTTTTTTTTTTGCCTTTTTTTTAGCTAGGTGGTATTGAGATTTTGTTTAGTTAAGTGTCAAATACCAGTAAGATATGACAATCTAAAAGTAAAGATTGTTCCATGAAAGACCTCCCTTGTTTATAAAAGGAAGGTAAAGAAAACGTGAAGAAAGAGGAGCGGGTCCATTTATTTTCTCTGTCTTTGGTGACCAACCAGAAAGCCCCAAACTCTCACTCTTAATTGCCCAGGGTATCTCCTCTCTATGGGTAATAGTATCAATAGCAGCTTTCCCTTGACCTACCAGCACAACCTATTGGCACCCAAGTCCCAGGAGTGTTGGTAGTGTCTTATAAAATAGCCTGCTTTATTGCAAACACATTTAATTAACTTCTTCACTGTCTCCGAAGGATCTTTGTTACAAAGGCCGGCACTGGCATGAAAGATGCTTCAACTGTGCCAAGTGCAATCACTCTTTGGTGGAAAAGCCTTTTGCTGCCAAGGATGAGCGCCTGCTGTGCTCGGAGTGCTATTCTAACGAGTGCTCCTCCAAGTGCTTCCACTGCAAGAAGACCATCATGCCTGGTAAGATCAAAGGGGAGCCGGCTCTCTAACTGAAGCCGCAATGCTTTGAGTTAAGCTCAACAAGCACAGAGAGACTGTGGCAGCTAGCAACCAAATCCTGCTTCTGAGAAAAAACACCTTCGTTGCTATCCCTTGACTTCATTTAGTGTGCTGTGGAAATAAATATGATTATTTCTGTCTTGAATGGGAAAATTAGGGTGTTCTGCATATTTCCATAAACCTAAGTCATAGGAACAACTTGAACTAGCATGTTAGCCATGGAGCAAAATCAAAATCTACACCAACAATATTAACACGGCATTAAACCCCCTGCCCTGGATAGAACCAGTGGCAGCTTTCCTCTCTTAGGGGAGAAAAGGATGTGTTGCACTTTTAGGCCAGCACCAATTCTCTCTGTTTCAATTCTCTTCTCAATCTGTATAGACAGCAACATAAGAACACGATTCTCTTGTTTTCTTACTACGGATTCAAAGACGTTCTGGGAGATCAGAGCTGCACATCAACAGTCTCAGGAGTCAGTGCCCTGGCATTCCTAATGTTCCTATAATATGGCCCAATTCATCTAAACCACATGCAGCCTTGAATTCAGAGTCCCTGCTTACACTACTTTCAAATCTCAAAGTTGTAGCTTACAGAGCACATGATTTTCAGTGGAAGTGTGATCAACCATCATTGTGGCAGAACTCTGTATTTTTTTCTAGATAAATGTTTTGGAAACCAACAAAACATTATTTTTATAAGGACAATTAGTTTATTATCTCAACTTTAAAATAGATTTTTAAGTAATTTGATTTATCTTTTCTTAAAAGAAAATAAAGTTATGCTTGATTTGTACTAACAGGTTCTTACTTTGGGGGTACAGGTTCCCGCAAAATGGAATTTAAGGGAAACTACTGGCATGAAACCTGCTTCGTGTGTGAGCATTGCCGACAGCCAATAGGGACTAAACCTTTGATCTCCAAAGACAGTGGCAATTACTGCGTGCGGTGTTTTGAGAAGGAGTTTGCTCACTATTGCAGTTTTTGTAAGAAGGTAATTATCTGAAGAGAATGAAGCTTATGGAATCTTCCAGATCACTCTGCTTTTCTAGCTGCATTATACATTTGAAATGAACTGATACTACCATATTATTGCCGTCTTTATACATTCACGCTAGTGTGAATTCCAGTGTGTCCAACCTGTGTCTGTGAGGATGGCCATCTCTCCTCATCACCATAAAATTCCACCCAGAATAGGATTTAATACTCCAAAATCTCAAGTGACTTGATATTCCAGTTTCATTCACTGCTTTATACTAGATTTCATGTATTCTAGTAGAGAACACACATCTCTCTTTGAACAAAATATTGCAAAGAAAATAATTTTCAATCCACTTAATTTCAGAGAAATACAGATTTGTCTCAAAGAGTGATAAAGTGAACCAATTTTAAAAAAGAATTTTACTTCCTCACATTGTCTCAGCAATGCAAATGTTTTCTTGGCTTGAACATTTTATATTTTTAAAGAGTAGGTAGGCTCAAGAGAGTGATGAGATCATCAGGGAAATTCATTAGACAGCAAGAGGGCTAAAAGCTTTTAGTGGTTTCCCTCCCTTCCAGTACCAGAGACTATCGTGTGGGGCCTTTTGACTTGGATACCCACTTCAAACATATTTTGCAATAGAAAAAAAAAAAGTGAATTTTTTCAAGTACACTTTGTCTAATTCTTATCTTCTAAGCTTTTTTGTGTGAAAGTCACTCTAGCACTTTTATAAAACCTGTCTCTAGTCCATAAGACATGTATATTGATGTTCTCGAAGAAATCCTTGACCTGTGAGGCATCATAAGTTTAAAATAGAACTATAAATTGTGATGAGAAAGCTGAGTCATGAAAATATATTGGACTGGTACAGCAATTTCCGAACACTTCTGATACAGGGATTACTGTGGCAGATTTCTTCAGACTTTGCGTTCTTGCATCTGTACAGCTAGAAGGCTCTTTGCCACTTTCCATAAATGCATGTACAAACACACATGCACACAAACACACACACAGTAATTATATATATATATATTTATATTTATATTTATATATTTAAAATACTACTACTGCATCTGAGGAGGCATCAACCCCTAAGTTATATAAACCCCTAAGTTACATAAACCCCTAAGTCATAATTCTTAAGTAATACTACAATGATGGCTGAAAATTACGAATGATAGTACCATGACATCCTATTCCATTACACTGCCAGAAACATGACTTAGAAAATGACTTTATCAGCCACAGCCAAACCCTATATCCCTGTGGCAGGTGAAGCTCCAAAAAGTCACCAGAGTCAATGACAACCATTTAGAAACAGAACTGGAAATAAAAATGGATTTATCTCACTATTTTGAGGGACAAATAAGTGGGCCATTTTTAGGCTGTTTCCTAAAGATTTACCCTAAAATATTAATGAGACTTATGGGAAATATCTTAAAGGCATTTACTGGGGACACAATATAAAGCTTCTGTGACACTGTAAGGCTTCAGAGGGGAACTTCTCTAGAACACCAACTGCTGAGCACTGCCTGGGGCCAAAGCACGGGCACTTCCCCGCTTACGGGAGCCTGTCCTATATTTAGGCCATGATTTGAGGTCACCAAAAATTTATGAAATGTTTGTATTGGGTAATAGACAGATCGTGGCATGCCAGATTATTTTCTATTTAGTTTTTTAAGCCGCAAGTCCTTTAAGGAAAGGGGGACATACATGTTTCTCATCAAGACGATCCAAGCTGAAAAAAAAATAATAATTTGTTTCAACCCAACCAAAACAGAACAAAACAGGCAAAACTACTTGACAATCAAACCCTCAGAACTTTTTCCATAGGTTTTGTTTTGTGGAACTAAAATTTATTTTCTACCACACAGCAAATAGCCTCAAACTACAAGTGCTTTGAATTAAAGTTTCTCAAGATTCAAATAGGGTATTCTGCAGTTCATTGGCTGTCATGTACAAGGTGTAAATTTATTGTGTTTCTCCTTTGTCAGAAAGAAACTTGATCTAAATCTTGGGAATAATCAGTGGTAAAAATGAAGCCTGAATATTAGATTCATTTTAGCCCACCTGCCTCTTCAAAAGGAACATAATCACAAGCAAACTATTTTTTTGATTTTCATGAAATTCTTTTTTTAATTTAATCTTTATTGTATTTTTCCCATTACCGTTCAGTCTCTTCATTTCCCCTCCCTTCAGCAATCATCACAGTATTATCCATGAGTCCTTTCTCCCTTTTCCTCAATCCCTCTGCCCCACCACTAGCTGTCATTCTGCTCTCCATCTATGGGTCTGTCCCCATTTTCCTTGTTAGTTCAGTTTGTTTATTAGATTCCACATATGAGTGAAATCATATGGTATTTGTCTTTCTCTGGTTGACTTATTTCACTTAGCATAAAGTTCTCCAGGTCCATCCACACTGTCAAAAAGGATAAAACTTTCTTCCTTTTTTATAGCTGAGTAGTATTTTATTGTGTAAATGTCCCATAGTTGTTTTATCCACTCCTCTGATGGACACTTGGGATGCTTTCATATCTTGGCAATTGTAAATAACATTGCAATAAACATAGAGGTGCTTATGTTCTTTCGAATTAGTGTTTGAAATAGACATTTCTCCAAAGAGGACATACAGATGACCAATAGACATATGAAAGGATGTTCAACATCATTAATTATCAGAGAATGCACATTAAAACCACAATGAGATATCACCTCACACATGTCAGAATGGCTATCATCAATAATTCAACACACAGTAAATACTGGTGAGGATGTACAGAAAACCTTTTACACTGTTGGTGGAAATTAGATTGGTGTAGCCACTGTGGAAAGCAGTTTGGAGATACCTCAAAAATTAAAAATGGATCTTCCTTTTGACCCACTCTGGGAATCTATCGGAAGGAACACAAGCAAACTACTTTTAATGTTCCAGTGTGCCTTCTCCCTAATTAAACAGTCTTTGGGGTGTATATAGTTTTATTTTGCTGTGAACACAGTTTTTCAAGTTTGAGTCTCTTAAGCATTGCCTGCTAATCATTTGACCAAACAAATGAAAGGACTCTTGTACCCCGCTGGGCCTCATGTAAAGCATTTGAAGGCAGCAGGGAGTATTTTAAATTGCTCGAGTTCACACACACCATTATGTTTCTCATTTACTTAGTATAGTTGTTCTTTCCTTTAGGAAAAATAAATTTTCTTTCAAATACCTTTAATTTTTTAGATATTTGTTGTTAGATTTTAAAATGTCTTTAGAATAATTGTTTAAAAACTCTCTGTCACAGACAAATAACATTTTTTTAAATATGTCGATGATATGATTGATGACCTAGAATAGGCTGTACATTTTTGTATCTAGTTAATTGAAATGCAAAGATTACCAGAGCCATCTCAGATACAACATTGTGTCAGTCATTCTAAGACATGAACACATTCCAAGTTCCACAGCTGCTGCAAGTCAATAGCTGTGGTTCTGAAAGGTGCTATGACTTAAAAATTGTTCCATGGGAAGAGTTGTCCAGTATTCACCCATCTGATTCTAAATAAAGATGCTTCTGCATTTTAAAAAGTAGAATCCATGGATTAAATTGGTTTAGAAAAATATATTATGGAACAATCATAACTATCTCTGACAAAACGATAGCAGGTCACACATGGAGGCTCAATGTATACCCGGTTCTCCTTACTTCAAGTCCTGAAGTGGAAAACTCACACAGGTGCCCACAGTACTCTTTTTGTGCTAGATGTAATCCTGGGATTGCTTTCCAAACACTTCTTCCTCTTGGTGTTCATTCATTCATTCATTCATTCAACAAGGACTAACTGTTTACCACTGCAAAGTTATCTTGCCTCACTATTGTAATATTGTTTAAGCACACGGGCTGTGGAGTCAGATTGTGCACATTTGAATGCCGGTTCTGTGTAACACTGGCAAGTGACATCTACTCTAACCCCAAGTAGTCGCTCATTTTTTAAGGAGTAAAGGTAATAATCCCTACTGTGTAGAGATGTTGAGAATAGTTAGAGGTCATTCCCTAGCTGAGGATTAAAAAAAAACACTTAAGAAGTTTTAGTCATAATTAGCAGACAATGGTGCTTATCAATTCCATTCAAGGTTGTTGCTGCTGGATATTGTGGAACATGGAGTAAAGCCTTCGGTGGGGGGGGAAGCTTTTTTGTTTGTTTGTTTATTTTCAGCATCCTTAAAAGGTAAACCTGGAACACAAGATAGAAAATATCCTAGTTCTAATGGCAGATATTTGAAGACCAACAAGGAAGTCACAGAATGATGAGCAAAGGAAGCCACAGCCAACTTTCTTTTTCATCTTTCTGGATCCATTAAGGCCCTCTTCTTTTCTGCTCCATTGTGGGAGAAAAATTAGGATATGCATCACCAGTTCCATTTAGTTCTTATAGTTTCCTGCTTCCCACAGCAGTTCAAAAAAGTCATAGGACAAGGACAGCTTGACACAGAGTGGTCGAGGAGCCCGAAAAACCACTTGTGGGCATAGAAGAGAATCACAGCACGGCTCCCACAGTTACTACCTTTTTCGTGATCTTTTGGCAGGTGATAACTTCAGGTGGGATAACATTTCGTGATCAGCCATGGCACAAAGAGTGTTTTCTGTGTAGTGGCTGTAGGAAAGAGCTCTGTGAAGAAGAGTTCATGTCCAGAGATGGTTATCCATTCTGCCTGGACTGCTACGACCACCTTTACGCGAAAAAGTGTGCGGCCTGCACCAAACCCATTACTGGTGAGTCTTTAATACACTCCTCCCACGAGACAGCTGTGGCTATGTTAATGCTATATAGTTCATTTCAACAATGCAAGATTAAAAAATGGGTAAGCTTTTCCTTATGTTCCTTTTTGAGATAAACACAAAATGTGTAAATACATATATTACACAGACCACTCAAGATAAGTATAGAGTATAATTAGGATCACTATATTCTATAGAGAGTAATTAATGCCAAACCTAATGGTACTGATGCTCAATTAAAGTATTAGTTCAGGGAAAGAGGAGAACAGGATGAACTGAGAGGTCAGAGAAGACCTTCAAGAGGAAGCCTGATCTGAACCAAAACTTTTAAGGATTTGAGTGGGAGGGAGGGGTACTTGGAAATCAAAACCCTGCTTAATTCCAAACAAGGGGGGAGGAGACTTAAAATGGAAAAGTTGTAATTAAATGTAGGTATTGTACAAAACCCCAAAGCTGTACTAATTAGGATAAATTGGTTAGGAATTAATTAATCTTCATTTTAATATGCTTTTAACAAAAGTATTCTCTTTACTCTCTTTTCCCTTGCCGTACGTGTTAGTTATGAATAGATAAAGTAAAACAAAGTAGCCTTCTGCTGAAGAAACAAAGTACTTGCGACGTGATTTGTAAATAACATAAATGGTAAATCACTGTGTTAAGTAGATTTTCAAGGTCAAAAACAACACTTTATGTTTCCTTCTGGGACCCTTCCAAATTGCTGCTGCTACAGAAAAAGAACTAAAGCTAACACGGCCTGTGAGACACCCAGCAGCTCTTCTTTTAGGCAATTTATTGTCACTGAACAAGGTGGAAGAACTCCCCATTCCTCGGATTCTAAGATTATATTTTCTATTTCGGTTTGTGTAACATGGGAGTAAAGATTATTATATCCCTCTCCTTCTCCTCCATCTTTAAGCATATCACAAAGTGAAAGTCGAATCTTCATGCATCTGTAAGGAAGGGGAACAGTTTTGCTGCACACCCAGCTTGGCAGGCTTCTACTGGCTTGCAAGTGGAGACGGAGAGTTGCTCGCACACACAGAGTACGGTCCTACTTGTCTACACGGGGCAGCACGTTTTTCAGAATCTAACAGTGGCCCTCGGGATGCGTCTGGCCAGCAGGCATGTTTTGTTTGGCCTGCACGTGTTTGGAAAGAGTATAATGTAATGTAATGTAAAATGCTGTCAGCATGAGTGGACTGCCCTCACATTCCGGAGCTGGGTCACTGTGTCATGGAGCTAAGTGGCTGCCCCATTGTGTAGGGGGTTTCCTCTCTGTCCCTCACATCTTGTTTTCATCACTCACCTACATCACCCTTCAGCCCTTTCGAGGACTTGCTTTGGCAATTCCATACAATCAGATTCCAAAGCTTGAACTCTCCAAAGCTTAGGCTCCATTTTACCTCCTGCCCTTTCCACATCTGCAAGTCCTGCAGTCAAGAGAATAAGCCACTGTTTTCATTGATTTTACCTAGAAAATAGGGTATACAGAAATGCAGTAGTGCCTGGACCTCCAAAATCTACTTGATAGGATCTGCAATCACAACCCAACTGATTAAGTCAACTTATTCTAGAACACTTTTCTTGAACTTGTCACAAAAAAGGTGGGGGGAGGGCTTCCATGAGGAAATGAGAAAATTAAATAACTCAAAAAGGATTTGAAAACTTTCCAGGGGATGGAAATGGCTAATATTCATCTGCAAAGAGCCTACGTGAGCCCTGAACTTGATAAGGTTCAATTGTGATGTATAACAGGTTTTTTTCTCACAATGGTTGCAGGCCAATCACTGAGCCCAGCTGCTAAAGGTTCAGACCACAGCAAAAGCACATGATTCTGCATGTAGCAGAAGGATGATCAGGAACTATAGATTTGACCCAAAAGTAATCCAAATGGAAGACTATGTATTTAATTTAGAATGATCAGTCTTTCGATAATTATCTTAATCTTCTTTTGGTCCTGTGACTGAGAGATACCAGACACTAAAATGCCTGCAAAACTTCAAACTCACTGCAATATTTTTTACCTAATTCTTACACTTATAATAAGTCCTACAGCAGGTACTTCTTTAAAATTGAGCTATTTTAACTAATGTACGATGGGGAATTCTTATAATGCCATATATTTATCTTCTGAAAGTTGCATATTCATGCAAATAATATGTGACCCTAAGGAACTAGGTTGGAATGTTTTCAAAATACTACTATACATTAACTAAATCTGTAAGTGATAAGATATACTTTTTTAATCCCATCACAATGAATTTGAGTCATCTGAACAAACTCAAGGTAAAATTACGTATTTTTCCTCCTCCTCTAACATAGGACTAACTCTCAAACTTTCTGGGGCGAATGACACGGCCTGACGTAGTGAGCAGTGCCCTGGACCAGGGATTAGATGGCCTCGGTCATGCCCCTGCCTCCGCCTAGGGTGTGACACCACGTGACCAGTCACACCCGTGGTCCTCATGTGCCTCATTTTTGAAATAAGAAGTTGAACAGGATCACATCTGAGCTCTCTTTCATTTCTGTTAATTTTGACTCAAGGAGTTTCGAATATTATGATTTCTTCAGTAAGGGGTACTAATGTTTTGGGGTCATATTTTTTACAAAAGATAAATTCAGGCCTAACTTGGTGGAGGTAAGAGCACAGTCTCTGAAACCAGATAGCCTAGGATCAAATCCAGATCTGCCACTTACCAGCTGGGGCATTTGGGCAAGTGCTCAAACCTCCCTGTCAATTTTTGTATGCAAATTGGAGTTGGTGGCACCACCTACCGCATGAAGGTGAGGTGAGAGCTGTATGAAGCAATAGGAGGAAAAAGGTTTAGAATATTGATGGGCTCATTTTCAAGTGCTCAATAAATGTTAGCTCTCATTCTACTGAATTTTCAGGAATAAATATAGCCAGATAAAAAGAGGTACTAGAGACCTGCTTCCTGGATGACATTCTTACTGCCAAGGACCCTCATGACCTGAGGGAGTAGGCATATCTAAAATTGAAAAAAATTATAGACCTCATATGTTGCGCCGAGCCTTTCTTAAATTCCTACCAGTTGCTTCAGTTTTTCTCCATCTTTGTAAAATTCTAGAATTGTTTTTACATTTACCACTTGTAAAGGATTACTAATAAACTCAAGAAAAACTCATGAGCATCAAAATGCTAAATGTGTAATCATCAATTTTACGAACATATGAACAAATTTACATATATAGAGAACATTATTGTTGTAGTCAACTTATTAATGTTTTCAATAATGTTAAAAGAGTTAATTGGTTTATTATTGATTTATTAGAAAGTGATGATAGCACCATAAATAGCATGGTATAAATTTAATCAAAGAAAGCAGAGAAATTTGATATAAATATATCTATGACCTAGTAAATTATATGTAAAGACATCAAATAATGTTTCTAGGATGGAAATAAAAATTCATTATAATAAATTAAGGAGAGTTTATCTGAAATAGAATGCTTATTCACTCTTTCTACTTCACCATCCCAAATGGAATATTTGGAAATTTTATATAAATCACCACATGAATTACTTTAACTTCACTCTATGGGTGACAAGAGGGTTTTTTCTAAGACTTTTCTCAGGAGGTTTTTCTCTAAGAGAAAACTTGGCAAATAAATAAGACCCCAACAGATTTAGGCTACCCCAACCCCTTCCCAGTTCCTAGACATTTCTGCTCTTCTACTGCTCCTCACAGTCAATTCCTTGAACTGTACCTTGAATTCATATGAAGGATATAGAGATAGTGTCTCACTGAGACTCAAATGCTAACTTTCCCAGAAACACTGGTGCTCAGTGAGGCCCAAGTGGTAGAGACAGACCAAGCACTCCTTGGAAACTAATCATTGGACCACCAGGTCTCAGAGTGATCAGATTCACAGATCTTTGCCACAAGCCTGGTCTGGAATTGTCTCTGGGCAAGGTGATAAGGTCAGGTTAGGCTACCTATGTGATAATCTGGACGAAATTCTCTACTTGGGGCTTTTGGGAATTGTGTCCCAAGCTACACTATGACCATGGGACTTTATCCTAAGTAAAATTTAAACATGGAAAAGAAGGGAGGGAAGAAAACTAAACATCATTAAAACGTTAGATGTGAACCTAGGAAATACACATTTATTCTGTTTTACCCTAATGCTGCCTCTCAGAAAACAGAGCACAAAAAAGGACAAAGATATCTGTACTTCAGTATCTTTTCCCACTGCACTATACCACACTGCACTGTCTTATCCATCTTAGCAGTCCTTATCTGTTTGCAAAAACATGTGTTTTTTATATCCAAATGCTACCTACTTATGTAATTATGGAAAACTTTCACTGGGACTCAGACTGGATCTCAACGGTGGAAACTTGCTTACGGGTGACATTCCCAGATGGACATGGAGCCACAGGGGTAGCATTCTTTTTTTCGGTCACTTGCCTCAATATAGTCCTGCTCTATCTCCAGTTCCTACAAGAATTTCTGATAGAATGCTCGATCTATTCATTGAAAAAAAAAAAAGATTATTCTTTCTTTCCAATTTCTTTACAGGTCTCAAGGGTGCCAAGTTCATCTGCTTCCAAGACCGCCAGTGGCACAGCGAATGCTTTAACTGCGGGAGGTGCTCAGTCTCCTTGGTGGGGGAAGGCTTCCTGACCCAGAACAAGGAGATCTTCTGCCGCAAGTGTGGCTCTGGGGTGGAGACCAACATCTAGAAGGAGACGGTCCTTCCCTACCTAAAATCCACCTTGCTTTTGTTCTCACTAAACCCAGAAGTTGGTTGAAGTCACATTTCTGACTTAAGTTTTAAAAAATATCAATGTAGAGTTCATAACGGAAGGGTTTGGCAAACGTTCTGATTGAACTGTATTATAAGAGCACAAAAAAGCACAGTTTAACAGAAAGGAATATATACTAATTCACAAAGGCACTTCTCCTTGCAAAACACTGCACTCTGCTGTTAGAAACATAAGAAATTATCTCTTTATTGTAATCAGGTATATGACCTATACAAAGAAGTCATGGATGTTATTACTGAAGACAGATGTTTGTCAAAGGTGCAGAGTCAAAACAAAATTAAGAGATCAAATTAAAAGGCATCGGTTTGCATTCCTACCGAGCCAGTTTTACATAATGTGATATGAACAGTAGGGCCACAGTGATCAGGGAAAACTGATAAACAATCATCACATATAAGAATTCTGTCATTTTATCTTTCTTTTATCACTCACACATACTGACTTGGAACACCAAAACTGCAATTTGCCCTCATCGGCACTGCTTCCACAGCTGGCTGGTTCCCGAGTTTAATCAGTGGAATCTGAGGATTGTAGGCGTTGTGGCTTTCATATATTACAGAGATACAGCGGGTCCTCCCTACCTGGGGATAGTCAAAACACAGGTTTCAACACGTTTTGTGTTAAATGCACTTTCAAAGCCCACATGATTTTTCTAAAGACTTACTTTCTTTCATGAAAGAAAATGTCTATTCTTTCAAATGAGCTAAGCAGAATAATCATTGTCCCCAAAGGCAAACCTTTAAAGTAAATAGATCATTAAATCATCACTTGTGGAAATGAGTTTTAGGGAAGGGATTGAGTGTTGGAACACGACTTTCATCCAGATATCTAAAGGCATAATAGAATGCATAATTAGCTCTGAGCCTCATGCATTCTGACTTCTAAAATTACATTGATGATTAATGGAAGACCATAAAAGTGGGCTTTAAAGACAGCTAGTAATAATAAGAACTGAAAAAGAGTAACTCACAGCTGGTGATTCAGGACCCGGAAAGCAGCCCAGTAGAGCCACATGGGCTATAAGCGAGCCCTCCCACCTTCCCTCCAGGCCTGCGCCGTCCTCCCCACCCAGGCCGACCATGCCCCAGAGGTGCACTCACAACCCAAAGCAGCCATTCTACAAAATAAGTCCATTTTATTGGTCTTAAGGGAAGTAATAGCCTTAGTGAAAAGTCTAGCTGCCCCTGGACGATATTTTTCACACTGTGTGGGACAAATACAAAGCAACCTCTGCTCCCTCATTCAGTCCACTTGAGTGGGGTGGAGGGAGGTCAGGAGAAGAAGCTCACAAAGACATGACATTTTTATGTATCTGCTCCCAGATTATAACATAGCATTAAACTTTCTGATTGAAATCTAATTATATGTTGTGGCTGATTACCATGATTAAAATAGCATCACAGGGGATCCAATTAAAATTGTTATGGAAACACAATTTTTGAAATAGTTTAAAATGCAAAGACATTTGGAGATGCTAACAATTTAGAGATACTAATAAAAGGTTAGGCTACCTACGTTATTTGAAAATAGTAATTGTCTTTCTTTCTTCTTCTTTTTTTTTTTTTTTTTGTATTAACAATGCCAAGGTCTTTTTTTCACATTCACTTTATAAAATGTAGGAGCAACTATCAATTTTTTCCTGATTTGTTTGAAATTTCACATAACAAGGAACAAGATATGCCAATTTTTCTATGACCTAGAAAACAATAAAGCATTACATATTTAGAAAGCCAAGGCATTCTAAGACTGGATAGACACACAACGTGTAACATTAACTCAGTTACCAATTATATATAAACATACAAAATGTAATGTTTTCTTAAACAATTGGCATTATCAGGGCATTTTTCTACATGTAGGGGGCGGGATCAGGCTTGAATGGTAGTGGTGCTGATGCCAGGGGAGGGGCGGCCAGGCTTTGGAAATGTAGGAATGTCAGATAAACAGATCCTTTCCCACAGCTTATGAAAAGTGTCACAGACCTTATACTATCATTGATTTCAGGTCAGTCAAAGAAAAAGCTCTCTAAAGGACCCATTTAAAGATGTAACTGATGGCCTCGAGAAGCAGGGGGCTCCCATGGATTCAAAGAGCAGCATCTGCACAGGCAGGAAGCAGTAGCAAGTCCCGTGCTAAAAACAGCCTGATGGCCTGGGCACAATAGAAACTGCCCCAAAGAGCAAGAAGAAATGAGATTGCTAAAAGAGAAAGGGTCGGATGACAGGAGAATGTTAACTCTCCTTTAAGTTTTATAAAAGGTTTATATTTGACATAAGGTACAATAGGAAGTTACCAACTATTCTTAAGTAGAGGAGAAAAAACAAGGCAACAGAGTCTGAGAAAGATCCTGCTAAGAATTCTGTGCGGCCCAGAACCGAAGAGGGTGAGATCCAGAGTCGGCCTCCTCATGCATGCAGTTAGTGGTGATGCAAGTGAAAAGAGAAAGATAAGTATCAATAAGTAATAATAAGAGCTATATCTGCAAGACAACAAATCAAAATATTTCATGTTATCACATGATTAGAAATGACGAAAATGCAGAAAGGAATTTCTGCTTCCATGCTAACAGGTAGGGCGCCCAGGGGCTCAGTGTGCACTCTAATAATGGACTGCAGGACAACTCAGACCCATTGGTTAAAGGAGTTGTGACAATGCTACCGTCACGAGTTCAAAACTTACATGGTCAATATAACTATACAAAGAAAGCCTTCTGTTATATGCTGTACCACAAATGAAAAATCAACCCCAAAATATGTCTGATGTTAGTGACACCATTTTTTAATTTAAGTAACGTACTTTTTAATCTACCTGGCATATTAATAATCGTATTTTAAATAAAAAATGATCATTATAGTATGTTTTAGATACATGTAATTGAGCACATAAATTATTCTCAAAGACATTTAGAGATACATATTTATGATTGCAATAGTATAGTTTTTACTTAAATTATGAATCATGGTTTTCAAACATTTTTATGCTAAATAAATTTGCATAGTACATATTTCTCATATTATTTTTAGTTCTTTAGTTTTTACATTAACTGTATAGTAAACAGAATACATATGAATACATATAACTTTGTAGTGTTTCTACTTCTTACATAAGAAGCATGATGGGTTTTATCTTCTTGTCCTGTCCATTTTTACAACACCCAAACTATCTGTTCAGATACAATTTCAAAACATTAATTTAAAAAAATGACATAACTGAATTCTGTCTGACCCAAACATTAATGCCTTTCCTGTGAACCACATCTGTGCTTTTTCTTAGAGTGATCAACTTTTTAAAATATCCCGAACTAAGAATTATTTTACTTTTAATTATTATTTTTATGATTCTAAATATATTGTATCACAAGTAATTCACTTCAATTGAATTTTCCAGTTTTGACTGAGAAAGTATGTTAATTTCTTATTATTTCTAATTGGAGGAACTGTTAAAAGTCTTTTTATTTCATCTAAAGCAAAATTTGTGTTTGTAACACAAGCCTTCTTTAAACTTATCTAATCAACACTAGTTAAGTTCTCTCCAGAGTTGCATTAGACTATGAATTTGTTGAATGTCAAAACATGTCTCACAAAGAAATATTTAGAAAAATGTATCTCACCAAACATTTCTAGTTTATTTAAAAAATCACATGGCTTTGAAGTATAAAGAAATTCTAATGGGTACTCAAATGGTAAACTTAATGCCTTGGAATTGTGTTTCTTCAATGAGTCAGAAAATCAATAGAAATTATACTAAGATATTAATTTTATCCTAAACATCTCCCCCCAGAAGCATCAGGCTTTTAGATCATTGTTCTGCCAGAAGCATTTCAACAGCAGGCTGGGATGACTGTAAAGAAGTGTCTGAGGGACTTGGAGATCCTTCTTCGAGGGAGAGAGAAAGGAGCTCTGTCAAGACTTGGGGAAAATGTCACTGATAGATCGATCTTACAAATTCTCCAAAGTTACTGTATGTGGATTTTGTTATCCCAACATAATAAAGCAAGGATACCAGGGGTCTACATTTGAAACATCCAATTGAAGACAACTTAAGAAACGAGCCCATGCACTGAGTCACTCATGTGTCTTCATAGATGTTCCTAAAAAGGTGTCATCCTGAGAGAATTTGAGAAGTTCTTTTCCAGAATTATGAAGTCAGAATTTTCCCAGATTTGGTTTTAGGACCAGATATCCTATTAAAAATGAGGTTGGGAAAAACATTTCTCATTTGGAAATCAAAAAAGAGGAGAAAGAAACAGAAAAGATTCAGGCTCAAGTGTGAGCTTATAAAAGGAAGAACAGGATTTATGTGTATTTGAAATGGCTGGATTGTATTTCTCTGTGGTTGAGAAGGGGAACAGCTCACTGTGATAGAATTATGATCCATGTCACAAAGGAGCAGAGAGTACTTGGGTCAAATATTTTCCCACGAATGGTAATAAACTTACGAAATAGATGTCCATAAAGGGTTCTCTGAATGAGAAACATTAATGAGCTCAACAGACATCCCTTCAATGACTCAGTGACATTAAATAGTATTCCCACCACACATAAAAAAAAAAAAATTTGATGATTATGAAGGTTCGCACACTGAACTCCAAAGGCTTATACTTTATACAAGTGACGGACTATCCCTGATTTGTCTCTGTAGCATCACTTGTGAAGCTATTTATCCAGAATTCCAACCCAAGCTCTAAAACAAGAAATAATTGAGGGAGGATAGATAAAAAGGGAAGGAAAAAGAGCAGTGATTTTAAAAAAGAATGACATTCTTGAAAAAAGTAGAAAATAAAATTGATTTTTAAAACCTTTTTTCCATATATTAAAACATTTTCAAAACTACAAGGTTATTTAAAGGAAGCAAAATAAATGGACAAAAGAAACAACTTGATAAAATTCTGGACTTAAGAATTACAATTTGGTATCTGTCACCTCAAGGGGAATTAATTTTCAGATGCTACCAATAGATATGTAGTCACCAAAGGCCATAATCTTCAACTTCCTATGCTGCTGTGGGGTATTTTGCTATTATTGGCCTTCCCTTGTTCTTTCAAAATCTGATTGTAATCATTTCACTATGCATATGCATGTTGAATTATCACGTCGTACACCTTAAATATATATAACTTATTTTTTTAAATAAAATAATTTTAAAATTAAAAATAAAGTGCTCACAGGTGGTTGTCATCAAGTGGTGTTCAGAACAATGTTAAACACAAGTCCTCTCACATAGTAAATAATGTTCAGTATTTTTTCTTATGTTTATAAAGTTTTTTACATTCAGTACCTTTGGCTTATTATTTTCACACACTGCTCGGTACAGGAAAGTATTTCTGGAAGGCAATTTGAAAGCCTTAAATTTTTCATACACTTGGACCAAGAAATTCCAATTTCTAAGAATTTAAACTGGGAAAATTACTGGTGAGCTATACAAATATTTAAATACAAGTATGTTTATTGCAACAGTGTTTAAAAGAAGCCCCTAACAAGAAACCAACTTAAAGTTTCAAAATAAAAGAGAATAAATTAATTCTAGTACCTACTTACAGTGGAATAATCTAAAAGCAGACATTTAAAAAATTTAAGACTATTTAGTGACATGAAAAAAATATACACAACATAACATTGAGTGGAAATATAACATTGTAAAACAACATGTATTGTTGGGAACTGCCCTGCCTGGTATTAGAAGCTGTAACCCCCACCATGGCTAAGGCTGAGGGAATGACCTTAATAAGCCATTAAGGAGACAAAAGCTTATCTCCCTGGCAGGAACGCCGCTTCTGCTCCATTTACTTCACTCTGCCTGGCCCCCAATGCTTGGTCAGTTAGCCAATGATGGGTAAGATTCCCCAAGGGGGGAACAACCTATGACAGGCAAGATCACGTGGGACGCCCCCAAGGAAGGACTTTGGGGCTACAGCAAAAGGGGGTGATGGACCTTTGCCCCTGCCTTTGACAAAGCTTGAGTCCTCATTGTCTGTGAGAAAATCTCCTAATCTCTTGGCTGCCTTACTTCCCTTGCTCCACCTACACCTGAAACAATGACAGAGGGTGGCGCACCCTGTGCTGGAAAGGGCGGGTTCCCCCGGCAATTAGGCCTAAGAAAGAATATGTAAAGTCCTGTGAAAACTGCTTTGTTTAGAATGCTCTCAATTAAATGATAAGGGTCCAAACAAGAAGTAAATTTGTTCCTCAAAGTTTTATAGCTCTTTAGCTATCTGACCTTGACTCAGAATAAGCCCTCAGAGTTCTTTGTTATCTATTGTTTGATCCTGACTTCCTGGCAATGATTAATGAGCTTTACCTGAATTCCTGTGTAAATGAACCCAATAAAAGCCTGCCCGGGTGAGAGAACAGGGGGCTCTCCCCTAGGGAGGGTGGCCAAGGCGCCCTCCACTAGAGGGAGTGTCCATTTTGTACCTATTTCCCCATAGGACTCAGTTGTCCGTGTGTGTTTTTCTTGTGTTTCGACAAGCATCCACAGCCATGATGGATACCGCTGGCCCCATATCCTCGACAATGTATGATATTATCCAATGTGGCTAAATTTATTAATTTGTGTGTTAAGAAAAACTGCAAAAAATACAATAAAATATTAACATTAATAAAACACTAATAACACTATTAACATTATAGCATAATAATACAATAATATTATAAAACATTAATAAAATATTAACATTAATAAAACAAAAAAAGTGGTTCCTATGAATGGCATCCATAACACCAGTCTCTCTTATGTCCCCTAAAGCTCACTGGTAAACCATCTTTTACATATTTCTCTGAAACAGATATTCTTAACTATTCTCTCCTCAAGCTTCTTGCTCTACATTTTTTCTGCCAGCAAACTCATCTAGTTTAATGATTTCACTGTCTTTTCTGTGTAGCTGATTGCAAATCTATGTGCCCTGCTTTAAATCCTTTTCTGAGTGCCAGATTCCAGTTTCTCTCTGTCCTCTGGACCACTGCAACTCCATGTACTGTGGACAGCCCGCAGTGCATTACTATCTTCCTGACAAATTCCACTCATCTTCTGAAGTTCCCCATCTCAGTTAATGCATTATCCAAACAGAGCCTTTAGAGTTTATGTCTTGGGCACATAAAAAGTTGCTCAACACCATTAGTTATTTAAAAAAATGAAAATTAAAACCACAAGATAGCATTTCACACCAACTCTAATGGCTATAACATACAAGGCAGACATTTAGTAACCAGCACTGTTAAGAATAAGAGAAAGAGTAACCCTAGCCCATTGCTGGCTTGAGGCACCTATTTTAGAAAACAGTTTGGCAGTTTCTCAAAAAATATATAAAACAACTATGCAACCCAGGATTTCGACTCCTAGATGTGTATCTATCTGAGTCAAATGAAAACATATGTCTACATAAATGTTCATGTCAGCATTAATCATAATTGCCCAAAAAGAGAACAAGCATTCAGTTGATGGATAGATAATGAAACTTAGCAGAGCTGTCCAAATGAATAGAATTCAATCATAAAAGAATGAAGTACTGCTATGTGCCACAGTATGGAAGAACTTTAAAAACATACTAAGTGAAAAAAGCCAGAAAAAGGCCACATTTACATGACATGTTCCAAAGAGGCCAACATAGAGAGATAGGAAGATTTGTGGCTTCCTGGGAATGGGAATTCATTGTAAATGGGCATGAGGGATCTTCATGGGGGGGGAGAGAAATTTTCTAAAACTGGTTGATGGTGGTCGTTGCATGACTAGGTAAAATTACTAAAAACCTTTGAATTGTACAATTACAACTAGTGAATTATGTGATATGCAAAGTGAGTCTTAATAAAGTTGTTTTTTAAAAAAATCTATTTTGGTTCTTTCCTCTCCCCAACTCCTTATATCTAAATTATGTTACAGGGATAAAAGCCACAGTTTTAAAACTTTGCCTTGCAAGCTTTTTTTTTATTCCCCAAAATACTATTCCTTTTACTTTTTCTGTAACTAGGATTCTTCTCTTGTCTACTTGTGAAATTTTAATCAATCCAAGTTACCTCCTGTGTGAAATCTTTATTAATATCCCTTGGAAAACATTTGATCATTTTTTCAACTTCTTTTACAATTCTATGAGAAGTTTAAACAACTGGATTTATACCAAAGTTAGGAATGGGAGACCATGTAATTAAAAGATGATGGTGTTTAGAGCTAGAAAAACTGGCTTCAGTTCCCAGGTGTGCCACTCCCCTGGCATGCAACATTTGGTAGTTACTAAACCACCTGGGCCTTGGTTTTCCAACCTTTAATTGGGGTCTATAACAGAAATTTCAAAAAATTGCTATGAACACTACATAAAAAAGCAATTTACCTCAAATTTACTTAGAACATATCTAACTTATTAAAAAGTTATTAAATACCAATTACCTTCACCGTTCTTCCCAGCCTCACTCCACCCATCGAATATGCATCTCCTGGTTTGTACATCCAGTTCCTACCAGAATGTCTGGCTCTTGGTAGACAACCAATAAATACTTGCTGAATTTAATTCTAGCTGTGCAAGTATCGTTGCTACAATAATATTCCCCTCTGTTGATTGGCAACATCCATGATGAATGGAAATCCCCTTTGCTCCTCATTTAGATCATGTTCTGTGGAGCTGCCCCTGTAAGAACCAGCTAGACTGTAAATTAACACCTGCACCTTCAAGCACCTGCTTTGAATTTTTGAATTTTATCACTGTTTCATCTGTCCATATACCCCTAATCTATACAGTGTTCTCTCAACCAGCATTCACACGGGTGTCCTGAGACACTTATTTTCAGGTTCTCTGGAGAATAACTGCCTGTACTGAAGTTTTCTCTTCTTAGGCCCCCAACAAAGATTTTTGCCTGCATTCATAGCTCTTATGTTAAGTCAGACCATCTCAAATATGCCTGCTAAACTTAAAGTCAATCTGCCCAATAAATTTTGTATCATGTACTTACAGTTAGAAATGTAATTGTACTTACTTTGCTTAAACTGCAAAATGCATCCTCTCTGTCACTCAAAAATGCAGATAATTTTCCTTTAACCTATTGCTGAGTATGTGTGGCTTTGGGCATCTTACATCCCCTTATCATACCAAAACAGCATCCCTGAGCTGCCTCAGCCTCCCAGGGTACAGCATGTCTCTTGTTCCTCCTTATTAAGCTTCCCCATTTCTTGACAATTTTACCTCTCCTATTTCAGTGATCCCTTTTTCTTAATTTGCATTAATTCCCTCTGGATATAATTCAGACTACTCATATAATTACTTTGGGTGGAATTCCAGAAACTAAACATCTAGGCACATTTCTTGATCCATATTGCCTGGTTTTTAGCCAGCACCCATGAATCTACTGCCTGATGCCTCTATACTAAACTCTGTGCACCACTTCTCAGGATGGGATGATGAAAGTCTACAGCTAACATATGGTCAGAGATAGGTCCTGAGACTGGAGGAAACAAAATATTCTCATTACTTTTTAGTCTAATTCATATTCTTAGGTTTTCCATAAAATCTCTGTTTATTCCTCACAAAAAGGATGTTTCTACCTGCTGAAATGAAGCTTTGGCCAGTTTATCAGGAGAATAACATCAAAATGTACAACTATTTTGATTCCCAAATGCAAAATATGTCTCTTTAATTTGTGGTTCATTTTCTTTTTTAAAATTTCTAAAATTTATTTTTCTGCAGCGAGCATGCAATATATTAGTTTCAGGTGTACAACACAGAGATTAGACATTTATACACCTTCCGAAGTGATCATTCCTATAAGTCTAGAACCCATCTGACTACATGCATAGTTATTACAGTATCATTGAGTATATTCCCTATGCTGTATTTTATATCCACAACTATTTTTATAACTGGCAATTTGCAGTTCATTTTCTAATGTGAAATAATTGTTGACAATTCGCATCTAATTACTTCCTTTGTGAAGAATTATCAACCTTAAGGTGGGAGCAACCTCCCCTGCAAATACATCTGCCTCTAAGTGTAGGCGGCGCCCATGACGCTGCTTCACCCTCTTTCCGTTCTCCAACGCAGCCTCAGACCCAGCCTCACTGTTTGAAAGCTCACCACGTCCAGGTAATGTAAGAAGTAGTATTTGTCCTTGTTTTCTACAACGGTCTAATAAAGTGGTACTTCTAATTATTCCCATTGGACTATGAGGAAATTGAGGTTTAAAGAGGTAAAGTGATTGCTTTGACTCATTGCCGTACAGGTGGATGTGACCCTACAGTCTACGCTGCCAGCTAAGCTAACAACACACTGGACGCACCATGCCTCCTGGCCCTGCCGCAAGCCTGGTGTCATCATTTCCCATCTTTTTCCCACACGCCCACTTCCTGCTGGGACCAAGCCCTGCTCTACACCTGTTGGAAGTGTTTTAAGTCTGTTTTCTCCTTTTCCATTTTGTACTTTAAGGCTTCATTACCTCTCACCTGAGCCTTCAGATTGCCTCCTATTAAAATATGTTTCTATGCCTCCAAGTCCTCGGATCCTTGTATCTAACCCTGGCACTTTCTCCACCAGATACATATTTCTTAAATAGTGCCTGACCACGGCTCCATCTTACTGAGCAGCCTTTACTGGTTCTCCATTAGGGCCCCTCCAAAATCTAGCCCCGCCCTCTCTTCCCAGTCATCTTTGCGTTCCTACCGCACTGGAATAGGTAACCGTGAGAATAGTTTTTGTCTGTTCTACTCGTTATCATATATGTACTGCCTAGAACAGAGCCTGGCACAGAGCAGATGTTTAGATAAATGTTTGGTGAAAGAATGAAGAAATCGTATGCTTTAGCAAGATCTTGTTACTCATTGCATCCAAAATAAGTAAAATCCTGAATTTTTTTCCAACTTGATTCCCTTGCTTAAAATACCTACTGATGGAGACTTCCCCACCATCTCCACCTATGCAATTTAATCTCAATAAAAATGCATCCATTATTTAAGTTACAACTCATGAGTCCATTTTTCCAGTTTGAAACACCTTCCCCCTTCTCTGAACTTTGCTTGTAACTCTGGTCTCGTACATTATATTTGCTTTGAATTATAGTTAATTCTCCTCTATTAGTTTACGAGAACATTGACTCAGAAACAGGGCAGTGTCTTATTCGAATTGCATTTCCCATAATATTGAATATAAAATAAGCCTAAACAAAGGCTTGTTAATTTTTTTAATTGACTTGAGTCTCAGTACAAGCCACTTAACATCTTCCTCCCAATAAGTAAACACTGATACATGTGTAAATAACCACAATGGTAGAAATAATAATGACATTGAACACTAAGTGCTTTGCATAGATATAATCCCTCCAGCAGCCCCATGAGGCAGGTTTTATCTTTATCAAATGGGGAAATTGAAGCACAAGAGGCTAAATTCTCCAAATTTCTGCAGGTAGGAAAAGGAAGAGCCCAAATTTTAAATCAGGAGATTTGGTTTTGCAGTTCATGCTCTTAACCTGGGACACTACTGCTTCCAACAGTTCAAAGAAGAAATTTTTAAAAGAGCCAAATATAAACACACTTACATATGTCACAGGGCTGTAAGTATGCAAACTTTCAGAAATTGAGCATACTTGCATTTATATTTTGCGGGTCATAATTTTCTTGACAACATTAAGAGAAATAACATAATGATTTTTTTACATTAAAAATAAGTCAAGAAATTGATAAAGTGGGAACCTATATTTGAGATATAGTTTGTGGGTAACTAGTTGTCTTGCTAACACAAAAACATTTCCTTTCAGTAGCAGGAGGCTTAGAAGTCACAGCTTTGTGATAATGTTGATTTTCTAAAAATGAAGACCTAGTTTATTCTTTGAATTCTCCACTAGATGGCAGGATTGTTACTGTCCAAAGTAACCGTACTGGATTAGTGCAGGTTCTTTTCTAAACTTCAGATTTATGCAAATTGCTTTCACCTCAACCCCTAGCAATGCTGGCCTTTTCACACATGGCCTTTTAAAGTGAATGACTATTTTTAAGCTAGGAAAGAAAAATCAGAGGTTTTCACAGGCATAAATTGTAGGTATGAGCATGCTAATAATATGCTTGTGTTGCTTTGTTTTAACATAGTAGGAACAGATGTGCAGACATTGTGGGAGAAGGGTTGAGAGGGAAGAGTGTACATCCAGATGTCTGACATCCAAGTACAGATTTTGGTAATGTTCTGGTCACAGTTCTCATCCCTGGCTGCACATTAGCCTCACCTGGGGGCCCTCCTTTTCCCCAGTACTAACATTCTAGGATTGACCTCTGACTGCTAATCTATTCCTATAAGCTTCATGAGTGCAAAAGCCAGTTCAGTTCTAGATCCTTTATGAATATGAACTTAGTTAATCCTCAACACTATGACAGAGCTCGGGGAAGATGGGACACAGAAAGGTTTCAGGACTTGCCCGAGGCCACACAGGAACAGGGAAAGTTGAGACTCAATCCAGCAGTCTGGCTCCATAGTCTGAGCATACAACATTACGCCATAATTCCCTCATTAATCATTAATGAAAGAACTACAGCCATCCCCCTGTCTGATTTTCTGCCTGCATCTAAAATTTTGCCTAACACTAATGGTTTCTATGCTGTTACTTAAGCCATTGCTGCCAACCAGCTTGGAAAATTAGCATAGCTTATTCTGGGAACTGAGCTAAGGCAAAGGACAACTCTTCTCAAAAAAAAGTCTGTATGTTTAGAATGCTGTTGTTTTTCTGGATGAAATTTTAGTTGAACTCAGGAATTTCACAAAAGAAGAGCATTTGAATTTTAGAAAAACTGAATATATCTTCTATTTTTTATTGAATTTATTAGGGTGACATTGGTTGACAAAATTCTGTAGGTTTCAAGTGTATAATTCTAAAATACATCATCTCTATATTGTATTGTGTGCCCACCACCCCAAGTGAAGTCTTCCATCACCACTTACTCTGCCCCTTTACCCTCTTTTACTTCCCCCAACTCCCCTTCCCCTCTGGTAACCACCATAGTGTCGTCTGTGTCTATGGTTTGGTTTGGTTTTTTATTCTTAATCCCTTTACTTTTTTCACCCAGCCCCACAGCCCACGCCCACCCCAGACAGCTGTAGGTATGTTCTCCATCTATGAGTCTGTTTCTATTTTGTTTGTTAGTTTATTTTGTTCATTAGCTCCTGCATATAAGTGAAATCATCTGGTACTTGTCTTCCTCTGACTGGCTTATTTCACCTGGCATAATGTTCTCCAGGTCTATCCATGCTGTCACAAAGCTAAGATTTCTTTCTTTTTTATGACTGAACAGTATTCTATTATGTAAATGTACCATAGTTGTTTCATCTATTTACCTACTGATGGGCACTTGGGCTGCTTCCAAATCTTGACTATTATAAATAACACTGCAATGAACGTAGGAGTGCATATATTCTTTCAAATTAGTATTTTGGTTTTCTTCATATAAATTCACAGACATGCAATTGCTGGGTCATAAAGCAATCCTACTTTTAATTTTTTGAGTTAACTCCATACTGCTTTCCACAGTGGCTGCACCAATCTGCACTCCCACCAAACAGAGCACTCCTTTCTTCACGCCCTCACCAACACCTGTTGTTCATTGATTTATTGATGATAGCCATTCTGACATGTGTGAGGCCATATCTCATTGTATTTTAATTGAGTAAATCTTATAAGCACCGATTGACATGGATTTGACTCCGGAGCTCATAGAGACTAAGAAAAACTGAATTCCATCCACACTCTGTTCTCTTTTCATAACTTCATTTTGTTTTTCTGGCATCTGAACATGTAGATATCCTGACCCAACAGGGAAGGTTTCATTAGAAACACGGGGGGATTTGTTCTCGATTCTTCCACACAAGATAAATCAAGCTGAATTCCCTGGAGCTTCTCTTTGAAAAGTCACTAATACTTTGTATCAGCACTGCTTGCTGAATAAAGACCTGGGGGCACAGCGAAACGGTTGCATGAAAGAGTGTTGCTATAAACTCTTGTATGAATGTCTCTGCGGAGACGAATCATATTCACAAGGACTTAATGTCTCTAAGGGTGGTCACGATATATTATCTCTAACTTTGCATGATTGAAAACACGCAAAAAGTAGAATATGATGAACACTCAGATATCCATCACTCAAATTCAGCAGCTGTTAACTCATGGTCAACTTTTCATCTATATCTACGTAGTCCCTTCCCCTCACGCATGGATTGTTATGAAGCAAATTCAAGATGCCGTATTGCTTCATCTGTAAATATTTTAGTATGAATCTGTAAAAGAAAATGGCTTTTTAAAGAAAACATATCCATTATATACATTTAAAGTAATAATTACATTTTAGGGTGCATTTTATCTAGATCCCATTCGTTACTGAATGCCCCAGCCCTGAGGAGAGTGGGTTAGCATTGAGGAATTAAAATATAAAGGGCCTCAGCACTGCACCACAGTTATTTTCCCATATCACTTTGTCCAGACTTCAGACTATGTTTGGTTTTTGTCAAATAGTTGTAATTTCCTTAGTAACAATTTACTTTAGAAAAAAAAATGTTTCTTCTGGGTTAAGTGTCAGTTGCATGAAATGCTGGAACATGGTGGTTTAACAAACCACAGAAGTCTACTGAATGTCCCCAAAACTGAGGACTGGGTGATCATTTTGAAGCTGTAGAGAGACTTCTTCTGAGACTGGACGGTAAGATGAAAGGGGGAGGCGACCTTGCAGGGGCCTCTCTCAGCAAGGAGATGATCTTCACAACAGCCTTTGGGCTCAGACTTTGCCCCTGGAAGATGACGGGGTCAACACGGAGGCATCTTCATACACAGAGCTTCCTTATGTGCAGTTGCTTGGCCCTCAATTTCCCTAAGTGTGTATTTCTCCCATGCTATGTGCGAACTCCCTGAACCCAATGAGAGCTTTTTCCTAAGCCATCATCCTAGCTCGGACTGGCAGCCACCCAACCCTTATCTGGGAGAGCCAGGCATAAATTCCGGCCTCATTAAATGAAGAGGTGCAGGAAGAAAAAGAGACAACTTGCAATTGAAGATATTCTCTCTCTCCCCCCACCTCTCTCCCTCTCTCCCTCTCTCTCTCTCTCTCTCTCTCTCTGGTTCCCAAAGGACCATAACATTATTCTAGAGATGGAAGGGACTTGGCACTTGTCATGGCTCTGGTCCCTGGAGTGTACTCTCAGCAGCAGAAACCCAAACATAAAGTGAAATAGAGCAGCTGTATGAAAGTGATATTTCCATCAGGCTAAAATTGACTGAAAATTATGCGCTGATATAATTCAGCAAGCACAGCAAAATGTTCTGTTTTAAACAGATATACAAAACACATCTGATATTTTCTCTCAAAGACCTATTTCAGGTCTACCAAGCTATCATCGAACTGATGCATGGTCAACTCTCTTTCCTCTGCTTTTTGTCTAACTTAAGAGTTTGGTTTTCTTAATTTTTGTCCTGGCATGTCCTTTTCTTTCCATGTATTCCGTCTTTTCTAGCAACAAGTCTGGAACATATGATGCAGGAAGAAAACACAGGACACTCACCACCTTGTGTTTCCTGGGTCCTAGATTCCTAGATGGTCTGTTGTGCCTTCTGTCCACACTTCAGAATCTTCTTATGTTTTTTATCACTTTTGCACATGCAATGTCCAGGATTTTAATTTGTATTTAAGAGAGTAATAGGAAAAAAAAATCTATTCTATCTTCCAACAAAGTGTACCATATTCAAATATCAAGAGGTATCTACTCTAGTACATAAAGGTTTTCTCATTTTTTTTAGCTACACACTATTATCCTTTCCATGTATGAACCATAATCCCCTCGGCTTCTGTTTTATGGACAATTTAACAATATATACTATCATTAACAGTTCTATAAGTACTACATTTTACATATGTTTACAAGTGCATGCATACAACATATATCTGTTGGACATGTTCCCTGAAAGTAGAACTATTAGTTCAAAAGGTGTATGCATTTATACCTTTGTTAGTTATTGCCAAACTACACTCCATATGAGTGTTGCCAATTTATATTCCAACCAGTTAAGTATGAGAGTACCTGTTTTCCTACACAATGTGCTTGTTATCACTCATTTTGTCCAAATTAATAGGTGAAAAAAACTAAATGCTATTATTTTCACTTGCCTTTCCTTTATTTCGAAAGGATCCTAGCACTGGTATATTTCTTCCAGCATCATTTGTGTTTCCTTTTCTGTGAACCGACTGCTCATATCTTTTAAAGAACATTCTGTCAGTTAGCTGGACTTTACATTATTTTTTTATAAATTAGGGGTAAGATATAATTTAAATACATTAAAAATTCACCCAGTTTGAATATGTAGTCTGATGTGCTTTGATAAATGTATCCTCTCATGTGGACACCAGCACAATCCACACTTAGGATATTTCCATCCCCCCAAAAGTTCCCTGGGGCCCATTTGTAATCAACTGCTCCTCCTCAAAACATTCTCAACTGTCATCTACTTAACAAAAACCTTACTTAAGAATGACTAGATTTTTTTGTCCATGTGGGCTTGGATGGGAGTAAAAGATAGAAAATTGTACTTGAACAACAATTAAAATAAAATTTAAAAAAATTATTTAAAAGAATGACTAGAGGAGGTATTGTTTTACCCACAGCTTGGCACTCTCCTTTGATTCCACTGAGTACCTAAGGCAGAAGAGTGCCCCACAGGACAATCTTCCTGTCTTAGAGTAGGAGTTGTTAGGTGACAGGAAAAATGGCTTTCACATGTTCTATATCCCACTTAGCATTTACAAGTGTTTAATAGCCATTGTCATCAATCAACACATACTTCTCAGGAAACTAGTCATCGATTGGTCATAAAAAGGAGGAAATAATTGACTCACAGTCTATCATATAAAAACAGTTCCCTACTTACCTGATGCGTTGTTCCTGACTAAACAATTGTGAGTAAACACATATATTCTTGTAAAGAAAAAAAGGATGACAGCAGTAGTTTATTACAGGCAAAGGCACTCTCATTAAAATGAAGGTGGGCAATGTGCCATTGAATTTGGGTGGATTTATCATCCTCCCATTGAAACTTGCTGCTTCAGAGCTGATGTATCATTGCTGATCCACAGCCAGCTTTGCAGGGCCGAACAGGGAAGCCTTCATGTACACACAGCGCAGAGTGGCAGCTCTAGATTACTGCAACTTGGTTTATTTTCTAGGTTGTTTGTGTCAACGTGGGAAGGGTGGAAGCTGTAGCCTCTGGAAATAGCTAGAGGTCATTGGAACTTGTTTTCTATAGACAACTGCAAACAACATAGAGATATTTAACCTTTTGTACAAGTTATTCTGGCAAATAAATGTGAACCTGCTATAGAGTGCTCTGTTTCCAATACCAACATCATTTCAGATAAGCATTACTAAACAAATAGATTCCTCTAAAATTAAAAGCAAACCACCAAAAACTACTTTTCCTTTAGAAGGATCTAAATGTGATTAAGAGAAGGCACCACTCACGACCATATTTATGATGAAGTTCTACATCAGTGTGTCACTCACCACCTAAAATAATGACTTGCATGTTCAAGTAAACCTCCCTTGAATAGAGAGTCAAAGCTATTTTCTAAAATTATCACAGAACAAAATAAGGACTTAGAGTTTCTAGAGAAAATACTTCTCCAAGCAAAAGAATCCCTTATTTGGTCTAGACACAAATCTAACTCAAATTCTAAATAACCTGCTGTGCAGATAACTTACCCTATTTTGATGCCTCTCACCCCATAAATTCCTTCCTTTCCCACAATAATCCCATCTATTTCCCTCAGTTCAAGAAGAGCCTTCATCAAAAAGGCACTACATATATTTTCCGTACTTCTGATAAAAACTTAAAGCCCTTCCAAACCCTAATTTTTCTCCAGGAAGTTTCACAATGGTTGGATTCCTTGTTCTTCAGCCTCTGAACAAGTGTACATAGAGTCTCCCAGGTGCAATGCCAATGAAACCTCCCATGCCCCTTTGTTCAATGACAGGATGAGAAGGAGTGGTAATCAATAGGTTCACACTTAAGTTATACCCATAGTTCTACACTGAGGCCTAGGTTTGTTGATTTCTACACTTGAAGTAAGATCTAATTTTGAAAATACTATCATGTAGAGTTTTCAAAGAGAGACTGACCAGAGGATATCCCAAATAAAACAGACCTATTTGAGAGTCCAAGTGAATAATACTTAATGGACTAAACTATACAAAAGAAATGAGTCGATAACTAATAAATAGGAGCAACTCTTTATTATCAACATATATTTTAATCCATTTCTGTCCTTGCATTCTGTTTGAGGTTAAGAGGGTAGCTGAACAGAAAAAAAAAAAAAAAAAAACAGAAAAAATCTTACAAAAATGTAACTAATCTGAATGTACTAGAACCTATAATCTAAAAGAGAAAATCATCCCACTGATAGTGGTGAACTTCACACTACAGTGGCTTTAAAAATATACATTGGTAGATTGATATTAGCAGATTGCTTGAGAAGTTGTACACTAATTACAACAAAGCTATCACTCTTCAAACTCATTGATTAGTCATAATTGATTTCACATATATTAAAAAATCAAATTTCATACTTTGAGGATGTATTTTTATTTTATTGAAGTATGACTGACACATAAATTGTAAGATTCTTAAAGTGTATATCATGATGTTTTGATATACATATACATGATGAAAAGGTTCTTCCCCATTAAGTTGTTTAACACATCCATTACCTAATATAATGATAATAAAATATTGCATCCTATGCAATAAAATAAAAACCATGAGCCCAAAGTGATATAAACAAGTAAGTACATACATAATGGGGAGGTAAAAAAGTTTTTTCTGTAGCAAGAAAGAGAAAATCACCATTTTGCAATATCATAGTAATAACTGATTCAGGCAATAATTGTCAATGAATGCCCCACAAGTTATTAACTGTAAAGAGAAAAACAGTAAATTTACAAAGGAGAAACTTGGTTGATACCACCTTAAGTGAGTGGCAAAAATCACGATCATTAGAAACTGTACTTAGTAATGGTACTGAGTAAATTTTATGTTACCTGATATGAAACACTAAAAAGGATACAACATCGTTTCTTTAGTATTCCTGCTAACAACACGCGGTCAAATGGCAAATGATGAGTTAATATCAAAAGCATTCAAACTGTAGAACATTCTATCAAATAACTAGCCTGTGCTTTATTTTAAACTGTCAAAATTGTGAACAGCAATGGAAGACTGAAGAATAGTTCTGGATTAAAGAGACATGATAATTGGATGCAATGCATGACCCAGGATTGGACCACTTGGTTTGAACCGCTCAGGTCCCCTTTTTTGCAGCTGGTGGTATACAAGTTACTTGTATCTATAATAATATAATAAAAACATTTATTATACTCACACTCTTTGATAATAGAACCCAGTGTTCTCAACAGGGCCCTTTCAAATAGAGCTGTAAACATTTAACTTTTGAGGAATATAGCAGTTTCATAAAATGAGAGACCCTGTACTAAAATGATTGATTTCAGTCTTATATCATGCATAAATATATGACTGAAAATAATAAGCAGCATAACAGTACTTTGCTGAGTTTTTCAAATAAGATAAAATTTCCTGGACATAAGCAGTCTCTTTTGATAAATGGCTAGTACCCCTAAATGAGGAGATTTCTTTCATGTCTTAGTTTCGCTAAAATAGCATACAATTTTCACACTGCTAGAAAGACTGGCACTCACAGCTTTAAATCGTCTACACCAAATCTCAAAATGTTAGTTGAGACTAACATTCTATTCTCAACATTTAGTTGAGATTCAAATTCCTTCTCTCCTAAATGGGGTGAACTAGTGTCTATGGCACGAGACTACAATTATTCACAATTTTTAATTCTTTGAAGTAAGTAGCACAATGCCTTGCAAACAATCAGAATTCACATGAGGAACACAAATCACAGTCTTTTTTCTTGGAAGGACATGTGCTTGGTAATCCTGAAGGCCATTTTCAAGGAGCTTTTCATCGGCTCTCTCAAAGTGAAATATGTAAATAACCTTCTCCTTACATGTGAAACAACATATGCATTGAAAACTTATTCAAGATAATTAAAAAATAATCATCTAGCTCTTGTCCTCAGCTTTAATAGCAGTTTATCTCCTGGGATCAGTCAGATGCTGATGCAGAAAAGCATTTCGGTTGTCCTAAGTGCACTGTTCCTATTTATAGTGCAGGCTAGGAAACAGTAAGTACTACAGGGGCAGAGCCCAGCGGAGGAGCCACCTTCCAGGGGCCGCGCATTGGCTGCTTGTTACCAGAAAGGCAGCACATACTACCAGTACATTTTATTCTATTTGTGATTGTTTTCACTGAATGTGTTAAAAATACATAATTATATGAGCTTTATGTCAATGCCCAAGCCTCTTTAAAACAGAGATAGAGATAGAAATAGAGATGTTAGATAGATAGATAGATAGATAGATAGATGATAGATAGATAGATAGATAGATGATAGATAGATAGATGATAGATAGATAGATGTAGATAGATGACAGATAGATGACAGATAGATGTAGATAGATGATAGATAGATGATAGATAGATAGATAGATAGATAGATAGATAGATAGATAGATAGATGATAGATAGATAGATATAGATAGATAGATAGATGATAGACAGAGATAGATAGACAGAGATAGATAGATAGATAGATAGATAGATAGATAGATAGATGATAGATAGATAGATGATAGATAGCTGTTAATTTTATAGGCAGATGAAATCACACAATTACCTTTTGGGGGGTAAATACTAAAATAGAAAACAGATTTCTGACTGTGAGGCACACAGAACTTTCCTGTTTTTCAAAGAGGTGGCATGTTAATAGGAAAAACTATCAAAAAGAGCTAATTCTGTTTGGGCATAGAGAATAATCCCTAGACATGTGATGTTATTTCAGATTAATTTTCTTCTTGGTGTTCCTTTGCCTATGTCATTATTTATTTTAAGAAAACATGCAGAAAAGCATGTATGTATATATAGCAGGACCAGAAACACTCCCCATGAAGGCCTGAAAATAGATCTTATGTAAGTAAGTACCAAGAATAATAATTTATCTTTTTGATTTATAATCCCTACTTATCTGAGAAGTCAAAATAGAAAAATCAGAGGGGAACAGATCCTCAGAGACTTGCTCTCCCCTACGTATTCTTTCTCCTATATCTTATCTCTCTTCCTTTCTGAAATCTTATTAATTTGTATGTGAAAGCATTTCCAAATCTCTCCCCAATTTCTCATTCCCAAACAAGCTTCCAGAAACAGTGGACTGCACCCAGGGACCCGATTTTTTTCCTTCAAGTTGCAGCCCCTCTGCTTTTTGCCCTTGGTCTCCTGTGCTCTTTTCACCATGCAGGCTGGCATCAGCCCCTCAGGTGCTAAATCCAAGGGACATGTGAAACAGCTTGTCCTGCCTGAGCATGCTGAATCACTCCTGAAATTGATACTTCCCTATGTCCCCCACTTGTTTTCCTCCCAAATCTCTGACTTCTCCTTCTTAATTCTTGGAAACTGCCCTTTTCTTTAAATATTGGTGTTCTTGCTTTTTTCCCTCCTCTCCTGACTCAATATACTAATCTTAGATATAGAGCCAATTGATTCCCATAGCTTCAAATTCCACCTGAATGCTAATCACTCCTATCCTTAGCCCGGTTTCTATCATGTAAATCCTCTTCACAAATCACATGGATAGCTGGTAGCTCAAACTTCACATTCCAGAATAGAATGTAAAATCTTCCCACTCCCCCCTCGGAAACTTCTCCTTAGCTACCATTTCTTCAGTGCTTACTCTGCACTGGGAAGACTGCTAAGTTTTCCATGATGTGCTCTTGCATGTAATGTTCACCAGAACCCTAAGAAGGAGGTACTATTATTACATCCATTTCACACATGAGAAACGGGAAGCATAGCATCATTACAGAACCTCTTATACCTCTCCTTTCTTTAAATATAGTTAAAAGCTACTTTTAGTTGAATCATTTATTGACATGATTCAGGAAATAATGATTTACTGCATAGAAAAACATTATTGAGATCTTACAGAGCTGCCTGGCTGGTGTGGCCCAGCTGGTTGGGTGCCGTCCCTCAAATGGAACGTTTGCAGGTTCCATCCCTGGTCAGGGCACAGGACTGGGTTGCAGGTTCAGTCCCTGGCCAGGGTGCATACAGAAGGCAACCGATCGATGTTTCTCTCTCACACACACCTTTGTTTCTCTCCTTCTTTTCCTCTCCCTTCTCCCCACTCTTTCTTTAAAAAACAGAAAAAAAAAAGTTATAGAGTTTTTTGTTCATTATTACAATTTAGAAAATTTTACTTACATAATTTCCATGTAAATATCTTCAATACTTTCTTTCATTTCTAACTTATTATCCACAATTTCATGCATTCTATTGGTCTGCTTTTTACCTGAAGCTCCTCATCAGTAAAGCCTTTATTCCCCTGCTCTCAACAAAACTGGCTGTTCTTTGGGCCTGCGAAATGGCTTCTATTCCGGCACTTCTCTTCGCTACGTTTCTTTGTTAGAGACATGTTTCTCTAGTTTCTGTTTTCCTCCTTCTTGATCTATTCCCCCATTTGGCTGGAATGGGGGAATAGATCATCCATTAGTGTAAGAAAGTTGTGTGAAAGGTGGGCTTTCTGAATAGGTCTTCATCTGCTTTACTTTTCACTGGAAGTTTAAGTGTAAAGTTTCCAGTAAGGTAGAGACAGATAGATGGAAGTTTAGAGACTGATTTGCCTTTGAATGAGTCTGTTTCAAGAATATAGTTAGTCTTTAGGAGGTGGTCTGCATGCCTAGGGAAGGTTTTGTTCTTGCTCTAAATGAGAAAGGAACTAGGTCAAAACTCATCAGTAGCCTATCAATTACTATGTTTCATTATGCAAAGCTTCTTTAGTTTTAATAGGTCAGTTATTTTAGAAAAGAAAGATCTTGAGCTTAGTTAAGTCATTAAGGCTATGAAAATTCTAAGAATATGAATAAAGTCAGAATAAAAGTTTATAGACCTTAAAGAAACATGTGGATGCATTTCAAATCTATGTCTTTATGAAGAATGTCATTGAATTTCAAGTTCTATTTAAACACAATCATTATTCCAGTATATAAAACTGTCAACCATCATATAAAATGTGGTTACAATCATTTGAAATTATATTTGTTTTATATATATAGTTATAAATATAATAAAGGAGCATTCCATGCTCAAAAATAAACAAAATGCACTCACAGTATAAGGAAGTGCTAAAAAATTACTTTTTATTAAGAAGGATATGTCAATATGTACATCCTTGAACAGGACAAAATTTGACTAGTCAGATATTTTCAACTATGTGAATGAAGTATTTACATTGAATTTAGTAGCTCCTAATGCAGTCAGTTATACACGTGTGGTATAAGAGACTCAAATACCACAAGCACTTTTGCCATCAACGACTTGACTTTCCAAAATGAAATACAACTCTTGTATGTTCTTAACAAAGCCAAGCATACTCATTGTGATTTACACACTCATTGCACTCTTGGAGAGGTCAGCATACATAAAATGGAGTTAAGCTCTGAACTCAGGTTACTACACAAACAAAACTTTCACCAGTTGTCTCCGGGAGCATTTTTTCTTCAGGCATTGACACCTTTGAAACTCGGAATCCATCTTACAGCCAATGACTTCTTCCAGCCTCTTCCAACCAGGTGGCCGTCAGGATCCGAAAACTTGACCGTAGGTCATCACTGTAGCAGTGTGATCTGCTTCATGGGCATTCCATGTGTTGAATTTAATTACTCTATAAAATTTCACTTTCAAAAATAACAAGTACTTCTTAACAAGTTACTATGAACCAGACATTGTACTAAGTACTGTGAAAACAGTGTTTTGTTTTGTTTTTAAAAAAGGCATGCAGACCCTGCCCTTAGCTTTCAGAGGCAGAAAATTAAATAAGCAATAATAATTAAATAAGTACTCTGAAGACAGTGAGGAGGTAGAGATAGGATTTATTTGAGGTTTTAGTCGTACTAATTCGCCTTGCCAGTAACAGACATCCTTATCTAGGAAACAGCTCTCATTGCCACTTCCGTATCTCTGGAGGCTGCCATAAAGTCTCATCTCTGTGAGATTCTTTTGGCTCAGTGGAGAAAATAATTAGCAGAGTAAATGAGGACATAATCTTTTTATTTTACATTGGTAAGAATAAGGGATGCTTTGAATGGCAAACATTGAAATGAAAAGTCTCTACACCAAGTTTTCACTCATTTATTTTCTCAAGAGCACAATAATTTCACTCTCAGAACAGAAGCCCCAGTGCTCAACAGTGAGCCTCTGTGGGCTGTCCAGCCAAACAAGTCCTGAACACTCTTCACACTGAACACAGAAAGACAGTTTATGCATGCCAGCCATTCAGCCAAACACAGTGTGAAGTGGAAGAATGATCCAAACTTCTCATTTCCTCCCTAACTGGCATTTTTAGTATTAGGTACATTTTAATGTATTCTTTAAAGTATGTTACTAATATGACTGAATTGCAAAAAAAGAACTAATTATTGTACAGATTAGAATCATATATTAAAAAGAATTTTCTTTTTTCCCCTCTTACACCAACATACAATCTATCCCAGATTCCAGTATTTTGAAAGAAAAAGAAGGATGACTAGACATCAAAAATAGAAATTAAATGAATAAGTGTAGTACTTTGCTGCAAGCCCTCTAGCTGTTATTGTAGATTTCTGAAAATCTTACCTTAAAAGTCACTCAAACCTAGTTTCAATGTTATTATGTTTTCATCATCACATTAAAATGTTTTCCTTATTAAAAGAATGGTAGAAAATAACCTAACCAAAACTAAAGTCCTCAGTCAAAAGGGTAATAACTGATCTTTCAGTGATATCAGATTTATTTCTTTTGAAATAATAAAATACAGCCCTTTAGGTTACCTGAATAATCTTTGAGAAATGCATCTCTAATATAGTTAAAAATGTCTTCCACCCTGAAATAACTAAATAATTTAATGCAGTGAATTAAATAATCTAGACTCCAATTGCTATAGTATTTTATACATTTTTCTTCCCAAATTTCTGACTTATTTCTGACCACTGAAATCTTTTCATGACAATATTTGAGCATTAGTACAAGGCCTTTTATCCCACTTCCTCTCTTTCTCACCCTCCCTCCCACGCCAAATTTTGTTCCACGTTTCTGAGTCATAGAGATAAGTTCACTGCTTGTCAGGGTGTTAACAAGATCATCTAAAATAAACCTAGTGGGGTAGCTCTCACAGATAAAATACAGCATCATGAATATGGATATACAGTCAAGTTTCAAACCTTAAAAATTCACAAGTGCTACAGCTAACTCTTAAACCTAAAAAAAGAAATTTAGTATTTTGCTGTTTCTGTCTTTTAATGAGCTAAATACTCTCCAGTTCTGCTATAGTAACATTTCTCATACATTTAAAAATGACAGCTGAAAAATCCCAGCACATGATAATCTGACTCATTATCATAAAACCCACAAACACTGGTGCATCTGTGCATTCTCATTCTCAGAATCTAAAGCTTGTGACAGGTCATTTCACACAATTTTTCTCCTTTTCTTTCCCATATAACTGGTAAATCAGGTACCTGGAAATGTGGTTCTGACTCATCATTGTTACAGATGCCTCCTCTAATCCCAGTGGAAAGTAAGGGCATTCTCTGAGATACTTTTATAGGCTTGAAGTCATAAAAATACTAGACCACAAAAATTTCACTCTACAGATAAAGAAACCAAGAGCCAAAGAAGTCAACATGCTTGCTGAATAAAAAAAACAGGTGGCTAAATATTAACAAACACTGATGACTTTAATCCACTCTCATATGAGCATACTATCTCAAAACGACAAAGGGTTTTGGCTTAAATGAGCGAACTAATGTCAATATTCTGTAATCCAGGCATGCCAACACAATAGGATGGACTAGAAAACTAAAATATATTTTCCATTGCTGAAATTCCATAGAACGGTGATCTACAGGTATTGCTACTTTAAGGGTACAATTTTTATACTAAGAGAAATGATTATAAAATGAGTACTTAAATCACTAATTTCTTTTTTATCTCGTTCTCTACAAATGTTCAAGCTCTTCTTGTGAACCACAGCACAATCTATGCTTTTTTCAGTTAGAATTGGATTTACTTATTTCAATTTCAAGCTGCTTATCTGTCCACATTATAGGTTTGCCTTACTGGCCCTTATCTTTTTGCTTCTCAGAGCCAACCCCACCTGTCTCTTCCCTACTTCACGATGCTGGGTCTGAACTTTGCAAACTACTTTTCTTCTTTGCCAGCTCACTCCATGTTAGGCTTGCCAATAGTGGGTGTTAGAGAGAGGAGATAAGACTAGAGGAGAAGCAGACTTTATTTTTTCCAGCAATATCTGCCACACAACTTCAAGGAATTAAAGATTCTGTTAGGAATGCTATGGAACTCTTGAGTCCTCAGACTGTGACTTGAGTTGAGCTTTTCATTTTTTTTATGCAAAACCTCAAGTGGACTCAGAAGAGCCTGTCAAACCCAGCAGTCAGTGTTGTTTGCCATCATTACTACCGTTGTAGGGTAAGTGGAGGCCGCCTAGCTTCCTCACCCAGGCATCTGGGTAACTAAGGGAAGCAGTGTTCCCATAACCTTGGAGGGACCTGATAAAGTAGTGTTCCAATAGCCTTGAGACTTGGTCCGATAAACGGTTCCTATAACATGAAGTGGGTTCACATGCACCAAATTATGTTCTGTTATATAGTTTCTGGCATCTTGCCGACTTTGTTCCCCTCCAGTACTTAAACAGGTAGGGACTCCCTGCTGGGGGCAATGATGATGGGAGACATGCAAGGGGACAGGTGCCATGATGGGTGCCACGTTGAGGAGCAGGGGCCATGATATGAGACATATAAACAGACACGCAGCTTGCATCGTGCGTGGCTTGCCCACCTGTGAATAAAGGCATGCCAGACATCCCAACTGCTCTATGAATATTTTTCCATCTGTATGAATACCATGGACCTGTCAGACCTTGAAGGGTGGCAACACAGCCATCATGTCCTTCCAACTGTACCCTGACATTCACTCTAAGTCAGTGTTTTAGCAAAGAGCTTTGTAATTTATGTTTTGTGTTAGTAAGTCAGAATCTGCTCAGGAGACAGAGATCGTGCCAATAATCTGAACTGAAAAAGTTTAGAATAAATAATTGTTAACTAAAATTAAATGCACAACTTAATATGTGGGTTACAAAATTATAAGGGCAGTTGAATTGGAAGCTTTGCCTACTTTCTCATGTTAAATTTAGGGCAATGTTTCATGACAAATAGGACGTTGAACCTGTTCACGGGAATATCTGACTCAATCCAGACAAAACCGAGAATCTTCACACCCTGAGTCGATCATCCTTTCTCATCAGGAGAATGAGCTTGCTCTCCCTTGTAAGAAAAATATCCTTTTTTTTACTTATAATCCCCATAATCTCACCTGAAACAGATGTCTCACTAGGGATGATCATTCTGCTCAAGATGTACCCAAACTACCCCATTCCTACAAGATCCAAGGGTCAAACATAACTTTCCAGACTCCAGGGGATCAAATATAAGTATTCCAAACAGAAAGTAGTTTTACAACAAAAGAATTGCAATATTTTGCTAATGTATATTGGAGAATCCTGGAGAACAAGTATGAGAATAATATTTTAGGTTTTATACCAAGGAGGACAGATTATAATAACTACCTCAGGCTGAATTCTCTTATATGAGTGCACTTACTAGAGACGTTGGGTCCCATGTGCTAGTTGTACAGCTAGCATGCGCTCTGATGGTGCAATTGGTTGGCTGAAACTCGGACTCAATAGTGGCCTATGTTAAATGAAGTTCAGGTTCCAGTGTTTCCCAGGCACAATACAGATAAAGGAATACAAAGACAAGAATACAGAAATGTTGGAATGGATTTATCCTGTTTTAGCTTCATATCCACACATATCAACTAAATCCCATGAAAAGGTCCAGAAGACACTCCCTTCACCAACGCTAAGAAATATATTAGTGAGGACAGCATTACAAATATCTGTGTTCGCTCTCATTTCTAAGCCAGTTGTGACCTGAGTATAATACCATTGAGATGGGTTTCCTCATTATGTGGGAGACTCTGAAATAGCCGAGGTCAAATGTCAGCATTTTACTGCCAACTACAAGGTAGACACTTCAAATTTAGAAAGCTCACCTAGTGGTAGTCAGAATATTTTGACCCATAAAAACATTTGGCGATAGCTAGTAGATCACTGTGCCCTGGATAATGAAACATACTGGCAGCTTGCCAGAATATTGTGTGATCTAGAAAGAGATCCTGATTTTCATAGTCACAAGCTTGTCACACTGGTCATTGCCTCTCAACCATTTTCAGCATGGCAAAGGACCTGGATATAAAAAGGGGTGAAAAATGGAAACAATAATGCCACATGCCACAAGAACCTTGGCTGTGTAATGGTGGGGTGCTCACACTTCCAACTCACTCCTACATCTATGTCTAATGTCAATAATCCGTTAAACCCAAGTTCATTAACGAACAAGTTTACAGAGACCATCATAAAAAGCACAAAAAGAATTTGATCTGCTACATAAGTTGGCTATACACATCATTGAATCTACTCCATAGATTTTAAATATTTAGTAATAAAAAACATAATATTGGACTTTTTCTCATTAAAAATAGTTACACTCATAAACAATTACTTGGAGTTTTCCATGGTTCAATATCTTTTATATTCATTCTAAAATGCATAAATTCTATTGATATTTATAATTTTCTTTGAGAAGAAAAAACTGTCTGGATAGTAAATTCTGTAGGCCAGCAGTACACTAATAGTCCCCGGTGAATGAAATGTGTACTTTCCCAACTTAAAGTCTTGAGAAACAGAAGTTGATTTTGGAAGGCATGCCACCATACTCAAAAGTGCAAAATGTTTTGTAGACCATGAACATCATTTCATATTCTGAGCAGCATTCAACTTCTAGCAAGACAGACTGACTGAGTGATTTCCCACAACTTCAAGGATAGACCCCTGATTTCTTTCTGCTGTGGTTGGACATTCTCACCAAGTCTTGCCTCCCTCACTTCCAGCAGCCAGTGGATGCTGCTGCCAACTTTGCAGAGTTTATCCTTATCTGCCATTACCTACCTTTCTACCACCCCCACCCTGCGTGCTCTCACTCACTTCAAAACTCACACCTCAGTCCGGTTCCACTCCAGCTCAGAGAATCAGTGAGGCAGAAGTGACAGAGCATGCCTAAACCCCTACTTCCAGATTCCTCCTTCTCTGCGCCTCCCCTGCCGGGAGGGAAAGTCATTCATTTCTGTGATCAGTTGAAATACACTTATTTTATAGTTTCATTCAGATTATTCAATAATCTCAAGTTTCTCTATGTATGTGGTTCACTTCTCATGTCACTTGCTGTTTTATGTTGACAGCTCATCTCCCATGGAGCTCAAACATTTCCTGGGTCTTTTTCACATGTGGAAGGCACATGGGATACACAACGTAAATGTGACAGGAAAGACCGTTCCTTCAAGACTGAAAGTTGAAAGACTAGGTATAGTGAGAGAGAAGCACGCATAAATTTACAAAGCAAAAGTGGGTTGAGGAACACAAACAACTATGGAGAAATGAGGTTTCAAAAGATTGTGAACAGCAACTGGTGTAAAACTTAAAAGTATCTAAGTTAATAAATGGAAGTAATTTGAAAGCAATCTGAGGACAGAACGTTTCATGGCCTCAGCACAACTCAGTGAAGATGATTTTGGCAGCTGTGTCCAGGACCAGTTCTAATGGGAGTGGGTGGGCGTAGGAAACTCAGCAAGATGACTGATGGGGTTTAAAGGCAGCGTGATGAGTGCCGGGGCAGCTGGGTGGGACGCAGAGAAAAGAGGAGCAGCCAGAGAAGCAGTTTTTCAACAAATAGTTGTGTGTTTGTGTGTGTGTGTCTATAACATGCCATGCTCTCAACAGAATTCAGGCAAAAATAACAAAGATAACCATGGCCTCTGTCATTTATAAAGCTTAAAATATGAGTAGCATGATAAAAGGCTTCCCTGAGAAACCCACATTTGTGAAGGATAAGTCAGAGTTAACCGAGCCGGTTAGAGGTGAGGAGAACATGTGTGAAAAATACTAATTTTCTATCAGACTAAGTGTGTGCATTTTTGGCTACATCACTCTCATCTGTGCCCCACTCCTTACAGAGGACTCATCATTCACTCAGCAGCAAGTGTTCACTGAATGATGCATGCTCTGTACAGAACACAGTTCCAGGTGCTTGGGACACAACGCAACAAATCTTAAAATATGGTGGGGGAGAGAGAGAAGTAAACTGACCATGTGAACACACTGTGATAAGTGCTGTGTAACCCCAGGGAAAAGATAGAATTAATAGTAATAATAGTACCTACAATTAGACAATAATGGCTATTAGTGCCAAGTCCTTGAGAACCGTCCTCACAGCATATTTTTAAAATTGCATTGAACATTGTATATGGGGAAATGCAATCTCAGGGATGCAAAGGATGATTAGAACAGTTGGCGCTAGGGCACTGTTGTCACAGAAAGAGGCCCGGGTGAGGTGAAAAGTGTCACGTCTGTGTTTCAGCTTTGTGATTCCTGCTGCCTTCATTTCAAATACAATATCACATCACATAATAAGCAGCCTTTTCATAAACAGCAGGAGAAAAAGTGAAGGGAGTATACTAAAAACTAATGAAAAGCTGACGCCACCAAAGGCCCTAAATTTAAGCTGCTTATCCTCTGAGAGAAATGTTGTTTTGCCAGCAATAACGCATTTCATGGTGAGTGGACCTGCTGAGTAACCACAGGCCTTCTGAGTGATCGCAGGCCGCAGGTGGGAGCCGATTTCCCGAATCCATCCTCCGGAGACTCCGCAGACCCCAGGAGCTCAGAGTGGGGATTTTTCCGTATTTACAATGATTATCTGGGTATCTTCCGTCACCAAAATTGGATATGTAACGTCTCACATTTCACTTATTTAGCAATAACACATTTAAGGTGCCAACTTCAGACTTCTCAGGAAACTGTCATGCTCATAGAATTCTGCCAACAGCCTGAGAAGGTTTTAGAGAGTTCAGTGGGGAAAAGGAATCATTGGAGAATGATTTGTAAACCAGCGTGAAAGGTCACATGAGTCAAGGTCTGTTGCCAAGAGGCTGCTACTGAGAATTAATATCAATTGAACGACCAAGAGTGTCTGGCATTTTACCGAACGTGTTTCTCAGCCCTCCCCACCAAAAAACAATTATGGAGATCAAAGCTGGCAAGGTCAACAGACCGGCACCTCTCCGGCCACAGTGAAATGGAGCACAGCTGACAGGACTACTAGAGTGAGCTCCTCTCCACCTGCAGGTAGACAGAAGGTCAATGTGGTAGTCACTTGTCCAGGACCGTTTCTCTTTTTTATTCACAGAGAAGTAAACAAAATAACTAAAAATTATTACATCTAAATATATGTCAGACCCTGACATATATTTGTCATTTTTATGTTCAATCATTGAGCCTTCACAAGAACCCTGAAAAGTATTATCCTCAGTTTATAGATGAGGGAACAGATGATGTAAGTATATGCTGAAGACAAATAACACACAGGAATTCTCTACCTACAAAGCCATTGCCCCCTACCCCACCATGCTGCATGTGCCTTGTTGGACCTGGGAAATTTATTACTTACTGCAAAAAAATTAATGTGTAATGACCAAAATATTATCTATCACTAGAGGCTACTCTGATCCTGTTGACTAGCTTAGGGTGGGCCATGGGCCACATCTCTGGCACATTTAATACTTAGGAATCATCAGTGTGAAGTATTGGTTTAACCCCAGTCAGCTTACCTAGAACCAGATGGATCCTTGCCAGTAGCAATAAGTCCAGAGGGTAAAAGGAGCATTAATTTACCACCTTGGTATTACACTGGGGTTCACTGGAAGGAGAAAGGTGCATAACTTAATTTTGGTGGACAACAAAACTCGAAGTGCCTCTCCGTGCATCTCTCTAGCTCTAAGACTGGCTCATTTCAAGTGACATATCTGTAAGACCTGAAGGATTTCCTGTTTTTCCTTTCCACTTCTTCAAAGTTCAATATCAAAGCAAGAATTATGATTACCTAGACATTTTGGAGGGTGGAATAGATATCCTGTGAGTCGTACTCAATTTCTTGCATATAAATTTCTTTTTTTATCCTCACCTGAGAAACTTTTTAAATTGCTTTTAGAGAGAGAAAAAGGGGGAAAGAGAGAGAAATAGAAAGAGGGAGAGAGAGAGAAACATCCACATGAGAAGCATTGATAGGTTGCCTTCTCATATGCAGCCTGACCAGAGATTGAACCAGCAACCTAGGTATGTGCCCTGATCAGGAATCGAACCCACGACCTTTCTGTCTGCAGGACGAAGGTCCAATCAACAGTCACACAGGCCAGAGTTTGCATATAAATGTTTTAATGATGAAATATTTAGTATGTATAACATTTCAAAGAAGCATGAAATGCTCAAGTAGAAAGAATGGTTAAGCTGTTGATTATGACAAGACCATGAATATTCCATAATAATTAGTGTGAGTCTGCACTGTCAGATGTGAACTTTAGTTAGTTATCATTGTGTCAGTCTGTCCCAATGACTCCATTGTATTTGTTTTTATTTTTTGTCACTTAAAAAAAATTTATGCTTTCCTCAAGTACATAGATCAATTTGGATTTTAGAGAGATTGGGCATTCAACAAAACAAACATGTATGGATCCCCCGCTTTTCCTTTTTTTTTTTTTTTTTTGCAGCCAACTTCTACATGGCTAGTAAATGGGTTAGGAGAAAGGGGTTTGCTTGTATTTTGACCTGGGAAATCCAGCTCCAGAGTCTGGGTTCTCCCAAACTATGCTCTACTGCTTCTCCTGCTTTATAGGCAAAGACCTGCAACCTATGAAGGTTTGGTGGTCAGCTCAAGGCCACATATACAGAGAGGCAGAATCGGGATCTTTACATTCCTGAGTCATGACATTTTTGCTATGTTCCATTATCTTCCCTTGTCTGCCACCATTATCACCCCTGTCCCTCCTGGATTCCCTAATTCTGTTAGTGACTTTATTGTATTCTCATTACTCTGGCTGAAACCATCATCTACTCTTTCCTTATGGAACTTACAGTTGCACAGTCCCATAGATTTATTTTACAGCTCTCTCATCTAGTCCTAAATCTTTTTTCACTACTTCTGCCTCAGCTCACATTGTCTTCTAACCTTAGACTCCTTCCCATTTCCTTTTCCTGATCCCCAGAGCCAACGATGTTCAGCTCTTCTACATAATTCTTCTTGCATATGCCACCCTTACTTTTAAATAACGTGTGTATACCACTCCTGCTTGAGTTTTTAATACTATGCAGTATTGATTTCTTACAGCAGATGATGAAGATTTAGATCTTTCTCCCCAGCGTTCACCACACACTTTGCATTCTACATCCTTCAAATATAACTGTATTATAATTTTTATTGGATCAGTGATTATTATGGCTAAGTAAATGCTTTTATTGATTCATGTAGCATAACATGGCACCTTTCCCTTTTCTGAACAGTTTGTTCCCTCCTAAGTTTCATTTGCTTAATTTTTCTGTCATGAATTCAACCACAAATTCTCCCCTGTTGTGTCAGTATCTTCTCCATACATTTGAAAGCTCAGCAGTCCTTTCAGCTTTATCTCAGGGGGATCCTCACTGGACTTTAGAAATAGAAATGGACTCATAGCTGGAGAGCAGGATGACAGCTATGCAGGAGGCAGTTAGGGGGTAGAGGGGTCAAGGAAAAAGGATTCATGGACATGGACAACAGTGGAGTGATTGCAGGGGTGGAGGGAAGGGTGGTATAAGGAGGATCAATGGTAATGGAAAAGAATGCAAAAATATGAAATAAAAAAGACTGTGCTGCCACATCCCAGCCCCACCTCCAGCCGCCTGCATTGCTGCCACATTTAGATCCCTTCACCATCATTCTGGGGATTTCCTTCTTCTGACTCAGGCTGGTCCTCTGTTTTCCAGACCCCATGTCTTCTTTCCTGGTATAACTTCTCACTTTGCTGACATAGCATCCTGAGAAATGGTGCATAAAGGGTAAGTTTTTTGAGACTTAAATTTCTATCTTCATATTTGATTGAGAGTATGTGTGGGTGTAGAATTCTGGGTTAAAAAAAAAACAGTATCTTCTAACCTCCAGTGTTCCTAATGCCGGTAACATTTTTTTCTTGACCCTTTTTATGAATTTCCTTCTCCTCCTCCTCTTATTTATTTTTCTCTCTCTCTGGAAGCTTGCAGGATGCCCCTCTGTCACCAGTATTCTAAAATTTCACAGTGATGTGCTTTGGTGTGGATCATGTTCCATCCATGTTTCTGAGCACTCACCTCAGAAAGCATTTTCCATGTGGAAATTTACATCTTTTAATAGTGTGATTCATATGTATATATGTGTGTGTATATGTATACATGCTATATATTACACATAGCATATCTGTATATATTATGTAGATTATGTATTGTACTTTATATATAATTGGAATATACATACACATATACAATTGAATATTATTCCTTTCCACAGTCTCTGTTTTCTCTTTCTGATTTTTATACTATTTAGATGTTGAACTGCCTGGAATGCTCCTTTTTTCCTCTGTGTTCTGGGGGGTTTTCTGAAAATTTACTTCCAATCATTTTTTTTTTCATTTCTCTTATCACATTTTAAATTTTCAATCATTTTTTTGTTGTTGTTCTCTGTTCTATTTCATATCACTGATTCTGTTTCATGGATGCAATCTCTTTGGTCTCACAGAACACAGTAATGATTGATTTCTTTGAGATTTTTCTTCTCTCTGCATAGTCCTGTTTCTCTATGTCTTCCATATCAGGAGTTTCATTCAAATTTGTGATGGCCCTGAGGTGTCAGCTTATGTTTCAGAATGGCTCACTGACTGGACTGTTTGAAAGCCTTGAACAAACAGGTGGAACTGTCAATGAGGATTCTGAATAAAGGGCAATCTCAAAAGGCCAGAATGAATTTGGGGAAATACATCTGACATCAGTTTCTTTAAAACTTTTCTTCTTGGCTGGTCAGACTCTGCAGGGAAAAGCCTCTAATTTCTGCATGGATGGTATTAGTTTAGCCAGCAGCATTATGGGAAATGAAAGGAAAATGAAGGATCAGAGTTTCAGTCAGACCAACTTTCCTCTTAATGCCCCAGGTCTCATACAATAAACTTGCCTCCAAATCCGAATCCAATTGGGCTGTTGCCCAATCCAAAGACCCTCTATTTTACAACCCTCAAACAAGTCTCTGGTCTCCTGCCAAAGAGAGAGATTGTCTTGGTTTTACACAATAGAAGGAAAACATAGAGGGAAAAAGGAAACCAGAGCACATATGCCTCTTTGACATAAAAGTCATTTCAATCTGAAAGCAGTTAAGGAGCAGAAAACTGGAGAAAGCTCCTCCCTTTGTTAAGGCAGAAATTGTTTTCCTGGAGCGAGACCTTTACCAGCCCAGAGAGGGCAGCAGAGGGATCTGCAAATAAACCACTCCATTAGTTTCCTCCCACAGTTCGCTGCTCTTGAAAGCTTCAAACTATCTTTGACGTGTCATTTCTCTACAAATTCATTGTTCTTTGTTGAAAATGCTCTATAGGTTGGAAATCTAAGCTGCCATTTTGATTCCATTTGGTTTAGGTTTCTCCCATGTGCTATGCACACACTGTGTTAATAAACTGCTGTTTTTCTCTTTTAATCTGTCTTTCAGTTAGAGTCCCTGCTGAAAACCCAAGAGGAATAGAGGTAAAATTTTGTCTCCCCTGCAGGACTATCTTCTACCTAAACAAACTTTCAATTAATTCTTCTGTTCATAGCCCAAAGCCACTTACATCCCCAGAGTCCCCTGAAAAATCTGTAGTGTAACTTGGTTATTTTTCATCACTTCATATTTCTCAGGTTTGCTAATTCAGGTTTTGTTCATCCATCTATTTTGCCAACTTCAAGATTTTTGCCATTGGGTCCTCTCCACACCCTTTGTCCTTTTAGGTTTAAAAATTAAAATCTCTTTACAGTCCCTTTAGTGTAATTACAAAGAGAATGCAGAGGTTCGATTCTTGTGTTCAACTTCAATGTGTAACTAGATACTTGCCTTCATTTCCTCTCGTCTAGTAAGTTACTAGAGTCTCCTTCCTCTGTGACCCTGTCGATTCTCTGCTGAGAAACAGTCAGCTTTCCTGTTGACTAAAGCTACCAGTTTCAGTGACTAGGGCAGTTGTTCTCCATCTGTGTGTCTCCACCCCTATTCAGATGAGCAATTTTTCCATTGGGATCACCTCTCAATACAATGGCTCATTTGCTTACACGCCCTGAAGTTAAAATGCTTCATGAAGGGCCTTAGCCTACTATCCTGACTTACTATTGTACATATGATTCCCAGAACTCCTTGCTCTAGCCAAATTGGCTATTTTTTGCTCCTTTAATCTAACATCTATTTTTTTCTCTCTGTGCCCTGGACTATGCTTTTTCTGATGAATGGAATGTCCATTTCTAGAATATAAATTCTTCTGTGCCTCCAAAGCAAAGGTCAAATATACCTGTGTACTTAACACATAGTACTTTATACATCTCATTTTATTTTTAATAAAAATTTTAATTGTATCATTTTCATTCTTTTATATAAGGCCCTTGAGAGCTGGAATTAGGTCTTATTTTTATAGCTTAGGCAATGCAGTAAACAGCTGGGCTCATTTAATCACATTAAGCTTTTCCAAACCATAATATACAAGAATATATAATAATTCTAAAACCTTAAAATATTTTTCCTAACTCCTATATTTTTATGTAGTTATTTGCAAAGGCAATAAGATTTTATGAAAAGAAATAAAAATAAAGGAAGCAAAAAAGAAAGAAAACCCCAGTCATTTCTTTATCCCTATTAGTTTAACTGAGCCTCAGCAATTGTATAATTCTAACCATGACCTGAAATTTGATTGCAAATTGTATACGAGGAAAAAAAATTTATTATCCAAAAGTGTAATTTTTCCCATAGAATACATTAATCAAAATTTCTGTGCAGCTCACTGCTGAGAATTTGCACATGACTCACTAAAGCAATTTCCTCAGATAAAAGAAAATTGCTGGCTTGAGGGGTTCATGGGTATTGTTGTATAACTTCAGAAAGATAGCTAAGAATCCTTCTTTGCACTATTTTAAAAATCTACTTCAGCATTTAAAATATTGTGTGTCAGTGGGAAGAATATATACAGTGTTGTCAAAATAAATTTAGTTATAGACTCAACATCCCTCCAATTCTTATTTTCAGGGATATGTTTTAATAACATTTCTGATTACGATTAGTCATTCCATATTATTTCATTTAACATAAATTGCTCCTCTTCACTGAGCATTCATTTTGTGTTAAGCACTTTTATACATTTTCTTATTTAATGGTTAAATAATCACACTGGGTGGTATTATTCTCATTTTTAGGATATGTAAACTAAGGCTTAAGAGGAAGCTGAGTAAATTGTCTAGAGTCAAACAGTGCGTGAATAGTTCTCTTTCTTTTACTAAATAATTGTTACTTTGAGGTTATTTTTAGATGCTAGTTATCAATTTGTCTACAGAGCTTAGTTACCAGGTTTTTATTCTTTGGTTTTTATCTAAGAATCAAAGGAAAAGGAATTATGCATAAAAGTTTGCTGATTATCTGGAGTGAATAGTTAAAAGGACATTATCTATATATGATGGTCTCTAAAGTGCACATCCTTTGCATGGTATTTGTGTGGTCAGTTCTACTTTTCATCTCTGTGCATACAAGAGAGGTGGAAACTGTCCTTCAGGGCTGTCTGACTTCTTTTTGCACTGGTTCATAAGGGCCCCTGGGCCTCATGCTGCCTTTGCATCCAGCAACATCATCTTATTATCCACTGAAGTTTCACCAAATCATTACAGTCTGTCTAAACTTTCTGCTTTCTATCAGATGCTTTTTAGGAACATATGTTATCATCAGAATCATACTTTTCCTTGACTAGGCCAAAGGAATCAAACTTTATTTTTCAATGATTGCGTACCCAGCACTATGTGCTACATAGTTTTAAAGGCTTTGTCTTATTTCATGTTAACCACAGTCCTCTGTCTACAAAGCCTGAGGCCCTTCCATTACACTATCAACAGCAATGCAAATATAGCCTCTTTACAATGGAGCGGTAGTGTCCAAGTCAGAGGAACCGCTTTGCATGCCTTAGGTCTCAAATCTTTGCAATGTTAAAACAGGACAGAATCACTTTGGACTGGGTCTACAGCAAAGCTATGCCCAAGACAACTGTTTGCAAAGGTAACAAGAAAGCAGTTATGACTCCTGGAATGATGACTACTAGACTACAAATGAAAAGAATCATTTAGAATTTGCATCACTATGTTGTGTTGTCTTCACTAACAGAGATGCCTTTCTCCTACTGATGTAATTGTTCCCCTTCCCTTTCTCATAAAGACTAACTGCCTTTGTCTCCTAGTCAGAATATTACTGGGGCTCCTGCCTGAATTAACATCCCAAATAGCTATTCTTACTGATCTCAATAAATGCTTGTTGCCTCTCAATTTGAAAAGCCTTTTATTTTTAGGTTAACAACAGCACACCATCTTTTCAGCAACATAATTGAGGTTATATTCATGATCACTCAGCATCAAATGGATGATAAACATAACAAAGAGCATGCATTCACTAAATTATTGAATACCTGTTATTCACAAGTGGCTAAGTACTGAACTGACACATAAACGAGTAAAATGGGTGTTAATGTACTGTATATATGCAGAGAATTTCCTAACATATACACAACACAACCAACCAATTGGCCATATCCTGAATTTGACCTGAAATAAATATATCAGTTTTCAATGAACTGCAGCCTTCATCCTGCTCTCTCCATCCTCAGCTCCTAATAATTTCTTTCCAGGAATCAGAGGAATCAAAATTGTAATAACCGTAACTCTGTGTTAAAATCAACAGTATTCATTTCAAAAATACCTGTGGCTTGAATGCATTTGCTTGAAGCTGCAGACATCAGACACGATGAGGAAGGGATCTTGACTTTTGTCCACTGTCACCAAACTTTCCTGCTCTTTGCTGCCACATGCCTTAGCCCAACCTTCCTCCACTGTGACTGACCCCTTGCTTTACGTAGAAAGTGTGTGTGTCCCCTGGATTCACACATTGGAGCCTACCTCCGGTGTCCTGGTATTTGAAGCTGGAGCCTTGGAAGATGCTGAGGTCCCGCGGGCAGAGCCTGGATGAATGGGATTAGTGCTCTTTTATAAAGGGGACACCAGGGAGCTCCCTTGTCCCTTGTTCAGTCACCTAAGGACACAGCAAGAAGATGGCTGTCTGTGAACCAGGAAGTAAGAACTCACAAGACACTAAATCTACCTTATTCTTGAACTTTCCAGCCTCCAGAACTGTGAGAAATAAATTTCTGTTGTTTTAAACATCCAATTTATAGTACTCTGTTAAAGCAGTCCCAAAAGACTAAGGTACACCTTCACAGGAAACACTGATAGAAAAGAAATGTTCATTATGAGGCTATCAAAGAGAGAAAAGGGAATAGTTTTATTCCTTTGCCTTAGCAATGCTTCTCAAATGCTAGTGCCTAACAAAATTGCCTGGTGAGCTTTCTGCAAGTGTAGTTCCACATCTCCATCCCGTGGGATGCAGGGTACCCAGTAAAGAATCTGCATTTAACAAGCATCCCTAGGAGATTCTTATGCATGTTGCTCTGGGAAAGACCCCTTTTGAGAAATCCTGTTTTGTAAATAGGAAGAGGATTGATTTTTCCTTTTTCCTAACTTAATAAAGTCCCAAGGCTTGCATCAAACTCTACCCTATCTAGATCCCCTGGTCGCATCTACCTCCCACAGAGTCTACTGCGTCAGTGGACAGATGCAACAAGGAGTAATGTGCAGACGTTAAGCCATCTCCAGAAAGAGGAGTTGTTACAATGAGGCTGTGAGACCCACAGACAGACTGGAAGGAGAATTCCACAGGCTTGGTTGGAGAATGGGGGTCAAAGCATGTCGGGTTTGCTGCAGACTGTGCAAATTTGCACCCCAAGTGCTATGAATCATTTGAATCCTTCTTTCCAAATATTTCCAGTGGCTGGCATCTTCATTTACAGCTTCCGTAGACTAGGCCAGAGCAAAATAACACTCTTGCTCTATAGGACAGCTCAGGATATCTCAAATGTAAGGCCCATCATAGATGTTTCAACCCAAGTCTAAATTTCACTTTTCGCCTTTAGTTTGGAGGCTCATTTACCTAGTTTGCTGGAATCTTTGGCTTTGCAAGTTTCACAGGGGAACAGCACAAGAATAAAAATAGAAATGTCTGAGCTGCCTAAATGTGAGTCTGGAGCTCACAGAACACTGTATTAGGTGTCAAAAGACTCCTCTGGGGATCGGCTCGCCACGCTCCACATCCTTGCACTCTGCAGGGCTTGCCACTGTCCTCTCTTCCCCGTTTGGTGGCACTGCCCTGGGAAGCCATCAGGTCAGCAGCACTTAACTTACAGGAGGAAATATGTGTCACAAGAAGGGTAATGAAATATAATTCTGTTTGGTTTTTTCAAATATATCCTTGGAAATACAAAAGTTCAGGGAGGGATAACATAAAGAAACATGGGTTAAAGCTTACTTGTAAGGTTGTTGTTGAAAAATAGTCAAGTCAGTGCTTTCCTGTTCTGTTTTCACAAAGTGCCCATATGCAGTGAGTCATTTATGGAAGAGCTTAGAATGAATCCCCTGAGGCCATTAGTGCCAAAATGGGCTTCTATGAGTGCCCAATTCAGATTGCAGACATACGCTTTAGTCAGACAGAGTTGTAGCTTATTTCCTCCATTATGTTTTAAAAGTTCAATCCCAAGGCCTCAAGAACGGTCTTGTTGACCCCAAAGTCGTGCATCTTCTTGTGGGCAACGTGCCTCTCCATCCAGTGTTCACAGATGCATTGCTTTCTACTCTTTCCTCCTCCCACCCGAGTGCTCTGCTCCGATCCTTTCGTATGGGCACTCCCACTGGTACGCGTGTGGCACTCCCTCAAGCTCCCACCATGCTACTCCTCACTTCTGCATCTGTTGAGATAGTTCAAAGTCTATGTCAGTTATCTTTTCTAAACTGTCCAAAAATCCCCAACTGGTTCCCCTTCTTCTGAATAATTGTGTTTGGCCTATGTAGAAATGTCTATGTCACTCTCAGCAAAGTACAGATGTGGGCTGTTTTCGTTCTTGTTCTTTTCCAGTGATGTTATCATACCTGACACCATACATGTACAGAATAGGAACATAATACATTTTTTGAGTGTTTATGAGCTGAGGACATATTTTCAAAATTTTTAGTTTAGAAGCCGTAAGTTATGTTACTAAAGTGTTTTTATAGGTTTTCATTGTACAAGTAAAATATATCACTGTAATGAAAGTTTTAAAATACAGATAGCATAAAGAACATTAAAGTAAGTCATAATATACTGTGATTATACCAGTGATGACCACCATAAGTATATTAGGGTGTATCTTTACAGAAGGTTTTTTATGTCTATATGTACATGCTGTGTTAATATTTCAAATGTCCCTTATTAGCCAAATCACAGATAAGGGTGGCTCTGCCAAAGAAAACTAAATCTGATCTCCTTTGTATGTTCTTTCCTCACCTACCTCCTGACAGCAAGGACTGGTCTGTGGACCGCCCAGGCAGCAGCCCAGGAGTGAACACACGGGACAGTCCCACATGCTTGACAATTTATGTCGATAATTGCTTCTCTGAGCATCATGAGGCAGAGAGAAGTTACCACCTACAGGAAGCCACATTAGAGGGTAGATAATCCTATGTCTACCTATGTAGATAGTCTTATGTCCAAGCCCTGAAGAATTTGCTAATATTTATTTGTTTGTTTATTCATTAATTTATTCATTCATTCATTCATAATTTACTTTTCCAGGAAATTGCTTCTAGAGTAAATGATAAAGGAACCCTGATAATATTGTGATTGTGGGAAACTGAATGGCCTGTTTCAACAAAGCACTATAGCACTGCCAGTTGCTCATACTTTTCGCTTAAACCCTGAGATGAAGGCTCAGGCCACTGCTTGGATATATCCTGTTCCCTGGGCTGTGATATGTACCCTGCGCCCACCATCCATAGACCAGACAGACCACTTTTCTCTGGTTGCAGTCACTCTTATCATGGTATCCTAGAAAAAGGACCATTAACTTTTAGAAATCAACAGTATTATTTTGAATAATATTACATTATACTGAGGAATATGCAGGAAGCATGTGTGTGATTGTATTTTCAGGTTGAAGAACTTCACACCTCAGTGACACTCACACCCCTCCTAACTTCCTTATTTTTAGGACACCCTGTGGAAGTTTTGGCTAAGGGCCTAGCAAGTCCTGTCACTGGCCACACGCCACCCATGTTTTCCCTCCTCTGCCTCTCGGCCTCCTCCAGTGGGTACTATCTTGTCCATGAGGCCCTGCCTCTGTCTAGGCTGTGGGGGCTCTGATGGTGTCCAGCTCGAAAGGGACCTGGGAGGCCCTAAGAGAGAAGTCTGTCTCCCCAGTCTAGGTTATAATAAGCTGGAGTTAAACACTCTCTTAGTTTTCATTTTAGCCCTCTGTTTGTCATAGGACTCAGGAAATTCTGGGAAGCACCACTACACCCAGGATCCTGCTGCCTCTTCCAACTCCCTGGCCCCTCTTCCCACTCAGTGGTTCCTCTGGCACGTCACCCCCATCAGCTCCGAGACATGGTCAGATGTGTTGAAACTTAGTCTTGGGCTCAGGCTGGAACTCTTCCTTGCCTAGGAATGGAAACTGAAAGCACCATCAGCTGTAAGTCCTTGTCAGTCAGAACAGTTAGTGGCAGGGAGTCCTCCCCAGGACCTCCCATCCAGTGTGGTGCTGCTCAGACTCCCAGTTCCATAGCCTCTCCCGGAAGGTCAGAATCCAGCATGGGTTTCACTGGGCTAAAAATGGGTCAGCCCTCAGTTGAATTTGGTGTATGGGTGATGGTTGGAGAGTGGTTAAGGGAAAGGGGCCGGATGGTTGCAATCAGCTGGAATGCTAAAATTTGGCCCAATGCACTGCTGACTTGCTATGGAGAATATGCAGTGGTCAGAACATTGACTGCACTTATTAAATAGTAAATAATCTGTGCTAATTTTTTTTACTTTGCTGTAGTAGATTTCAGTTTAATCTGGAAAAGCCTGGAGAAGGATAGTGAGGATACTTAATGCCTAGAAGGATAAATGCTTTGTAACTAGAGTACAAGTGTAAGATTAATTAGCCATTACAGAAGAGTAACATGAATAAACTTATGGGAGTTGTAAAAATATATCCATTTTTTCCCATTTAACCATTCCATAATCTACCAAAGATCTCATTCAGTTTCCATAATTAAGAGTGAAAGAATTATAAATAATAATTTTTTAAAATACCATAGACTTTCCAGATGCATTAACACAATAAAATGTGTTGAAAGCAAGCAGAGCTGAAGAACAAAATAAATGAGTTTTCGGCCAACAACATCATTAGATTTAGATACTGATGACAGTGAGTCTTGTCAGCTCATAAAAATGGGCAGGTGTTAGTATCATCAAATCACTAACCGTCCTGGTACTCATAGTCTAGTTCTAGTACTAATGGTTCCTTGATTAACCAATATGTCCAGAAGAGAGACTTTACCATGTCAAAATTACTTACCTAGTCTTATGAGTCTTATAAAGTACCAAACTAATCACCTTTTATTATCTAATCTTTCAGAGTTTTTTAGAAAAGTATGTCATATTATCAAAAATTTTCTAAGTAAAGAAACAAAGACATTGACATTACTGCTATTAGCAACATTATACATTTCCTTTTAGTCTTCTTTCTATGCACTTGTATGCAGATACAACCCTAATATATACATGTATATAACCTGTATCTTCTATTTCTGCCAAAAGCAGTTTCCCTCATGTCTTACCTTCATAACCAGGGTTTTTAAGTTGCATGATATTCCAAAAAAGATTACATAACTCCAATTATTAGTTCAATTTCTGATTTTTGTTATTATAAGACATTAGAAAGGTTAACAGTACATTCTTTCATATCAGACAAATTTTGTTTCTACCACTAGTCAGCTGCATGACCGTAAACATGCCACTTAAACTTTCTCCACATATCACATACAGACACATAGTAAGCATGCCATCAATATTTGTTGAATAAATGAACAAGCCTCTGCTGTGGGCTGACAATGTCTATTTCCCTTACCCCCCAACATTCATATGTTGAAATCCTAATCCCCAGTGTTTGAAAAATGTAACTGAACTTGGACATATGACCTTTAAGGAGGAAATTAAGATTGAATGAGGTTATTGGGGTGGGCCCTAGTGCAATATGATCGGTACACTTATAAGAAGAAGAGGTTAGGACACAAGTGTGCACAGAGGTCATTCTGCCAGCAGACTGCCCTCACACTGGAGCTGCAGCTCCTCCCTGCGACACCACTGTGCTGGCCCATCCTGCAGGCTTTGGGTGCCTGAAGCCTCCACAACGAGAGAGCCAATTCCTCAGAGTAAATCCTTCCAGATAGGGAGGGAGGGAGGGAGGAAGACAGAGATACAGATATAGAGATGGAGGCAGAGATAGATTGGGAGATACAGATATGCAGAGATAAAGACAAATATAAGCATATCCTTTCGATTCTGGAGAACAGTGACTGATACAGCCTCTCCAATCCTCAGTTTCCTTACCTACAACATAGCACAGTAGCTGTACCACTTGCTAGGCTCTTAGCACAATGCCTGAAACTCATCAGGTATTGATCATAATTATAAACACTATTACAATGGACAAGTTCATCCACTTGCTTTTTTCCAAAATGCATCCTAATTTGCTTTCATCGATTCACGGCCATTATTGTTTTTTTAGTTATTGATACATAGAAAAAGTTGGGGGGGTGTTTCTTGCCAAAGGATGGTGCCATGTACAATATCATTGCATGTTTGCCAAACAGGGTCACTGTTTAGGCCAACCTAATTTCTGTTTTTTAAAAAGTACACAATAAGACAGACATTTCAAAACTTCAAGTATTAAAAAAAGTATTACCTTGTTGTTCCTTTATTCTCTACACAAAACACTATTACATGCCATGTAAAAGTTACCTCATTGATTTAAGCTAATTGAAGTATTTTTTTCCTTCTTTTTTATATGTCCAAACATAACCGGACCTTCAAAATTGGAATTCTTCTTACAACCTGGAGTATTTTTTCCCATTTCTTAAAAATTATCCTAGCAAATGTGATTGACAGCAAAAATATTATGTCTCTAGGATATCATTAAACCACAAACTGGCAAATATTTTGAGTAATGCTTCCTCAATGGAACTTTGCAAGTGTTACAAAGTGTGGGTGCTTATTGTTGCAATTCACACAAAATTTACCTTTCTCAGAAAGGTGCATTGAACTGTTTGTGGAAATTACTTGAGAATAAAAAAGAAAGTCTTAAATTTTATTTTCTCAAGAAAGAAAATAAAATCAATCAACATTTTTTTTTAATGTCACTATCTAGGACCCCTTTGTAAGGTACTCTCTGCAGGTCCAAGGGGAGAAAGGCCCTGAGTTTGCGGTTAGAAGGCCATTACTCATAGTGCTGGAGTGTCATAGGGAAGTCATTTAGCCTCTCTGAGTCTTAGCTTTGTCATTTGTGAAAGGAGAGAAATTAACTAAATGGCCGCAAAGTATCCTAGCAAGAATGATTTATTTGCAAAGAGGCTCTCCTAAAACAGCCTGAGTAGAAGGGTGAGACTGTATTAATTAGGGTTGGATGTAAGTGCCCTAACAGTGCTATGTGGGCTGTCTGCCTGCACTTTGCTTGTCTCTGTTTCTCTTCGTGTTTTGGCCTCATTGTTCTACCTCAGTCACCTTCTCAACATGAGGCAGGTGAGAGCGCCTTTAGGAATCTGCACCCTTCATGGCTCCTGGTTCAAAAGGAAGAGAGATCCTTTCTGTCCCCGTGTCCATTCCAAATCTCTGGGACAACCTTCACTGGGCCACATGCTCAAAGGACCAGACGGATGATATAACTGAAAGACCCACCACAGTCCATAGTTGGGGGAAAGATAAATGAGTGTCGAGCAGACAAAAATTGGAAGTGTCACTGCAGACTGACGTAGGATATGACGAGGAAAACCTATCAGAAACACTGTCAGGCAGCTGCTTTCTCCAATAGCCTGTGTCTGGGACCACAAGTATTCTTACTTCTGCTTCTCTTTCAGTTTCTATTCCTTTGTCCTCTCTACGAAAATATCTTTTCTTGTTTCTGGCTCCCCACAACCTTAGCTTCCATGTGCTCTGCCTCCCCCTATGCGACACTGGCCCAACAGTGTGACCACGCAGCTCAGCTCTGTGCTGTCTCCTTCTGTCTCAGCCGGTTCCCAATTCTAGGCGTCCAATGGAAAGGATGATTGACAGGAGTCTGGTTAAGTTCAATTGCTCTTTCCTAGCACTGTAGGTGGGTGTTGTATTTTGAGAGGGCAATGAATTTCCTGTGTACCTGCTCTACTTATTTTGCCTAACACACACCCGTTTTCACTATGATACACAAATATACACACCCTGACATCTTATAGGTCCCTCCAAGTACAAGCTCCTTCCTGCCTCAGGGCTTTTCCTGCACTGCAGCCTCTGCCTTGAATGCTCTTTTTTCCACACTTTAATTTGTCCCCCCCCCAGCTTTACTGAGACATTAACTAACATATAACATTATGTAAGTTGAAGGTGTACAACATGAAATTTGATGCACATATATATTGTGAGATGATTACCAGAGCAGGGCTAGTTAAAACCTCCATGCTGTTGCATAATTGGCATTCGTGTGTACACAGTAAGCACAGTGAAGATCCACTCCTACAGCCACTTCCAAGTACGCAGTATCTGGTCACCGTGCTGGACGTTACAGCCCCAGAACACACTCAGTCTGCAACTGGGGGTTTGTACCCTTTGACCAGCATCTCTCCAAGTCCCCCCTCTTTCTCCCCCAGGTCCTGGTGATTACCGTTCTACTTTCTGTTTCTGTAACTCTGACTTTTAAAATTTCTGCATATTTTTATGACCTATTTCAATGTATCTTTCAAGTTTTGGCTTAAATATCACCTCTGACAGGCCATCCTTACTTACATAATGTGAAGGTGTGTCCTGAAATAATTCTGTAGCATTATATCCTTGTGTGTCTGTGTGTATGTATGTGGAAAATCTTCTACTTATTGTCTTTCTCTCCCCCTCTCTGCAAATTTACATACAAAAGAAATATAGATTTAATTTTTCTGAAACTTCTACTTTTAGCCTCTGGTTTTCTAAGTAGCAGAAACTTAACCTCAATCTCCCTGCAGCTGCATCTGTGTTCTGATGGGGTGTGGGGTGTGGGTAAGAGGGAGGCCCCAGCTGGTCCCTGATCTCCTCATCTTATATTGGGGCTGGCAGAATGGATTTACTCCCGGCTGATCTTTAATCAAACCCATCCATTTCACTGCTGCATCCTTCCAACTCCCATTTGCCAGTTGTCTAAGGCAATGTCTTCAAAATTAAAGTTTTCTCAAGAACCTGTTTGTTCAGTAACAGGTTACCTTTCTAGATTAAGAAAGGGGACCGTCCAGTGCATCATGAAAATTATTTTCTTTCTTCTAATGGCTGGGAACTGACACCAAGAACAAGGTTGTGAGGGGGAGATGCAGTACAAGAGTTGGTCCAGAGACTGCACTTACAGCACTGTAGACCCTCTAACTTTCACAAAAGCAAACTGTTTGGAAAAATACATGAAGCAGTATGAGAGCACAGTACACAACTCTCAGTTGTAACAATGACTTTCAGGACCTAGTGCTCCTGAATGAAATCTCACATGATCTGCATTTCTTTTCAATCAATGAGCTATTTAAACACTTTATATTCACCTGCCTGGTATAGCATTATTTCTGACAGCAATTATAATTAATTTATTTTAATTAGAGAGAGTAATGGGCTGTCATTTATATTGCTTTTCAAATTATTCTCAAATCATTCAACAGTGTTTATAGGGGTTCTTAAACTCTTGCCTACTATGAGACAAAGGAAAGATCTTGTGTTTTTAACCACAGTTAGATAGAGTCTCTTCGTAACTTTATTAAGGGGCACATGAAAGTTCAAGATGGTAAAAGAGTTCATTTTTTCATTGTGTTATTTTAATCCATAATGTTACTTACAGAGTTTGATGACTGATTCATTTCTAGTTGTGAGGTAGGTGGGGAGATGTGCTTCTTCGACTTTGGATGCTGTTTTCCTATTCTGTCTAAACAGTGTTCACAATCTGGCTAAATAAGAATATTTACAGTAATACAATTTGGTCTTCTAATTAGGTAACAGCAGTCTCTCTTAACTCACCTAGAAAATAAAATACAAATGGTTCAAAATGAACCAAAATATTGTCTCTAATAATTAGCAGCATGTGTATCAAGATATCATCCGAAATACAGAGCAAAGCTGGCCTTTTAGTGTAACTCTCCTTATGAGATTTATCCTTGTAACAGCAAGAAAGAGCTATGTGGTACGATAGGAAGAACATGAAATTTGGATTCAAATATCCTGGAGCTGACCCCTGCCAAACTTCTGGGGCCACACAGTTAATACGGAGATAAATGGACTGTTGTATTGAAAGTCCCCACAAGACCACCTGCTGCTATAAAAGTCCCTTCTCGGACCATAACCTGGATGAACAAATGCCAGCAGGAGGAGGTACAAGTGCGGATTACTGTTCCACCCCCAGGATCCGACTGCTCTAAATAAAATCTTGCCTTCTGCACTTACCAGCTGCCAGGATTCGGGTAGATTAACTAATCTCTTCCTGCCTCATTTTATTAACTGTGTGATGAGAATAATAAAATAACACTTCCTTCATAGAGTTCTTGTGAGGATTTAATGAGTTAATTCATACAAGGCTCAGAGGGCAGTGTGTGGGATGCACTAAGAATGAAGAGAGTACTCACTGTGATTATAATGATGCTGATGGTCAGGCAGTGCCACTTGGTACTGAATCGTCCTCAGTTCACTTCAGTTCTGCACTACGGTTTTCTGATTGCTGCTCCCCCGAAGCCTCCACTTCTTGTGGTTCTTTCTCTGTGAAGTTCAGTTTATAACTGTGGGCTAGCCTGTGTTAAAATTCAAGATTTATTTTAAATGCTCATATTTTTCTGACTGTAAAAGAGTAATATACACTTGTTGCAGACAACTAGAAAATACATAAAAGCATAAAGAGAAAAAATAAAACTTAAGCTATGATTTATGTTTTATGTGCTTCTTCCAACTATATTTTTCTAGGCATATGCATGCAACAAAATTTGCATCATTTTATATATACACATAGATTTGTTTCTTGATTTTTTCATTTAAACTTTAATCATAAACATTTCTCCAACTTTTACATTTTTATTCAAAATTAATGTTAATAGCTACATAATATTCCATCATGCCTAATTAATTCACCAATTTCTCACAATTGAATATTGAGGTTATTTTCCCATTTTTGGCTCATATAAATTATACTGTAAACAAAAATCTTTGTGTTTAAATATCTGTCCACATCATTACCATTGACTTAGGCTCTATTTTGAAAAATGACATTTTTGCCTCAAAACACATTGAACTCTTGATTAAAATATTTTTTGGAAGTTGTGTATTTTTTTTTACTTCTCTGGTAGAAAACAATACCTCATGATCATTGTAAATGTGAATTATCTGACTGTAAGTGGAACTGAACAGTTTAAAAACTATTTATTTATACTTTGAATTTCTTCTATTGTTTATGTCTTTTTGCTAATTTCCTATATAGAATTTTCTCTTTTCTGTTGTTGTTTGCCTAATTATCACTGTTAATGTTTTCCTTATTAACTTATAAGGGAAAAAATGAACCTTCCCATACTTGTTGTCCCTCAGTCTTAGTCCATTTGGACTCTTTAACCAAATACTACACACTGAGTGGCTTATAAACAACGGAAGTTTGTTACCACAATTCTGAAGGCTGGAAGTCCCAGCTCAGGGTGCCAGCATGGTTGAAGGAAGGTCCTCTTTCAAGTCCCAGACTTTTCTTTGTATCCTTCCTCACATGGCAGAAGGGGCTCAGGGGCTCTGTGGGGTCTCTTTCATAAGGGCACTAATCTCAGTCATGCGATATCCACCTCATGACCTTCTCATACCCCAAAACATATGTCGGATTCAGACCACAACAGCACCCTCGGCGAACAGAGCTCCACTGCCTAACCCTCCTGGTCCCTCATCCCCACGCCCCCCCCCCCACTCTCTCACACTCCCTCTACCCCCAGGAATGAGGAATGACTTACTGGTGAGTGTAAGACAAGAAACAAGGCAAGTACAACTTCACTCTTTTTCCAACACCCTGTTCTTCCATTACAGAAACAGTGGGAAGCATTTGTCTCATCTGCTGCTCTTTACTGTAAGTTTTAAAGGGGCAGCTCAGTATGGGAGACCTGGGACTTCCCAGAAATAGTTGCTATGGCAAAAAACAGAGCAGGAAAGGGGGTAGGGAGAACCATGGACAAGGAGTGGGTTAAAGGGTTGCAGCTATAACTAGGGTGGTTGGGGAGGCCTCACTATTCTGTACAATTCTCACCACTAAGTCCACTTACTCACACCCTGTGGATTATCCATTGTACCTACAGAAATGAGGCTGAATCATGAAAAATTTTTGTCCAATTTTAGATCACAAAAATTCCTTGGTACGTCATTATTTGAGGATATACATAATTCCTTACCATCTTTCAGTTGGTGCCCAACGAAGACTGTTTTTGCAGTCCCCTACGAAGCCCACTATGAAGGTAATTAGAAGATGTTTGAGACACAATTTCTCGATGCCCTGAAAGTTATACACAATTTATCCCCTCCCACTCAAGTTCCTTTCAAATGCCAGTTCAATGATAAAAGAAAAGAAATCTAATATATACTAACTTTGTTTACCTGGTTATCTATTCTTAAAAAACAATACATGATAGTTGTCATTTATTGAAGACATGGTCAATGTCAGATAAGGTAGCAAATTTAATGCAGAATCCTTCACATTTTTATAATTATTTTACAACCTTTCAAACTTACCTTTTCCTCCCTTATTTTTACAGTTATTTCACTCAATAAAGCAGTTAATAAAGCAATTAATGCATTCAATTTTTCCCCAAAAGCCACAACTCTCTTTTTGCATTTACATTTCACTCACATTCCATATCATTTCATTATACAATTACAATAACAACTACAATTGATTTAAACTAATTTGGTAGCAATGATCAAATAAACCTGATATTTTACAAGCAAATCAAAATAGTAGGAATGAAGGTTTTTTTGTTTTTGTTTTTGTTTTCTTTAGAAAAGTGGTGCTTATCTTACAGGATGATGTAGCTCTATCAAACAATAGAACTAAAACTTAAGAACACTCATTAAAAGTGGTTTAATGATGGTTGCTATAAAAAAAAAAAAGCCTTCTACTGTTTTTCCTTCCATTTAGCTAGGATTCTGGTGGAAAGATTTTCTCCTAAGTTAGTATTTTGTTCTTTTCTGTCATGTTGACCTGTAGGGAGGGTCAGTCTATGCTGACGTCTGTCAGGGGGAAGTCATGGTTTATGACAGGAGAACAGAGAGATGCCAGGATCCAGGAGTTGGCCAACTCATTACATACAAAAGGAGGGTTGGAAGAGCAAGCACGGTCAGAAAAAGGGAACAGATCTGACATCCCTGAGTGATGTAACCAGTGATCAGGCTTAGAGAATATTTCTAGAAGACTAGGCAGAAACCAGGAGGTATAAAATCAAAGAAGTCAAAGACAGGGATAAATGAAAAAGCACATGAAGTCAATTCCTTGAAGGTGGAGGCAGCCGGATGCCACCCTTCAATCAGTACTACTGACTGGACAGGGGAGGCCAATCCCTACGGAAGTGAACAGGAGGGAGCAAGCAATGGGCTCTGTGGCTAAGCTGATAAAGGGAAGGAGGTGCACTTCATTTCTAGGTGGGATTTCCTCGAGTTAGATCAGTGTAGTGGTCCCCTTTCTCCAGAGCAGTTGTGATACTTCACTGATGCTACGTCCAACTCCATAACCGAGATTGCCCTAATCTTGCTAAGGATGCTTGTCACCAGTTAAACACAGAGGAAATGATGTTTAATGTTACTCTGTAGATATTTGTTAAAGCTCAGACATTGAAAAATATTATAGAAAAAAATTAGATCGACCTTCTCAGGAACCCAAAATGCAGGGGTATGTGGGGTTGGGGTGGGCTGAAGGAGAAAAGTTAATATCCAAACAGTTGGTCTTCAGAACACTAGGAAACCTGTATCAATAATCTGTTGGGTTTTAGATTCCATCTGCATCTAATCCTCCTCTGGTCATTTTTAAAATGTGGCCACAAATTCTTTCATCCTAATCCTAGCAAGAGGCAAGGGTCTATGTCCCCTCCTCTTGAATCTGGTAGGTTGTGGTTTGACAAATGGAGTATGTGGAAGGGACAAAATGCAACTTCAAGGACAAATCAAAAAAGCCACCCCACTTTTGTCTGGTTTGCTGCACACCTCACTTGAGAACCCCATCCTGCCAGGTAACATGTCTGGCTACACTGAGGCCACCACAGAGAGGCAGCAGGTAGGGGCTGAGATCAACAGACACAAAGGTGAGCCACCCCGGGGAGGCACCCAATATTTGAGTCACCCCACCCAGCTGAGGCCCCAAACGCCAGGGAGCAGAGACAGAAACAAGGCCCTGCTTGAATTTCTGACCCATAGAAAGTGTGAACAAAATAAAATGGTTATCTTGTTCCACAAAGTTGGGGGGATAATTTTTTATACAAAAAGAAATAACTAGAATAATTTCTAATACTCTTGTACACTATTTATGTGCACCCCCTTACCAAGGTGCACACACACACTCAGGCACATACATTTATTGACTGCTTCTTTCCTTCCGAAGAGAAAAGAAAATGCTGTTTTTGCTGAGCTTCTTCTACACCACTTTTGTGGCTGTTGTTGTTATGAGAAACTCCTTGGGGGTTTTAAGAACAATCATTTCTTAAGAAAATATATAACTACTACTTAAAGAATATATTTTATTGAAAACGAGCATGTTTGGGGTTTGCTATGGTACCCAAAGGTTAAATTGGAAGATTATATGACGTAAACCACTAAAAGATGGGAGTGGGCACCCACACACATTTGCCCTGCTGTCCTCTGCCCCTCAGTAGCCTTGACCAGAGATCATCTGTCACTCCTAGTTCTGCAAGGCCAGTTGCACCCTTGTCTGATGCCTAGATTTGGAGCTACAGATATTTCTCACTATGAAACAAGCAGATGGTAGACACAAATCCAAAAACAAGATGGGAAATGGCTTTTATGCAGAAAGGCTACTTTTAAATCATCCTATATGTCATCTTTTTGAGGGTCACTTCCTTACAAACATTCAAAGCACCATCTCCATAGATGAATTTTTAAGAGAAAGCTGAAAGCATGTTTGCTTTTTAAATCCAGGCCCAAAATAGGTGATCTAAAACCCAGATGACTACATGACTTTCCTTTTCCATTTTATATTTCTTAAATATTTTAAAAGCAAAATGAAGATTCATTGGCTAATTAAAACACTCATACATGATGATAAATATCCCTAAGGTCTATTCTTTAAAACTACCAGATATTTAAAAATTCACACTGTAAAATAGAAGTTGTCTATTGTTTACCTTCTTGAATATCAGGTATACTATTAAAGAAGTCCTATAAAAATAATCCATGTTTCATCAAGGAGTTTATCAATATCTCTGTACCATGTGAAAATGGATTCCAACAGTCATAAATAAAAAATAAACCTACTTTACTAGCATTATATTTACTAGCAAAAATGACATGCTAATGGTTTTTTTAAGGAGCAGCTTAACTAAACTTAATTACTTTGTCAATGTGTAATGGTTTCAACAATGCACTTCAACCAAGGCCAGCTCTGTGTCATGCATTCTAGGCAGGGCACGTGGCATGGTGTGGCCTTTGTTCTTTGAGGACACCTCAGAAGAAGAGGTGAAGAGACAGAGGGGCATGATGTCCACAGCCCCTGTCATTGCTCATTGGACAAAGAAAAAAATGATGAGTTTTGTGAACTCATCTGATTGGTGTGCCAACATCACTTCCTGGGCCTGAGCCATCAAAAGGTGAGGTTTTCTTGACTTTCCAAGTTTTCTATCTATATTATGCAGGATGATCCCTGAAACAAACAACACTTAAATTGCAGCAGCTTAACACAGTATTTCTTGCTCACATAATATTGCAATGAGGGTAAGTGGTGGGCTTTGTTTTATGCAATTATCTCAGGACTGCAGATCCTTCTATCTAGTGATTTGTCCATCCTTTTTTTTTAGAGTTTATTTATTTATTTTTAGAGAGGGGAAGAGAAAGAGAAAGAGAGGCAAAGAAATATCAATGTGTGGTTACCTCTCTCACACCCCTTACTAGGGACCTGGCCTGAAACCTAGGCATGTGCCCTGACTGGGAAGTGAACCAAAGGGTTGCTGGTTTGATTCCCAGTCAGGGCATATGTGTGGGTTGTGGGTCAGGTGCCCAGTAAGGCCTACAGTCAATCCACTGAGCTACACCAGCCAGGGCTGTCCATCCTTCTTTTGTTAGATTCTTTCCATTCACACAAGTGATAAGAGAAAGAAGGGAACAACTCACATGTTCCCCTGGTCTACAATTAGTCTCACAGTTCCACCTAAATAGAGGCTCTGCCACATACATCCAAAAATAGGTCTTACCCTGGCCGGTGTGGCTCAGTTGGTTGGAGTGTCATCCCATAACTAAAGCATTGCAAGTTCAATCCCCAGTCCAGGCACATATGGGAGGCAACCAATTGATGCTTCTATCTTGCACTGATGTTTCTCTCCCTCCCTTCCTCTCTCTCTAAAAACAATTTAAAATAATGTCCTTGGGTGAGGATAAAAATAATAGGTTTCTATTTTTCTTCAATTCTATGACCTTTTTTATTTTGATTTTTTCCCATTTTCTGAGTGGCTACTTCCCTCAAACTAATAGAAATATTATTAATGAAAACCCTTTCGGGTTCTTTTAAGATGTAGCCTGGTATGCTAGAAATGTACTAACATTTGATGTAGTTATCATTGACATCTCAATAAATTGTTCCCATGATCTGTGAGAAAATCCAAAATCTTGGCTGAACAATCATAAGATGGCATTTAAACCTTATCATCTACTCAATTCCAGTTTTAGAAATCATATTTAAAGTAAAACTCCCAACATGACATGCTATTCTTAGCTCTGATAGAAAATGATGTTGGTTATAGCAATGTAACTATGGTGTTGCCATGGTTATCTGCCTATTAATGATTAAACTTGTTTCCTTATGCTCATTAGAATATATATTTTGAAAACAAAAAAGGAAGTTTCAGTTTATTTGCAGATTGTAAGGCCAAGTTCTCAAACAAAAGTTTGGATATTAGAAACCATTTCAGGTTCTGATGTTTAACAGATTCTTTTCTTGTGTCCACGGAATGTTTGCATTTGTTTGTTTGTTTTTGGTTTTTTTTCTTCATTAGCTATAGCAATCAGTCCTCAAAGGGATAAGCATTTTATGCATCAGAGAATCATTATAATTTCCTGAGAATAGAGAAACTCTATGAGAGATAGTGTAAATTATGCAAAAATATATATTTGTTTAAAAACCAAAAAGCATTAGCAAGTGGAATCTGTTTATTCATTTCAATTATTTAATAGACTCATCCTTCTGAGTCTACACAGAAAGATATCACCACAAATTCCAAATCAATCAAAGTTTCAGAGTCATAAGAATAAGATTAATAAGCACAGTTTTTTGCAGAAGTGACTTTGAGACCTATAATGCAAGATTATTGTATTTTAAAAAGCACTCAGATGTTTCTAGGTACTTCCAGATTCCAGCACAGCAGATAATTTATCTCCACACTCTTATAGTCCTCACTGCAGTTTTTTTTGGAATAGACTTAAACCTTGGGAACTGTGTACAAGATTCCCACATCTTCAGATTTTTTAAATCCTGTATGAGACAAAAACAAAAAGGAATTATGTGGTAATATTTGTCTTCCTGTGCTTCTCTGTATGTTCAACAGACATTCCCTGAGTCTTTAATATGTGCCAAGCCTTGCCCTGATGCTAGGGGTAAAAAAATAAACAAAGCAGACATAGTTCCTATATTTAAAGAGCTTTCAAAAGCACCAGTAAGAAATGGGGTAAACTAGACAAAGGCTGGTGAATGAATCACTCTCTCTTGACAACAGGATGAGCCCGTAGCCTGGCCTTCAGATTCTTCAGCCTGCATTTTAAGCCTCCCTTGCAGTAATCTATCATGCTTAATCCAAATGGTTGTCTGTGCACATCATTAGGGACTAAGATCCTGTTTTCTATCCTCAATATGCAAATTATATCCAGATTTCAAGGCGGAACTGAAATCCCACTCTCTGGATTACGTCTTCCATGACTGATGTTCTCTCTCAGTTCCCTGAACATCCATAGGGCTTTTTTAAATGTCAAAAATCATTTAGCAAGCATTATTGAGTTTATATTATCAACCAGTTACTTTACTTACAAAGTATATTTATTTGCATTTTTAATCAATTTTGATGAAAATATCTCCATTTTATAAGTGAGAAGGCATGAAATTCAGTGGATATAAATCAGCTGCCACAAGTTAAAACTGTAATTCAATTTAGAATATTATGTTACAAAAATCTATTCTCTTTTATCACATTGACCTGATAATAATTTTTAAAATTTCTTATTAGCTTATGAATTCTGCTGATTCAGGAATCTTTATAATTGTATATAAAGATGGCATCTAAACTTCTAAAGATTTTAATACATTTCCTATCAAAGACTGATTAAAATTTTTTCATGGCAATTATGATAACAATACAAGATGAAATACAGTAAATACCTTCCTCCTCACATGGTATATACAATAACAATTGGAAGAGATCATGAGGAAGAAAATCGCGGTGGACTGGTGTAGTGAGGAAATGAAGCTAAAAACTAAAGGGTGAGTAGCATTGAAGTCGCCGGTGTCCCTACATAAAGGCATTCCAAATACGGGAAAACTCAGGAGCAAAGGTATTGAGAGGAAAATGTGCCATGTCCATTCATGAGGCAGCAACTGGAAGAATCCAGCTACAGCAGAGACTGATATACTGGAAGACAGCCCAGAATAGTTAATGGGTGCAATAGGCCACGATGGTCTCCCAAAGACATTCATGCTCAATCCTTAAAACCTTGGAATGGTACCTGATATGGCAAAAGGAACTTTGCAGAGATGATTAAATTAGAGGTTTTGAAAGGAGATTATCAAGACAGGAGGATTATCCAGGTAAGCACAATGTAATCACAAGGATCTTTATAAAAGGATGTCAGATCTGAACAAGTAGAAGATATAGCTGTCATGACAGAAGCTAGATGTTGGAATAATCCGAGGAAGAGGCCATGGGCCAAGCAATTCAGGAGGCCTCTCAAAACTGTAAACACAAGGAAACAGATCCCCCCCAGGAAAGAAACACAGCCTAGTAACACCTTGATTTTAGATTTCTGACCTCCAGAACTATAAGAGGTTAAATCTGTGTTGCCTTAAGCCAAGGGTTGTAGTAATTTGTTATCTTCAGAGGGTATCAGTGCATCAAGAAACTTAAGGGCCATACTAAATAATTTGGAATCTTCCCTGAATGCATTGAACATTACTAGGCTTGGAATTAAAATAAATTCACATTATGAAGATGAATCCTATTCTTACATTTATGCTAGTCTTTCTGAAATACTGTGACAGCAATGAGAAAGGAACCAAGGAGAAATGCTTGAATGTTGTCTCTCAGAAACTCAGAAAGGAAGGAAGATCCAAAGGGGATACCCAAATTTTCAGTGTATAATTGGAAGAATAGAGAATTTAGGTAGAAAATAAATGCTAAAGAAAATGATGAGTTAAGTGCTGCCCGGGATGAGTTTAGCCCACTGAGATCATATCCATTAGTCAGTGGAAGGTGCACTGCTACAGAGAGAAAGATGGCTTGGAAATATTGCCAAGTAATTGTCAACTGCATAAAAGTAGGAATATAGTTCTTTTCTCATTACCCACAGATCCAAACACAGCATAATGTTGATGGGAAAAACAACTGATCTTGCCAATGAAATGTAGACCCTTGTGATTTTAAAGCAGCCTCTTTGGGACTAAGTATCTAGTTGTATCTCTCTCTGTTTCTCTCTCTCTCTCTCTCTCTCTCTCAGTGATCTCCCCTCTTCCTCTTTCCAACTTTGCATCTGGATTCCAGAAAGCACATATATCCTTGTGGTTTTGAGGGGGAAGATTGCCCAGTCATCAAACCATCCTCTGAGTCTTGCTATGTCTGCGGAACAGTGCCTTGGCCCTCCTGGTCCCTGGGTGTCCTACACTGACTGTTCTTTGCTAAATTAGGACTGTCCCCTGTTGCCATTTGTGCACCACTCTGGCACCGTTGCAGGTGCCGTGGCCTCCAGCTACCAGGTGGTATAGCCACCTCACCCCTGTGAAAGGTCTCTTACATTCCTCCCAGCACTTCTACGTCCCCCCCTCTGAGAGAGACCTTGGATGTCTCCATTATTTCCCAGAATCATTCCGTGTGCTAAATCCAATAAAACTGCCACCAAGCCCAACAGTCTAGGTCATCCGCCTTCGTCTTTGTTGTTCAACCACTCCTACATCATGACGGGTGCAGTCATGTTCAATATGGATTTCTCTGAGAGGTATGCAGGCTCTCTCAGGCTACATACCTTCGGAAGCCCCAATTCCTCCAAATTTGTCTGAGTATTTAAAAACAGCCTCTTAGCTTTTAAACCTATTATCTCTCTATGGATTATTAAATGTCAGATTTTAAATTCAAAGCTAAGCAATGAATCCTTGGTTATGGACATTATGTCTTCTTTCCTTCCTTAGAGCAATAAGCCTTGTTCTCATAATTTAGCCATTATGGGGCTGTACTAAAGAGAATGAAAGAGAAATATTTGAAAAAAGAAAATCCACTAGAAGCTATTTCAAAAGGATTATTTGCCTATGGAGGCAGAATAAAAAGGTAAAGTCAAGTACACGAATGAGAGTGGAAGGAGCAAGAAGAGAGCATGAAGGTTGAGGGCTGAGTTAGGGAACAGCTACAGAGAAGGACCAGGAAGGAGAGCGGAGACAGAGCAGGCTAAAAACCCAATGACCAAGACAGGAGGAGAAGCAAGTGCAAATGAAAGAGGACATTTCAGAAGCAACAGAAGAATAGACAGCAAAAATCAAAGAGATCAAGAGAACAGACACCTAAGTGGGGGTCCAGGGTCTGATAGATGCAAGGTAACCTTTAACATTTGGCATGTGTGGGCTAGGGGCAGGGTTTGGATTAGGGTACATAGGTCATCCCGTTAAGGACTACATAGTAGAATATTGCTTTCTTAATCTATTCCTGTGCCAAACACCTGAACAAACAAGAATGAATATCTGGAGATATTTATATGTAGATATTTATTTTTATCCCTAACTAAATATTTCTCATCATTAATTTTACACTGATCCCTAATATCCAAACTGGTGTATGGCCACCTTCCTAAAGGATTTTCTATCCATGTGTGTAAAGTTCATTCTCCTTGTTTTCTGCTCATGTTAATTACATAATTGCTCATTTAAAACACAGCAAAATTACTATAATTTCAGAAGATTATCATCTTAGTCATTGCTATAAAATTTCAAGGCTAGAAAAGTGTCTTATTGTTTTAATGAGCCTGCTAAGTAGAATACACAACCTCTTTGTCATCGTCTCAAGAATTGCTAAGCTTCCCGTAAGGAACAGACATCCATTTCGGAGTTCAAATGAAGGCCTGGGCTATAAGAAAACACTGTGTCGATCCCAAAGTGAGCTAATGAGAAAGCAAATTATTTATCACATATATCTAAAACTCATTTTAGCAGATACTCAAGGAATTGGAGTTTATATGTTATTTTATTGGCCACTATAAAATTCACAATAATTATGCCTTTTCAGGTAAGTATTTCATTATAAAAGTATTCAACAAGGCAGGCATATTACTCTTCTGTGTATGATAGCTGTAAAAGGTATCTCCTTGGGGCTTTTTAAAAATATATACACCAATTAAAATGGCTCAGATGAGAAAACTAACTGAAAGGCAGAGTGATCAACCTGCAAATGCTTAACTAAAAAGATGTGACTGCTCAATGAAGAGACTACAGGCAAGATATTTAAGCTTTCTGAATCCTGGTTTCTCAATTTATGAAATACATATGAATACTTTAGGATATAGGAGAATGATGGGCATAATAAACATGCTAAAGCAAGATAAAGCATGCAAATCTTCAGTGGTCTTTTAATGTTGGTTTTACAAAAATAGAAAACATTAAATGTAGCTAAGTTGTTGGATGTAGAATCAGCAAAAGGTTCCCAGATTCCTTCCAAATAATAGTCTTTCTATACATCGTCATCTTGTCAACCTGTCATTCCACTGAGATATGGTCTGAGTATACAGAGTATCAATAAAGTCCTTGTTAGATTTTACAAAAATGAAAACTGAAGCTGAGATCCATTCTTTTCTCATTTTTTAAATTTCTACATAAAAGCCCATCCTCCTGACCAAAAGCATAGCTAGAATTGTCAAGCTCACTTCTTTTACCAACACTAAATAAAGCCCACCTGAAACTTTAACAAGCAAAAACTAGATCTAGAACAGAAAATGTATTTGAGGGTACAAAAAGCTCATCCAAAGCTTGGCACATTCTTGAGAGACAGGCCCGAGCACAGGAAACCCTTCTTACCAAATCAGACAGATGAAAAAAGTACATATGTAGTATTTGCAGATGATACCATCCAATTCATTGGCCTGACTATGCTTCAAAAGAAGAACTACAATTTCTGAAACAGAAAAAGACCGAGAAAAGAACAGAAAGCTTGGGTGCCCATAAGATGGGCAAACAATGCTCTGCATGAAGTGACACTCACGTCCTGCACAACTGCATCTCCTGCAGAAACCAGCTCGTGAAGGCACAGTTCCGATCTTGCGTTACGATTCTTAAGAGTAAAATAAAACAGAAATTTACTTTTATTGATTTCTCATTGATGTCCTCTGAACTTATGTATTGTAGATAAACATTAATGGGTGATAAAAAATAAAATAAAAGTGGATTTTCTTTCACCAAGTGTCCCGGGGAGAGATCAGCAACATATTTTGTTAGAAAAATATAACTAACTTTCTCCTTCCCCAAAAAATAATCAGTATGTGGGGAAAACACAGTAATGCACTCACTAATAATGTGAAAGTGAGGTTTTGAAAAGACTCCAACTTCCATCAGACAGCAAATTATAATGATTTCCTTCTACGTTATCAGAGAAAACTCTGGGAAAGAATTCAGATGCATATTTTCTATCCATCAAATCATATTCATGAGTCTGTTTTGCATATCAATTAGAGCTTTGACACATTCTGGATGGAGGCAGCGAGTTAATTAATATTTGTACAAAATGGTTTTCCTTTTCTCATCGGAGTCATTCTCTCCCAAATAAGAAGATTCTTTTCTCCCAAAGCTCTGTGAACTTCCAGATGGCTGCAGCGATGCTTCTGGGGGAAACTGTTCTGTCCTTGAAATGAAGAGGGTCCAACAACTGGTTTGGTTAGTTTGTGTGTTTGTTTGTCTTCACAACATCTTGGAGTAATTCTCCGAATGAAAGCCGTCTAGATTCCCCCTTTCTTCTGAATTCTGCTTCCTGTTCCTACCACTCTCTATTGTGTCTCAGTGTGCAGAGCTGAAGTATTATAAATACAGTTTATATTAGGTGTGAGCATGGGCTATAAGCTTCCAAGGCACTTTCTAACAATAACATCCTATGAAAAGGTAAACTTTTCTCCCTAAACACTATTGTGCTACAAATAGTTTTTCATGTTCTCTTGATCATTTATTCTGGTTATAAAATGAGAACCATGGATGCTTGTGTAGTCTGAGGCTGCAACTAACCTCATTGTTTACAGAATCGGAGCTGGATGGCAGCTTCATCCTATGCTGGGTCCTCAGCCCTGGCTCAACATCCCAACCACTGGACTGAGCTTTCAAGTGCTGCTGACACATCCCATCCCAAAGCTCCTCAGATCACTTAAAGCTCCTCAGATCACTTAAATGTGCAGCAGAGTTGAGAGCCGCTGGTCATATCCACCAGTCAGGCATTAGAGGCCAAACTGAAGCTGAGATAGGTTCAATCACTAAATCCCATGCATAAAGTGAAAAACAGCAAAGGGAAGGTTAAAGACTCCCCCCTTTTTTTGTTCAGGTTTCTTTCAACTACAAGGACTACAGAATCGCAAAAGCTTTCCTGAGGACCATAGTCCATGGTCTGCATTTGTCTCAATTTAGCTCAGGTTATGTAATTTGCAGGGCCCAGTGCAAAATAAAAATGTGAAGCCTCCCTTTCATAAATGACTGAGAACCTTGAAAAGCTGGCATCAGAGATTTAAATCAAGTGCAGGACCTTTCTAGCACAGGGCCTGAAGTTACTGCAGAGGGTACACACCCTTGAAGCTGAGCCTGGCTCGGATTTTGAAGATATTCTGTGTTCAGGGACAGCATGTTAGCAAAAAAATTTTTTAGAAAAACTTCACGGAGATAAATTGGGAAGCAGTGCTGAACAAGTCTTCAGTTTCCTTTTGTGTGTGTGTGTTTGTTTATTTTTTGAAATGCAGGAACTCTCATGAGACTTCATTAAGTTCACATTGACTGTGACTGCTTTTGCCTTCCTCTCTTCCATCAAAAGCTTTGGTTTTGGGACATGATCCCAGAGAACCTGAGAGGGAAATGGGAACAGTAACGCAGAAAAAAAAGAAATCAGTACAAGGGTGTGTTACCAGGCCAGCCACTGCAGGAGAACTGGGCTACATCTGCCTGGGGCAGCCAATGAGCCAGGGGGACTGTGCCTCAGCAGTGCACACCCAACCTGAGGCAGAAGAGGGAGCCTTGAACCTCCGTCTCCTGTGTCAGGTTGGCCCAGTATGGCCTGTAAGGGGCTAACCTGTGCCCTTTCCGATTGCATGTGAGGGTCAAGAGAGAGTAGGTGCTCTGTCAGGGTGATGCCTGTGAAAAGCTGACTTCGGCAGTGAGGATGGGAGGGGCCAAGAGGGCCTGGGACTCAGCAGGTGGCATGCCCAACATGACAGGGTTTAACAGTAACTCATTCCTTCCCAGAATACCTATTAACATGTTTCCAGACACCTGTGCTATCCATGGAGTAGAGTCTGGAACAAAGTAAAGGAATTATTAGAGATAGATACTCCTTTTCAAAGAAATCACACACTGGGAAAGCCAGGGGAGGTGTTGGAAAGACCAAAGGGAATTTAGAACCCAGAGAATGAAAGCCTGCAGCCTGCTGAAAGGTCACTTGTTGTTTCCAACATCTTCCCGCAGGAATAAGCACAAGGGTCTGGCCCCAGTGACTCTGCTTTGTGGCAGCTCTGACATCCTTTAATGTATATCCAGAGAGTCTTAATAAGACTATCATTTTTATGCCATAATAAGTCAGACACGTTTCAAATGCATGTGAGATGAAATGGAAAATAGCACTTTCTGCCTGCAAACTGGTAATAGGTTTTCAGTGAACTTGGCTACAGCTAAAATTTACCCACAGAGAAACCATTTCTTTGTTTAGTCAATTCTGAACACATGCACTGCTGGTCACTAAGACTGCTGGCAGGAATTTGCACATATTGTGAATAAATGTCTTCTTACTATAATTGCTCATCAGTGACCGCAAACTCACAGTGATCTTAGAATTGAGAGGGAAAAATCCCTGAATATGTTTAGTGTAGGTATTCTCACAGACATGATACCATCAGCACGAAAAAGGGGGGGGGGATCTTTACATAACTATATTATGTATACTTTTACTTAGAAATTCTATATGTTCATTTTTCTGTCAATAACTTGCTATTTAAAAAATTCCATTCCTACTTCCCTACATCCTCTCTCTCATTTTCTCTGTCAGGCAGTATTTATTTAACATTGACGATGTCCAGATCCCTGAACCTGACGTGCGTGTCAGCAAGGTGTTTACATATTTAGAAAAGCACAAAGAACTGTCTCTCAGGGACGCTGTAATTAAAATATCAAAATGGCAACATTTCCTGTATTGTAGGACATTATCTTCATAGAGCTTTCAAAAACCAGATTTATCTGAAGAGCCATTCAAATTTTTAGAGAGAATGTTTTTATCATAACTTTCAAAATATGATTGTCCTATTCTTACTTATTTATCATTGGAAAACATAATGTTAAGTATTTAGTTTTCCATCTGTTTTAAAATAAGACCACCCACAAAAGCTGTATGTTGTCAATTTTCCCTACACTCTTTTTTATTGCCACATTTCTCTTCCTACATATAAACCTGGAAACATCACACAAAATCAACTCAATAGTATGAACCTATGGAGTAAGATAATTTTAAAATCAGTGAAAAAGTGTATGAAAAACACTGCAAAAGTTAGTCTTTTTCCAATGCTGTATTGTATTCAGTTTTATTCTTAGACGTAGGGTATCAATAAAACCACCTTACACAGGTTGCATTGTTTGCGGGCCTCGCATGGGCAGAAGTTTCCTTTAATATAAAAGTGAAAGGTCATGAAAAACAATCCAACTCATATACCTGGAATTTAGTGTTCTTTATACTCATATTATTTATCATTTTATTTCTGTATTTCATATTTCTTCTTTGCCACATTCCTATTTGCCATTCAATAAGATAAAGCAAATATGCTAGAATTCTCTCTGAGTCTGGATTACTCTTAACCCAGCAAATCATAAAGTTTCTGTAATTCAGTTACCTGATCCATAAAATTAGGATGTTGTACCAAATAACATCCTAATTTTTATTCACTCTCTAACTGTTACAATTAAATGTTGTCACTGTGCTTTAATGGCGGCCTTCTTGAGGAAGAAATGGCATGAAAACCTTCCCACATGCCCCAGGTTAGGATGGCAGATTGAACACTTCTTATTTCACTCCTTCCCCAAACTCTAGGATAGTAACTGCATGTTTAAAGAAAAGCAGGATGAAGACTCAAGGCAGAGCAAAGTGCACTAAATGCAGGCAGACTGAGTAATTTTGAAGTCCCTGAAGGTTGACTACACAGCTCACCTTTCCTCTGATCCCACTGGGCTCACAAAGACTCCAGCAGCCTGGCACTCATCGTTCAGGCAGAGAGTCTCATCCTTCCTAAAGGAAATGCCTAAGAGGGTCCCCAGCAAATGACTCCCTCAGGGTCAGATTAGAGTTTCCACTATGAAAACCCCGTCCATGAGCTCAAGTCCACTAGCCACCTGTTCACTCCCTCAGCGTAAGTCAAGAGTAGGCAATCAAGGATTACCAAATATGTCAGTAAAGTCTCTAGCGTGTATGGAAGAGATTAAAACAAACAACCATTTAAAAATTATTGAATTTTTAGAGTGACATTGGTTAATGAAATTATATAGGTTTCAAGTTTACAATTCTATCAGGTATTATCTGTATATTGTCTTCCATGTTTACAACCCAAAGTCAAGTCTCCTGCCATCACCATTTATCCCCTGTTTAGCCTCTTCTACTTGCTCCACCCACCTTTCCCTTTGGTAATCACCATATCATTGTCTGTGTCTATAAGGTTTTTGTTTTGTGTTTTGCTTAATCCCTTTACCTATTTCTCCCAGACCCATAACCCCCATCCCCTCTGACAGATGTCAATCTCTTTTCTGTATCTATGAGTCTGTTTCTATTTTATTCATTTGTTTATTTTATTCATTAGATCCCATATATAAGCAAAATCATCTGGTATATGTCTTTCTCTGACCGGAGTATTTCACTTAGCATAATACTCTCCATGTCCATTCATACTATCTTACTAAAGGTAAGATTTCCTTCTTTTTTGCAACCAAGTTGTATTCCATTGTGTAAATGTACTACTGCTTTTTTATCCACTCATCTATCGATGGGCACTTGGAGTACTTCCAAATCTTGGCTATTGCAAATAGTGTTGTAATGAACATAGGGGTGCATATATTCTTTTGAATTTGTGTTTTGGATTTATTTGGATAAATTCCCAGAAGTGAATCACTGGGTCATAGGCAGTTCCATTTCTGATTTTTTGAGGAGACTCCATACTGTTTTCCATAATTATGCTTATTACTTCTAATGTTATCTGTCCTTGAAGGAGTAACCCTCAATACAAACTCTAACTTCTCCCAGTGTCTTCCATCATATAAATCTAAATTTTGTTCTCAAAATCACTTGTCTTCATCATTTCCCATTCAAATCTTTGCAGTGTTCATTTGCCTTAGGGCCTTTATGCTGCCTGGCAAAACTCAGCAGTTGGCAGCTGCCAATAGGAAGGGGCATAAAATACTCATTTACTCAGAGACTGGACAAAGGATTGGTGGTTGGAGTGTCACACATGCAATTGGAACCAGAAGCCAGAGAGTGCTCCAAGTGTTGGGGACGTATAATTAAAAACAAAATCTCTTCTCAACCAAGGCAACTTCTCCACAAGGTTAGAAAAGAAAGAAAATCCTTCTATTATTGAATAAGCTTTAACCTATATGGGATACTCATCACAGTCAATCCACTGAAGATATCACAGAGATGAATAACAATCTTAGTCTTTTATATAGCTGGACACACCCATGACCTTCATGTTTCCAAGATAAAATTACTAACTTTCTTCTCTCTTCACAACTAGAGGTAGAGTTTGCAATTTGGAGTCAGGCGACAGCTGAAGTTAGTTAGTCTCATAATCTCCCAGGGGACTGGGGGATATTGTGTAAACTTCCTTGATGATGACATTTCAGGGAGACAGTTTTCTGGTCCTTGAAGGAATGTTCCTAAACTGTCAGACTGACAAGAGGCTTATTTAGCATTTCACCTTCCAGAAGAAGGTGAAGGAACTGGGACGGGTCAGGGGTGGGAGGAAGGAACCTTCATTGTACAACTGGGAATGCTAGACATGAGATCTCACTAAGAACACACGCCCAAGCTCGGCAAGGAAACAGCGGACTCTCAAGCCTCTGAGGAACTTGGGGAGCTTGGAAAATGTGCGTGTCCAGGTGACCAGTAAAGAGTGGGGACTGTTGTGCTCTTTCTCAGATGCTGGGTATCATTTAACATCCTCACTATCATTGTGTAACTTGCACATAAAGGGAAGAAACTCTTCATTCATGACTCAGATTAAATTTCTTGTGAGCCAGGAATGGAAAGAAACTCAAAGTAGAGCTATCTTATTTGTTAAAGAGTAAAATGTGATAGTCTTGGATTAAATGTGTTACTATTCAAACCTGCCACATTTGCTTACTCTTCCACGTGAACAAGACCATGACAATCGCTATTTCCTAATACAGATTATCAGGACAAGTACACAAGAAAGCAGATGATTATAAACAAGAAGGATAAGGGACAAAATGGGAAGTATAGGATGGTATGGATGTTGCCTGAGACCCGCGTTTGGTGTGTAAAGAAAGGTTTCCAGATGTAGAGAAGTTGAAAATGAGACTCAAGAGAAGAGCAAGAATTATTACCTGTAGGTTCAACAGCATAACATTGAATATAATAATGGATTTTAAATGGCAATTTTTAAGTAAAAAGAATTTTAATTCTCCAAACATATTTTTACTAAAGTAAAAGTATGAGCTAGATGTTAGATTTCCATCAAAATAGCTAAACTTGAAAGAGAAAAGCTTCTATTATCTAGAAAATCCTTTTATTCATGATATCTCATTGCTTCAATGTCAGACAAAGGAAGTGTTCCTTTATCTGCTTCCTGAACTTCAGATTCGACTGCTAATACTTCATGAAAAGTTCAAGGAATTAGCAGAAAGATAAACCTCAAGTTACTGATTACAATTCTTCTATAGTCTTTCATTATTTACCCAACCAACTTTTCAGGTTTGCTTGTAATGTGTGGGTCCTCTGCCACATGTTGGAGATAACAAGATAAAAAATGACCAGTCATTCCTTTCAGGGTGCTCACAGTCTAACTGAGTAATAGCTATAAGAAGAAATAATTATCTCACTTGCGATGACTGATTCTTCCCAAAGTCACACTATAATGTCCTTACATGGTGGCTGTAATATCACCATCAGATTGGGAACAACAGCTTTAACCATTTACCACCTTGGAGGCTGCTGCCTTCTCGAGACACATCATATGTATTTGCTTTACTATTACTGACTAACCCACTACTAGTATTTCTGATCACATACAGGTAAAGATAGACTGCAGCCCTGGCTGGGTGGCTCAATTGATTGGAGCATCGTCCTATGCACCAAAAGGTTGCAGGTTTGATCCCTGGTCAGGACACATACCTAGGTTACGCGTTTGATCCCAAGTTGGGGAGCATTCAGGAGGCAATTGATCGATGTTTCTCTCACATTGATGTGTCTCTCTCTTCCCCTGCTCCTCTCTCTGTAAAATCAGTAAACATATCTTCAAGTGAGGATTAAATAAATAATAAATAAATATTGTGACATATTCTTAATGCACACAGTCTGCTGTCTACCTCATCCAAATAAAAAACAGATGACCTTATGACAATCTCAAAAAAGAAATTCTTATATTTGGGTACATTTCTCTACTGAGAATCTTTTTTTTTTAAATTAACGCAATATTTTACTTTTTTAAAAAATTAAAGATGAGTGGAAATATGAATAGGTAACTTCCGTTTGAAGCGATACAAACTCCTTGACTAGCTTGTTCCTTTAATAACTCAGCCTGTGGAAATAAATGGTTTATTTCAGCACTTCAGTGAATATAATAGACATTTCCAGCAGAAACAGCTCAGTAGAAGGAGAGGGATTTATTTTTCCACTTAGAAGAATGGTAAATTCAGCTAAAGTGTATTTAGCTCATTGACTAGAAGTTATATAGAGTAACTCTTCTTAAATTCCAGACCATTGTAAATACTTGCTAAGTGGCAGATGATGGTAAATAGAAAGTCTTTAGTTGAGCTTTTTAAAGTTAAATATTAGTATGTGCTAACATTACACATTACATAGAAATTAATCCTTAAGTTGGATATTTAAGTATAATTACAACTAATCATCTTAATTCTGTAATTGCCTAGTTGAAACAGGCTGCCTACTGTGGATATGTTGTCGGCAACTTTGTAATTAGATATACATGTTGAGGAACAAAATAATCCACCAACACCATGCTACCTACCAACAAAACTACTAATCAATGAAATCAGAAGGAATTTAAGTCCATGCAAATATAGTAAAATAATAATTCATAGATTGTAATAGTTCTTTAAAATCCCTGTATTCACTATCAAAACTATCTCTTTAAAAATAAAAATAGCTTTATGTCTTTGTAGATTGCAAACTAGTAAATGTTCACTCTTTAAAATATCCATACAGTACAACAATCTGTTAAGAATGAAGTTACCCCTAATGTTCCTACCTAGAAATAACCACCAATATTCTGCTTTACATATTTCAGACTTTATATAAAATGCACAGATTTTTTAACAAAACCGAATAATTTTTTAAAAACTGTTCTTCATCTTATTTACTCACTGTACTACTTATATACAGGGTGGGGCAAAAGTAGGTTTACAGTTGTTCATATGGAAAATGATAAAATAATAAATAATAATACAAGAAGGAAGTCCATTCTGTGTACTCACTACTGGAAATCTACTTCACCACACCCTGGCCTTTGCTGTCTGCATGTACTCTCTACTTTCTTTAATGTGTACATATATTCAATGATGTATTTTTCTCATTTAACCAATCTGTATTTTAATTTACACATTTCTTTTTTGCAATTATAAGACATTTTAATGAACATTGTTACTATACTTTTATGTACTTTATTCATAAGTTCCTATGTTGTGATTGCTGGGTCAAAGGGATGTCTAATATAAAGACTACATCAAACCTCCCAGAGAAAGAAAACCTGAAGTTAACCAAAAAATGCATTCATTTTTTTATACCTTAAGAAGACAGCAGGGGCATCGGATGTTCAGCCACACTTCGTTCAGCCTTCCTCTTCTCTGCAGACTTCTCTTCCAGTTAAGCGTCTGTTGCATCCGAGATCCTGTTGCAGAGATTTAAAACATGTCATGTCATTGCAGCCTCACCACAACCTTGTCAGGTGGGCATGATTATCCTCATTTTAAAGGGTGAAGACATGGAGGTTCAGAGAAATTAAAATACATCACTGTGGCTAATAAGCGGTCTGCCCTAATGCAACTTCTGTACCATGAGAGGCATTTATTGAATTTAACAAACATTTACTGAGTGCCTGGGCACTGGGCACTCAGTAGACAAAGTCAAGTTGCTGCTCACGCGGAGGGCACAGGCTGGTGGAATTCTTCCTAGACGATGCTATTATACTGTATCCTAGCTGAGCATGCTTATACCTACCACTCAGCAATAGCTGCTGATCAGTACTTTCATGGGAGGCCCCAAGACCTGGATGGTTTAGCAGGATGAGAACTAGACCTTGATGGACCAATTTAGATTTTGTTTTGGTTCCAGATATTTCTCAAGTTTGTGATTATCTTACCTTAGTTTGCTTCAAAGGGTAAAACTAATATCAGCCTGTATAATAAAGCTTTTGCTTTATAAAAAATTATTTTTTTTCTTCCTTTTGAAAAAGAAGTCCAGACTATACTAATATTCAGGGCTCATAATACATTTTGACTCAAAATGTGTCATGAATCAGAGATGATTTCTAAACTATTTAAAATGTCCTGGCAAAGAAGTGCTTTGAGTTTCACTATCGCTAAACTTAAACTCTGAGATTGACATAGTGGAGCCAAACAACATTGAACACTCATTCCTCCAACTAAATGTGGAGAAAAAATAAATCAGCAAAGGGTAATCACTCACTCTGTATGTACTGCCATATACATGCTCACGGGGACAGTTGCCCAGTGGAGTGCTGTGCCGGACAGCGGTATAAATTGAAATTCAATTCATGACAGCACCAAAAGTAAACTAATTAACTGAAAATGGGAGTCTAAGAAAGCAAGTGGTGTTCTGCGGGAACCAGCAGTGAGTGTCCTGCCCACCTCCAGCACTCTCGGTCCAAGGACAGAGAGTCCAGGCCGGAGAAGGGCCCAGCATGCGGGCCTGGCAGGCATGGTCTTTTTTCCTCTCTTCTGGGAGCTGCTGTTCAAAGAGCATAATTTGTTGAAACATATACTTAGATAAATGGAATAGGCCGTCTGTAAATTAAACTAGCCCGGAGCCGTTCAGCGATGTCTCTGACAAACGCAAGCAGCCCTCCCGTTTAACTCACAAGTGTGTTGTAAAAATTTAATGAAATAATTTAGTTTGAAATGTCTAACACAGAATATGTTACATAATATAAATTTTCATTACATGTTTTAAGAAAATATCAGTTACATTTATTCAATATACTTAATGGGGATGATGAGCATATACAGTATGGTTGACATTGGTAGATAATGGTTGACCACTCAATGTCACCAGTCAAAGGGATAAAAGGGGGGAAAGCAATACAAAGACCCCTAATCCACACTCTAGATATCCAATTGCTCGAGTATAATGATTTGCTCAGCTTAGGAAAAGACAAGATGATTGAGTTGGAGGAATTGCCTTTTACAGAGGTAAAAAATATCACTTCTTGATGAACTAAATACAACCTCATTTCCCACATATTAATTAGTTAGCCACCACAATTCTTTAACTCTAGTGCAACTATTTCTCAGAGAGTAAATACAGGAACAAGAATAAAATTATAATGATTGCATTCATAATACAATCACACTAGTAATTATGCACAATTTATTTGGGAATATGGAAAGCAATTTTGAAAGGAAGTATTTTTAAACATCTCAAGTTCATTTCTGAAAATAAATCAAATGTTTTAGAAGGCATTTAATTGAGCAAGAGAGATCAAATGAGCTCCAACACAATAGTTTTCTTTAAAACTATATTTTAACCACCCAAGGATTTGTTCCTTGTTGTTTCATTTAATCCTAACCATGATCTAAATAGCTGCTTTTGCTGTTCACCTGGTTTATTCCCACACCAATGAGATACATGCCTCTCATTTTTACATCAGACATTTTGAATTTACCCAAGGAAGTTACCTGTAATGATTTAACTAGGATGAAAAAAAAACCTGCTTTATTTGAAAGCATATTTGGAGAGAGGGTTTAGCAAAAAATGAAAACAAGTAAAGCAAAGGCACTGAAATTAAAGTTGCCAGTCACTGAGCAAACCTTAAAATAGTTTTCCAATGAAGTTTAAAAATGTATCAAAGCAGTATACTGTGTTTGAGTAAGTATGAGATCACAATTCTCCTCATGAGTCCTAAATATCCCTTTTTCCTTGTATAGCACATTGTGTGTTTAAGCAGGTGCTCTATAATTGTTAAGGTACTTTTACACCTAAGTTGTTTTCCAGGTTTCTTGAGGAAGCTTATTCACATTGGACATCAACCTTTGGTGAAGATCAAGGACTGTCATTCATATTCCTTCAATAACTTCAGCGTTAATAGGTTACAAAAATTGCATTGCTGTGTTACACACCTTCTTAAGTGCAATGGCTTTTACTAGGAAGTGTTAAATATTTGAATATTAAAAAGCTCCAAGGTCATAACCATTCACTCTTATTCAAATGGCTTCTGGAAAATTTTCAACAGATTTCCAAGAAGAGTTTTAGCGAGTGAAAGATTTCATACAGCCAGTAGTTTTTTAGGCTGTGAATTTTTCAGCTCCAGCCAAATCCCTAGCCTTTTCATTTCTGAAAATGTCCCTTGCTTACCCAAGCGTTCCAAAAACCCTGCCCTAAAAAGACCTGGACTTGAGGTATGATCACACAGAGAAGCTGGAGAAAATGTTCATATAAAGCAGTTCTTTAAAAAGTTTTAGACTCAAGAGAGCAGAAAGAACAATGCTAGTCACTTACATATTTTACTTTCATCAAATTCCAGGCTTCATTCCATTTGACAAATGTCCTAGGTTTTTTCCTCTCTCATTGTTTTTATACGTTCATGCAATGGGAAAACCACAAGACCGCAAGCACTCTTCAATTACGACTCACAGATCATACCAATATAAGTCTCATTAACTTGTACCAGGAGTTCCCAAAATACCATTTCAATTTACTGGGGAGGATTAAAAAGCACATTTGGCATTTGTACTGCAGTGAGAAGTCAGTAGTGGGTGAAGGGCCGTCAGTCTCAGAGCTTTATTTTTTATTCTGTAAGCTTATGTGCTAATTTTGAAAGGCAAAAGTTTTTTTTAAATGAATTTTCTAGACCAGAAAACTATTCAATTCCTAGAAATGCCCCACTGGAAAAGCACGACCCCCTGCTTCTGCCAGACCCCAGAGCCTACTGAACCCTCTGTATTTGCTGTCTCTCACCAACTATAGAGATATTTACGTTAAAAAATAAAGTACATTTTTAAAGATATAACTGGAAAAGACCCCAAATCTAAGTATTCTCCTTGATTTCTTTCTCTCCCACAAACCAAACATCCAATCCATCAATAAGCCCTTCTGATCAAAAATTGTCCAGGGGGTCCCCTTTCCCTCCAGTTCCCGGCGGCTGGGCCCTGTGCATGAATCTCCGAATGAGCCATGAGCTGCAGAGCCATCATCACCACCCAGTGACCTGGGGCTCTCAGCACAGCTGTGCTCCACTTTGACCAAACTAACTTCCCACCTGAATTCCCTGCAAATGTCCTCCCAGGATCTTATAATAGTTGGCAGTGATAGATTCTGGGTGGTTTAGAGCAAAGGCCAGGTCTACTAGCTAAGCAATGAGTAGCTATATTTGGTTGGCAGCAACACTATCCTTCCCCCAGCACCTGGCACCTGAACATCAATAAGCAGATCTGAGAGTGTAGAGGAGGATGTCAAGTGAACTCTGGGGCTGCTGGAGGCTCCTACGAGTGAGGACTAGGACATTCCTGCTGTGTGAATATGACTCAGTAGCTACCACCACCATTGGTCGCGTCCCACCATAACTCGACAAGTAGTCCCCGAAGCCTTCTTTGTCCCACTTCCCAATACCAGCCACTGGTTCCCCTCCTGCATCCACCAACCCAATTCTGGATGGTCACTTGGGATTAGTAATTCCTTCATAATTTAATATTAAAATATGGCCTAGCTGATGCTAAAAAGTTGCAGAAGTATAGCCTAATAAGAAGAATCCATGGAAAGAAAAAGTTTATTAGAAAGAAAAGCAGAAGGCTTAAGCTAAGAAAGAAGGTGACGTCAGCAAGCATTAGTCATGAGGAAAATTTGCATAAATGTGAGTAGGAGCTGGCTGCTAGCCCAAGGCTAAGTACACCTTTGTCCACTTGCCCAAGGTCAGCTCAAAAACTGAAACAGTCCCTTGCCAATGTCTACCTCTTTGGAACCAACTTTATTTTTGGACCTGGGCTAGAAAGGAAAATATCAATAGACATGTAACTAGTTAGGAAAATCAATCAGTAATCAAAAGCCTGATACTTCACTGGTGAATTCCAGCAAACATATAATGAACTAATACCAATCCTTCTCAAGCTTTCCCAAAAAATTAAAGAGGAGGGAACACTTCCTAACTCATTCTATGAAGTCAACATTACCCTGACACCAAAGCCCCCCAAATACAGTAAGAAAATGACAGAAACAATATCCCATCTGAACACTGATGGAAAAATATTGAGCAAAATACTAGCAAGCTGAATTCCACAGCATGCTAAAAGGATTACACACCGTGACCAAAAGAGACTTATTTCTAAAATGCAAGGATGGTTCCACATACAAAGATCAATCAATATAATACAATACATGAAAAGAATGAAGAAAAGCTCATTATCATCTCAACTGACACAGAAAAAGCATTTGACAAAATTCAACACTCTTTCTTGATTTAAAACAAATGCAACAAAGTAGGAATAGAAAGGAAATGCCTCAGGAACAAACATGATCATTTGCTCTTCCACACCACCGCTTCTGCTGAGCCCTGGGACTTCTAGTGGAGAGAGAGGGTGCCTGGGCAGGAAATCCTACAAAGCCCGTGAGAAGCAGGGTTGTCAGCACTCTTCCTCCAGCACCTTCCCGCCCAACTTGCCCAACTAGCCCTTGGGCCTATTTCCAATCTACCCCCCCCCCCCAGTCCCAAAGGCTTACAGCTTCCCTCATCCATGCACTACTGCACACAAAACTTCATGTGAGGTGCAAAGCCCACACTGTGAAAAGGAGTCGTCTTTGACTTCCTCATACTACACCAGATCCACAGATACACTGTACACTTCCTTAGTAATCAACATCACTATTTTTTTTTATTCTTGTGGTCCACTGTCTACTCCTAATTAAATCAACAACCAAATTATCCACATAGGCATTCACACCCTCTTTTTTGCTTCCTCAAGAATATGACATTTTTCCTCCCAAACAAGTAAATCTTAGAATAAAAATGTAGTATACATTCTACTTTGGAGGTGAGAAATCACCAAAGTAGTGCTTTGCTCTACCTGTACTGGCCTTGAAAAGCTGGCAACAAAGCCCTTCAATGGTCAAGGCTGCAAGTATTATTTAAAAGCCACTGGGAATTCATACATGTACATTTTTATAATTGTGTTTTTAAAAAACACACTAAAGCACAACTATGTTTAGATCACTCATTTTTCAGTTTTAAAACTTAAGAATATGAAAATTAAATTATGCCTACTGCAAAGTTATTCCAAATGTACAATAAAATATTCATTTCAATTATGAGATATTTTAAGTAAGTCAGCAGGTTTCACTTAAAAACAAAGAGCATCCTGGCCTTCATTCTTTCAAAAATAATTTCTATAAAAAAGCTAATCCTTTCTGTCATGCTTCAGTAATTAAAAAAAAACCATACTCCTAATGAGCACAATTTTGACAGTAACTAAATGCCATTTGGCCACAATGAGAACAAAAATGTGTTAACCAAAGGTGCTGCTCTTGTGCGATAAAAAAAATAATATGAAACAAATTTTTGAACAAGTGTCTGTATAATTAGTATTGCTTTCTACCTATTCAAGTGTCTTTGAAGTGGTGATGGTCACACTATTCTTAAGTTAGAAAATCCTCATTATGTATAAAGAGAGAGCGCCTTAAAATGCTTATGGTCAAGGGATGTTGCATTGAATTCACAGAGTGCTTCAAGGACAGTGCATGTGGCTGCACAAAATCTCAGACTTCCACCCTCACTGCCAAGCAGTGTATTTCAGAACCAATACCCTCGGTGAAAAGAGAAAGAGTGTTCACGGGTAGGCTTTAAAGTCTTAAAAATGCAATTTCCTTCAGCATCTCTGTTGCTAATTTAAGCTAATCTTCTCTGTCTCCTCTCACATTGCCAGCATTGATCTCTATTGAGCGACACTAACTACTCCTGAAAAGGATATTCCAGGAACACGCTAAACCTGTGACTATAAATAAAACTGCCTAGGCACAGTTCAGAAAGGCTACACTTACCTAATCCCTCTATAAGAAATTAGCAACTCCTAATATCAAATTACCTGTTTTTTATTGTTTACGTTCCATTTGGTTTTTATCCTGTTTGTGTTCATGGAAAATGCTAAAAATTCTCTTGCAGAATTTAGGAGCTGGGCAAGTAAATGCCAGAATTAATTTCCAACCTAAACCTCCAGCTCTAATATTGTGGCAGACCAAAACTAAGCCTTCCCATCCACAAACTCATTCCCCACCCCACCCCCAGGATTCCTCTACCCTCTATTCTTTATGTGGGGTGTGGGGAGAATTTAGGAATTAATAAAAGGGCTAGACAGAATATCCTTTAAGTCAGTTAATATCAAAGGTAGTGTTACTCGAGGCAAGAAATGTCCAAGTGTAAGAATGCAAAAGGTTATCTCTTTTCAAGAAATAATATCAATTTTTTGCCAGTAATAGGAGTTACATGAGTATCTCAAACAACCCAAAGACTCTTCTAAGAAAGACACTGAACCTGAGATTTTAGGAATAGTATTTAATTCCAAATAGTTTAGGAAGAACCCAGCAATCCCCAGGATGAAAATATTACTTTTGTTTTTAAAAAGAAGAGCTTACATTTTTTCAGTTTAATTTATATAAATTCTAATTTAATTGTTCCAAACTCAGACTGATTATAAATAAAGTAGAACCCACAGGGAGGAAGATTTGTGGCACTTCATACCTTTACAGAATATTTATTTTAAGCCACATTTTATTGGGCCCGGAGAAGGAGACAGGAACTTACATGGTAGAGAGCTTACTGCTCCACAGGTACCATTTATATATAATGTTTTATAAATAGATAATATTTTACAAGGCTCAAAAATCAAAATAATGTATTTTTAAATAACAGACTCCAACACGTATTTATGATTTAAAAAAGCTTCCTGAACTTAACTTTAAAAATCTACAAAAAAAAAACCTTAGAGCTAACACTACACCTAATGGTTAGAAATTAGAAACTTCCCCACTAAGATCAGGGATGAGATTAGGATGTCCCTTGTGATCATTGCTTTCCAGCATCACTTTGGAGGCCATACCTAAAGCAATAAGACAAGAAAAGAAAATTAAAGATATACAGATTGATAAAGAACACATAAAACTGCCTTTATGCACCAATGACATGATCACCTACATAGAAATTTTTTTAAAAAGACCAAAAAAAAAAAAAAGAAAGAAAAAAACCTTTATGCAGCTAATAACCAGGTATGTGGCAAGGTTACAGGATACAACCTTGCAAATTCAAATATAAAAGTCAGTTACTTTCCTATTTACCAAAAGCACAATCCATGAAAACAAAAAGAATTGCTATACCAGACTTCATTAAAGTTAAAAATGTTTGCCCTGTAAAAGACACGATCAAGAAAATGAAAAGACAAGCTACAGACTGGGAGGAAATATTTGCACAAGACATATCTGGTAAAGAACTGTCATCCAAAATACACAAAGAACTCTTTTTCTTAACATGTAAAACATTTGTATTGTATTTTTGCACTATCATTTATCCCCCTTGTATCCCCCTCCCCCTGTAATCACCACACTGTTGTCCATATCCATAAATCCTTTTTTCCTTTTTGCTCAATCCCTCCACTTCCTAAACTGGGCCCCCCAGAGCTGTCATCTGCTCTCATCTATGAGTCTGTCTCTATTTTACTCGTTAGTTCAGTTTGTTCATTAGATTCCACATATGAGTGAAATCATATGGTATTTTTTTTCTATGATTGGCTTATTTCACTCAGATTGGTGCAGCCACTGTGGAAAGCAGTATTGGAGATAATTCAGAAAGTTAAAAATGGAACTATCTTATGACCTGGAAATTCCATTTCTGGGAATTTACTCAAAGAAACTCAAAACACTAATTTGAAAGAACATAAGTATCTTCATGTTCATTGTAGCATTATTTGCAATTACCAAGTTATGGAATCAACCCAAGTGGCCGTCAGTAAGTGAGTGGAGAAAACAAATGCTGGGCATTAATACAATGGAATACTACTGCTGTAAAAAAGAAGAAAATTTTACCCTTTGCAACAGCATGGATGGAACCTGGAATACAAAAAACTCTTAAAAGTCAACAATAAGAAAACAGACAACCAGATTAAAAAATGAGTCAAAGACCTTAGACACTTCCCAAAGGAAGATATATAATTGTTAAATAAGAATAGAAAAAGATGTTGTATATTATATATCATCAGGAAAATGCAAATAAAACAGTGAGATACCACTACATACCTATTAGAAATTTTTAATACTGACAGCATCAAATACTGTTAAGGATGTGGAACAGTCATTGCTGGTGGGAATGCAAAAATGGTACAGCCATTTTGGAAAACACTTTGATGACTTCTTAAAAAATTGAACATACTCTTATCATATGATCAAGCAATTTCACTCCTTACCCAAAGAAGCTAAAAACTTATGTCCATATAAAAATATGCACACAGATGTTTACATCAGTTTTATTCATAATTGCCAAAACTTGGAAGCAACCAATGTGCCCTTCAGTAAGTAAATGGTTAAATAAAGTGGTAAATCCAGACAATGGAATATTATTCAGTGCTAAAGAAATGAGCTCTAAAGCCATGAAAAGACATGAAGGAAGCTTAAATGCATATTACTAAGTAAAAGAAGCCAATTTGGAAAGACTACATAAAGCATGATTCCAACTATTTGACATTCTGGAAAAGGTGAAACTATGGAGACAGCAAAAATATCAGTGGTTGCCAGCAATTTGGAGGAGGAAGGAAGGAATAGGCAGAGCTCAGAGGATTTTAAGAGCACTGAAAATACTCTGCCCTAAAATGGTGGAGTCATGTCATTGTACACTAAGAAATCATAGTTCTACCCCATTCCTATCCACCTTGTCTCCTCATCAATTTCAAGCAGCCATTTTTATTAGTTTTTTGATTACCATGTCCAAATGTCTTTGTTTAAATATAAAAAAACAAAGATAAATATATATATTTTAATATTAAATATATATTTAATATATATATTAACAAAGATATATAAATATATATATTTATCCTTATATATTATATATATATTTATATATAATATATCCTTATATATTATATATATATATAAGGGTAAATATATAAAAATATATATATTTACCCTTAATATATATTATATATATTAAGGGTAAAATGTCCCCATTTATATATATATAAATATATATTTTTAATATTAAATATATATTTAATATATATATATTAACAAAGATATATAAATATATATATTTATCTTTGTTACGGAAAAACTATCTTAGCATACAGACAATGTTGCTCTTCGCTTTTTCAGTTAAGAGTAACACATCCTGTAAATCTTCTTTAGCAAATACACATCCTGATTTTTCACAGCTGCATGATACAGTCATACCTTGGTACTCACAGGCTTCAGACATCATCAAACCTGGTACTCATCACATTTTGACATGAAAAAAATGTTTCAGCACTTGGCACTTGCCCGGGACTCATCATGAGTCCCGAAATGAACTAATGACAAGGACGGCGGTACCACTGTACTCCACTGTGTAGTGAACAGAGTCCCCATCGGTGGGCACTCCTGATGTTTCCAGTCCTTTGCTGTTGGAGACCATGCCCGACGAGTGAGTTTATACATCTGCCATTTTGGAACTGTGAACATATAACTGTAAAACAGATGTCCAGAAGTGAGATTTTCGGACACGGAGTAAAACGCATCTGTAATTTTGGTAGTTACTGCTAGATCACCTTCCACAGGTGTTGTAGAGCTTTGCTACACTTGCCACCACCCTCAGTGTACGACTGATGAATAGAGTGTGTCATCAAACTTTTAGATTCCAATCAGTCCGATCGGTGAAAAATGGTATCTCGTGCATTTCATTTTTACTTCTCTTACTGTAAGTGCAGAGTTGAGCGTCTTTTCATATACTTATGGGTATTTCTATTCTTTTTCTGGAATCTGTCTGCTCCTACCTTATAACCATTTTTCTGTGGGGTTGCTGGTTTTCAGAATTTCAGCTCTTTAAATATCAGAGAAGTTGCACTGGTGTCTGTAAGATGAGTGGAAAATATTTTTTCCTGGTCTGTCGGCTGTCTTTTGACTTTTCCCATAGACTGATTTTTTAAAATTCAGAAATTGTGATAATATTGTCCTTTTACAATAGTTTACTTTTATTGTATTTTTTCATTACCATTTATCCCCGTATAACCTCTTCCTTTTTAAACCTCACACAATATTAGATGGTAGCACAATTACCCTTATTTTGAAGAAGACACTAATAGGAACATTAAGTAAGTTGTCTGAGAACACACAAACCAGACCACCCTTCCACCTGACTTTGAAGATGGTGCAATACTCATCATACTGCACTGCTCTCTTGCCCTGAGGATAAGAAATAAGAAAAGCAGTAGTATCTAATGCTTTACATTAATGATAGTTTTATCTTCACAACTCTATGAAGTTGATCTTATTATCCTCATTTACAGGTGAGAACTTGAGACTTCAAAAGGGTAAATGTCCCCAGAAGACATGAAACATTTCACTGGGGATCAAGTCCCCACAGTGCGAGTCCAGAACAGGAGGGCTTCATCTCCAGGCTCTGCAGTCCTTGACCTCAGGGAACTCGCGGAGTCCAATAGTAGAGACAGAAAAGCAATCGGCTGCCATAGCAGGGGTAAGTTAAAAATCAAATAGGGTTGTGTACAGGTACATTTGCTATCACTCCATTTATTTCAAATATTAAGCTGTGTTCCATATGATTAGCTATAAGGTTAAACTACCAGGCCAATTTCCAAACAGCTGGGCAGTCTCACCAGACGCCACACGCAACAGTGGCGGCCATGGCCCTTAGCTGCTCATTCAATGAAACACAAATTGCAGCAACCCAGCTCCTTGACAGGGAATATTCCCTTAAATTCACAATGTTCAGAGCTCTGTGGGGAGGAGGGCTTTGTGGAGGACTTCCTGAGGGTCAGGGTTCTATCTAAATTCCCCTAATTTCACACAGTAAGACACAGTTCCAGAATAAGCCAGAGTGACAGGCTCAAGTTCCTGTCCTGCTTTAGAGATTGCCCTCCCGGGCAACTGTTTTCACTGAAAGTTGACCCTAAGTGATGCTCTTGATTTATAATGAGAAACCTTTAGAAATTAAAAAAAAATTATGTTTTCTGTTAAGATGACACTAAAGATGCTATTCAACATGATCCCCAGTGTTTCTCTTTGAAAGAAAACTGAAAGTGATAGCCGCTCTCAGTGCCAGAAATAGCTGTATTCCCACTGAGACTGAATTCTGCTTACCTTGTGGACCCAAGACCACAAATGATTGCATTCCCCCTTCGTACTGGCTGTAAGGACGACCAGATTAGAATCTGTGGCACACACATGCAATTTGTGGGCTCACTTTACCCTCAACTCTGTCCTACTACCGTGTCCTTCTTTTCTTTGTACTTCCTTCAATTTATCTTATTGAATTGTGTGCATTGCATTGTCACCCAAATTAATTTTAAATGACACAAGGTGTAAACATGTAGTCATACTGAGTATTTTAGCCACATTTTTTATACTTTTAAACATTGTTAAAATACCATGATTGGCATTTTACTGATTCTAAATTATGACCCAAATTTAAAAGTAAGGCAACATTTCTCCATCTGCACCAAAATTTTACTCAATTCTCCTCATTTTGTGTTGACTTATAAAACTTCACCAGAAAGTTTGAAAATTTGTATCTCTGGTAAAAGAAGGATCAAGGCACATTAGAATTCTTTCCCCATTATGGCAGTTGTCTGGCATACTAATTGCTGCCTGATTTAAATGAAGCTTAAGTCATTAAAAAAGAGTTTTCTGCTGATAACTGCTTTGAAGTTAACAGATACAGAGCCTTTAAAGTAAAGTAGAAATTGTAGTCACCCTAGAAATAGATAGGCCCCTATATGCTACAATAAAATCACCCAAGAGCAAACTGAAATGATCTAGAACATCTTTGTAAAATAGTACTTGTTACAGAAGCAAAAATGTAAGATTATATCAGAAAGAATCCAAACATAACCTTGAGCACATACTTAGCATCTTGCCTACAGCGACCTGCAGAGAATCACGAACACAGACTGTTAGTACCACTGAGAAATCCCCCTCGGTTCTCAGGCTTCTCGCCCTGCCACTCCACTCACAGAAGGCTGTCAGCTTATTCTATCGGAAAATAACTAAAAACTGTTATTTCACGCAATAAAACCTTAGCTCATCACGGTAAAAAATCAAAACTAAGAAACCCCAAATATATCCATCCAAAAAATAAAAGCTTTTCTTCGTGTTGCTTTGTCTATTTGTTCACTTGTTTTGTTTCTGTTTTCAGTTTTAATGACCCCATGAACAACTCAGGGCTTACTCTCCCTAAGCCTTGGATCATTTTATACTTACACAAGCTGCTTCTAGTTATCCCAGGAAAAATCATGCTTTTAGACTTTTGCAATATTTATAACCTCAGAAAATCACCAGTGTTCCTAGAGTCTAAAATGACTATACCCAGAGGAACTAATTTTCATCTGTGCTTTGAACTTATACAGAAACCGCAGCTGTCTTTGTCTCTCTGGCTTAGAGGTTAATTTACTACAGGGTGTTCTGTTTGGTTCTCTTTGGTGTTATTTAGCTGATAAATACTCCTTGGAAATATTGTGACCACCTGTGTCATGTCCTTATTATATTGTCAAATTTGGTTCATATCATCTTCTCTCTCTCTCCCTCTGAAATTACATTTTGTTGTTGTCAAGACTGAATTGTTCCTTCGGAAACCAGGAAAACTCCTGATTGTGTGTCACCTTGAGGATAAGTGTGACAGGTAATTTTAGATCACTACTTTCTCTTCTTGTGTGTCTTTGAAGGGAGGTGGGAGACAATCATTATGAAGTCATTTGCTACTCACTTTCTACTACGGCGCATCTACTAACAGGATATTAAACTCCCAACCAGCAAGAATTAATATTTAATGGAGTTCTTAAAAATAAAGTGTATACCTCCCACTGATGACAAATTAATATGCCCAGAAGTTAAATTTCACATCAAAGAAAGAACACAAGTCATCATGTACTGGGTTAGGGTTAAAATCTTAGATCTTTCTGATTTTCATCTAATTTCTGGAACCCTTGTAATACCACTGCTTCATTATTTGCAGCCAAAAAGTCTTCCTGAGGCTGTCCCCCAGATGTGGTTTCTTGCAAAGGGCACAGAGAAAGAATTTTCAGTTATTACAGTAGGGAAAAGAAAGGACAACTTGCTTTTCAAAAGAGAAAAAAAATTCAAAATAGTAAATTAGACATCTTAATACTTGCAAAGTTTACATATTTTTCACATTACCCAAGTCACTCCATCAACCACGTTTTCTTCTAATGCCCCAAATTTGGAAACATACTTAAAGTAGAACAAAGAGGAAACAGTGAAAGGCTCAGATTTATAGTTAAACAAAAATTAGAATAAAACTCTATGTGAAGCACTAAGCAGAGCAAAGATGCAATCATGGTGTGCAATTATTAAGAAGACTGAGTCACATCTATGTAGACTGACCCGCAAAAATAGCTATGATCTATTAAGAGAACAGATGTATTGTACAATAATGTATACAGAATAAGCCCATTTTTGTAAAATGAATAAATAAGCAAACATTAGTAAACATGACAGAAAGTTATAAATTTCTGTAAGCATAGAGGAAAATGTGTAAGTACACATAGCCAATAGTTACAAGTGGTTACCTCTGGAAGGCACAATCAGAAGAAAGTAGTCTTCTACTTGTGTCTTGGGACTGAGACCACAGACCTCCCACAGCTTCCCCACTAAAGGACTTGAGAAGAAAAGATTAGGAGTTCAGAGAATATTATTTATTGAGGCCTTCTACAAGGCCTACAAAGAAAAGATTACTGTAGTTTGAAACTGGCCCATCTGAAAGCAGAAAAAAATGAAAATGGTGGATTTGCTAATGGAGACCATTTCTGCCTATGGCCCGCAATCTGAGATGACTAAAAATACAGTGAAGTGAAACCAGGAGTGGGAAAATAGAGTGCTTTACAGGGAGGAGTTGTTCCAGGAGATAAAATTGGAATGTTTTCCCACTCAGCTACACGCTGTTACACACTCTAGGAGTGACCGACAAAGGAAACTACTAAAATGGCTGGCCTGATTACAAAGATGCAGCTGGGATGGAGCCTAAGAACGGGAGGCAAACTTCTGGTGACGCCTACCACAGCTATTGTTTACCCTGACCCCTAGACAGAGACCAGCATGGACGCCATTCAGGTTAAAGTCAAGTACAAGAGCCAATCTTTGAGACTAAGGCAAGGCTATCAGGTAAGAGATAGAAATTCCCATGCCCACTTTCACAATTCTAAAACTATCTTGACATGATGCCTGACTTTATATCATGAGTCCATGGAATTCAGGGAATGAAAACTGCTAGGAAGCCTCATAAGCTGTTAAGGAAGTTGCTTTGTTTGAGCTATAAATCAGCTCCCAGGATCCTGAAATCTTACTTAGTCAAGTGGACTGATCCAGGATAGTACTATTAGATAGCTCATTCTCCCCACCCCATCCGAGTTGTAGCCACAGAAGCAAAGAACAAGAGAGCAGAAAGCAGAATAGAAATCAAACTGTTTATAAAACATTCTCATTCAGTAGGTTTTGGTTGGGGTTCTGTACTTTTAATAAACCAAGTGGGTTTATTACACACACACATAAATATCTGGTTCATAATATAGTGTTTTAGGGGTACAGGAATGTGAGCCATAGGCAACTTCAGTCATTGACTTTCATTGCACCTAGGAAGAGAGAAGAAAAAAAGCAACAGGTGCACTTAACTAGAGAAGGCAGCATATTTCCCATCTTTGAGGAAAGGGCACCTTGAACAGATGGAGAGGAATATTTATAGAAGTAGCTGAATTCTTGGTATACACCTGTGCGTGCACCCACTGATGGCACTCTCTCAGTGTGGTAACATGCTTCCTCCACCCACACAGCTTAATTCATCCTCAGCTATTGAAACGACATAGCTGGCTTGCCAGTTGACCTTCTGCATGCAGACAACTGATTTTGTGATGTAAACTAATAAATTATGTAAGTGTCCAGAAAGCCTTTCTGGTGTCAGACACTGGTTCTCATTGTTCCTGCATAAGACCTGTGCCAGCAACCAGAACTCTAAGACACAGAAACACACTGACTGACACCCCAGTAGAGGTGGCCAATAGTGGTGGAGGCCCTCGCTGCCAGGCCAGGATGACCTGGCATAGCTTGAAACACCCCCAGAAACCCTGAATGGTGCTTCAGGAGGAGTCTGGTCAGGAGTGTGGGACTGTTTATCTATTTGTCCCCCTTCTCTGCCAGGATATCAAGATAGTCACTCATGCTATTTCCCCATAAATGTCACAGTCTGCGGTGTAGAGTTCATCAGTGGCAAAAAGAAACTGAGGTGCTAGGCTCGTCAAGGGAAATCTTTCTGCTAAGTATATCAAAGCAAAGCTAAGACTGCTCACTGGGTAACCTTCCTGGGCCACTATCAACAAAAGAAGCCCAGTGTCTCAGGTGGGTTCCTTTCTTTGGGGTACTGGTTGGAAATAAGGGGGTCACTGCCATCTCCACTGCAGCAGAAAACACTGTTTTCACAAAACTCATTTCTTCATCTGAGACACACAACCAGACCACATTTCTCAGTCACCACTGCAGGAAGTGTATCCCTGTAGTTGAATTCTATCCAGTGGAATATGAGGGAGAAGTGATAGATGTCACTTTCAGGCTTGGATCATAAAAATTTCTGAGGTGTCCAAGCATGGCACCTCTTTTACCCAGCCTACTGGCTGAATATTGGCACCTTGGAGTCCACGTACTGAAGATAGAGCTTCCATCATCCTGGACTCCTAAAGTTACTGGGAAGCCAACTGGAAAAATATGAATAGGTTGTTATATGAAAAAGAAATTAATGATTCTTGTGTTGAGACATCTACTTGAGGGCTTTGTTGTCACACAGATTGATGTTCGTGCCAAAATCTTCCTGATGGTGGTGGTTACTGAACACGCTTTGTCCATATCACCATCCTCATTCGTTTGCCCACAAGCTGAGGTTATACAACACGGCTGCTTACAGAAGCACATTTATGTCCTATTGTGGGGCCAGGATAATACCACCCAGGTTAGGATGGGACCAGAGGAGATGACCACCCAGAGATTCCTGAAGAAGTATGACTACAAAACTGTAATTGTAGTGTAAGAAGAAAGCCAAATTAATTGCTAGAAAAGCATCCCTAAAGTCAGGGTGAAGGGAGGAAGCCATTCACAAGAGAGTAAGTAATGAGATCGAGCCAGGGGGCCAGTGAGCGAGGCGGGTGTCAGAGCATGAAGATAATCACAGCACATCGTGCAGCAAAGGTCCACATTCTAAATGTGTGAACGAACAGTGCAGATCTAGGCAGTGTCAGCCCCCATCTTTGACAGCCAGCGCTGCATCTCATTACCTACCAGAAGCCTTTACCTACTGACCGCATCCCTGCAAATCTCACTGCTCAGGGTTTATTTCCTACTTTATTTTCTTCAACCTTGGTCTGCACCTGTCAGACACTGACAGGGTTGTTGGGCTCCACTTCCATGTTCTCACCATACCTATGCCTCAGTGTGAACATTTCTCACAAGCTGATGATTGCTGTGTTATGTTACTGTGGGTAACTGGCCCTTTTCCAGCAGAGGAAAGAATTGCTGCTTTTGCTCCCATGTTCTTTCTAACCCTGTGACTTCATAACACCACTGTTTATCAGCCCCTTCTGGGATTAAACAGAAAGCACCCAGATGAGCACTCAGGCTGCAAAAGTGGGCAAGTTCTCACGAGGCCCTGCTTCTAAGACTTCAGGACTTTGTGACAAGAGTCACATGCCTCTAAGTATTACACAATCTCTTGGCCAAACTAACATTCCTGGGGAAAGATGTATGTGGCTTTTGGTTAAAGGTCTGAGCAGAGACTTCATCAGTCTTGAGTCCCTCTCCACTACCAAAATCTTGCCTGCCTCTCTAGTGGTCATCATGTCCAAACATCCTCCTAGGAAGAAGCCCAACACAGAGAAATTACCGTATTTGGATTGCTCAGATCTCGTCTTTTGCAGGCCCCGGCCTCCAGGAGCTGTGCACTCTCTTGGCCTGCAGGATCCCTGCCCTGTATTCACAAGTTCTCTCAGGATACAATGGCCAATAATGCTTAATAAGGATCTTCGGTTCTTGCTTGCAAATGAGAAACATATGACTTCAGTTCATGATGAGGATATTCATGTTTTATCACATGGGATAGCATCTATGCAAATTATCAGTGCTGAGAAGTCTTTAGCAGCGTTGAACCTAGTATGTCCCGAGATGAAGATGTGATGAACAATGTTGACAGATCACCAAAGCCTAGGGCCAGGAGGCCATGGAGTCCTTGAGAACAAGCTGAGGGTAGAACCAGAGGCAATAGGGTGAATCGCAAAATCCAAGCTAGGTTGAATGGGACAATCAGATTCTGTAAGAAAATCCTTCATGAATGGAGGAAAAATAAGGTGAAAGGAACAAGAAAGCATAGGTAAGAGGTTAGACAGATGATACTACAATTTGAAAAAAGCCCAAGTTTCTATGTCTACTCAGATGTGGGTATGAATTCTCTTGCCGCCACTTTATGAGTCCTGTCGCCTCTTAAATGCAATTAACCACTTGAAGTCTTGGAGGATTTTTAAAATAGAATATCTACCTCCCAGAGTTATTATAAAAATTAGAAGTTATACATTTATGTAGCTACAATACTTGCATCATGTAGCAGTCATCAAATAAATGATGACTGTCAACAATATGACTGTTTGGTTGTGAACTTTCCATAGGTGGTAACAGTCTTAGTCGGGGCCTGATGACTGAAACCATTATTCCTAACACTTACTCAGCCAACAGTGAATCTCTCTTTCATATTGAAAGCTTACTCTTCACTTGCTGAACAAAGTTAACTTCTTTTACACGTAAAAGTCTGAGCTAGCTGCCAAAAACCTGGTACCCCATGCCAAAACCCATAATGTCATGGGTTTTTATGTGACGATTCATCTTTATTTTAAACTGCCAGTATTTTAAAGACTTGTTACTAAAAATAAATTTGATTCACTTCTATACAATACTGCACTGGCTTGGCTGCCTTTTTGTTCTTCTAAATTTTCTTTCTTTCTTTTTTTTTATTGAATCAACCCTTTGCTCTGGCATCATGTTAACATGCCTTTCGGTCTATTTCTATATGTGACAACTTGGATTGACTTTTTATTTCAAGTTTCTTCCTGGCAAACACAATGAGCACAGTAAGCATACTTAATAAATGTTACATAATAATAGTTATTAAATGTTCTTTTAAAAGCTCAAGCAGTTTTTATCTTTAGCTTCGACTTTGAGATAATTTTATACTTCCCCAAAGCTATTTATAGGTCCCATCAGGATAAACAGCTGAAAAAAAAAAGTGTTCCCAGTCCTGCCAACACTATGGTGAAAATGATTTAAACTCTGAATTTCTGTTGCAAGTGTTCAAATGACATTCAACATATGGATGTTTAATTCCAGTAACAGAAAGCTTTTCCCATCCAGAATCTTCCTGACGGAGGTGGTTACTGAACACGCTTTGTCCATATCACCGTCCTCATACATTTATCCAAAACTGAGACCACACAGCACGGCTGCTTACAGAAGCACACCTTTTATTTGCTGCCATCTGCCCATCCGTAGCTGTGCTTCTTGGCTGCTCCGTGAGTGGTCTCCTCCTTTCGTCCTGTGAAGCCTGAGCCGCAGCACATTTAGTCAAGGCCACAGATGTAATCACACATCAACCTTACAAATACAAGGAAGAGACGCCTCCTCCATAATGTAATTTGCACCCCATAGGGTCAAAAAATTATATATATAAGTGCACTACAATTTAGGCTTGCCAGGCTTAGCAAATAAAAATTTAGCAGCTCTATCCGCTCTACATACTCATCCCCCAAACTAGCCTAGATTTAGCGCCAGAAAATCCCCAGATTACCTGCTCCCCTAAATCAAGGAAGCAGGATTGTATAGTGGGCAGGTCATTGGGATTACAGACTGAAGACCTGGGTGCTGGTCTCAGATCTTGCCACTGTGCGCCTACTTGGTTTGTATGAGTTCATTAGGATTTTTACCAAGATTCTATAATCAAAAGGCCCATTGCCAGACTTCTGGGAACACTGCGCTCTGTGAGCTACCATACTAGGTGCAAAGGAAACAATAAACATGCCATCAGGGAGCATAGCATCTAGTGGGACAGAAACCTGTGAACTCAGGGAGAAAGGGCAGGCTGGAAATCAACCGAACTGATGGTTTTACGTTTGTTATCGAGGCGGGCTATAATCACATCTCTGTCAGACTGCATGCTGGATTTCCCTTCAGCGTGCACTTTGTTTGACTGTATATTTGTTTTCATGAGAAGCTTTTTGCCCTGGAAAGAGATCAAATGGAACCTGTTGCTTGGCAATAGTGGACTTCACACAGATGAACACAAGATACCGTGATGTCTTGCAATCGAAGTTAATCACAGCTTTCAAGACTATATAATACCTTTGGGGAAGTTGTAGAAGAGAGCTCCATCTTTCCTCTTGTCAGACAGAAGAGTCTTCCGTGCCCCTAGCAGGTGCCTTGCTCATGGGATGAGTCCTGAAAGAGGAGGCCAGAGCAGGCAGAGAAGCCCTAGCTCTCACAGCTTCCCGAGGAACCCCAGCATCCACAGAGGGAGAGCTCTTCCAGTGTTAAGTCCAGAAGGGCAAAAGTGGTGCAATACTCACCAGAGCAAGTGGGGGGGCAGACCCCACTTGGGTCCACTCAGGGTTTCAGGCCAGACTGAGGAAAGCCCATCGCTGGCCCCCACACTGGAAGCAATTCCTGGCCTCGTCACCTCGATCTGCCACATTCCTGTGTCAGCACACTCAGCTGTGTAGTGGCTGAGCCTGGGTGGTAAACTAAGACAATAAAAATAACAATTACTTTCTTAAAAGTGTGAACTCTACATTATTCTATATTTTCTAATAAAAATGTGTCTCTTAGATTAAGATACTTTCCGGTATCATTCATCTCATTTCTGCTCACTTGATTATTGGTTTTTCCAAATCTCGTAGCTGCTCCATCCAGCCCTTCTCTTTCTGATGTAAAATCCCACAGACTCCAAGGAACAGGGAAAGAGATCTAACGTTGGAAGCTATCAAGCTGTGTTTGAACCCCAGCTATCCCTCCTAATTGCTATGAGAATTTGGGCAAATAATTTAATTGCTCTAAAAGTGTTTCTTCATCTGCTTGTTAAGGTATAATACATTTGCAAACCTCTAACAGGCACTGTCACAGAACAGATGTCAGTAAGATAAAATTACACAATTAAACATTTTTAATTATTTTTAAAATTTTATAAGCTACAGTAACAGTTTTTAGCACAGTATTTGTTTGCTAAAAATGATTCAGCTAATTACAAAATTATAATTACTGTATCTATCATAAGTTAATGGGTATCTTAAAAACACCATCATTTTACGTCACGCTGAGAGTTCTGGTGACACGGCAGAGTGACAAAGCTGGCACAGGACCCTAGCGCTTCTGACTTCATCACCTCCTCCTCCTCTCCCCAGTAGTCTTAGCTACTACAGATACACCCAGTACTCCAGAAGAATCAGTATGTAATCAGAACCCAACTGTGCACCACGGTCATGGCCTTTCCAAAAGGAGTTCTCGGACTTATGCAATTTAAGGTAAGTGCCTGGGTGTTGGTGTCCCTAAAATTTAAGCCATACTCAGCGAGTTCCATGAAAGTTCTATGACATTAGAGATTGTGTCCCAAGAAGGAGCCCAGTCAGCTTGACGGTCCCTTCCCTGACTTAGCCAAGTATAGTTAATGACTTAAAACCAAGAACAAATCAACCTAGGTTTTGTGTTAATATCCACAACTTTGTGATAGGTGTTATGGTTATGGTTTCTACTATGTAATGCATGGGGAGTAATAATCATCCAATATGATGCTCAGTAAGTTCTTCTCACTAGGAACTCAGTCTGTTATCAGAGAATAATAGGAGCAAGGGGGCCTAGGAAAATATGAATGTTGGCATTAGGCCTAGGTTTGAATCCAAATGTGCCTGAAAAGTTACTTACTTAATCTTCTGGGAACACAGTTTCTCAAGTGGAAAAAGGAGAAAATACTGTGAATTAAAATAGGTAAAGTATATTTTGACTACAATAAGCGGCCAAAACATGGCACCCATTGTTATTACGGTTTGCATACCTGTATGCTGAGAGTCAATAATGTCGTAACTGTAAATGCTGTCAAATTCCACCAGAGGAAGGCATCATCCTTGGCAGGCATCACAAATAATGAAGTTCGCATAGGAACAAAGTTCCTTTATACAATCACCTTATCAGTGGATTACTACTCCCTTTTAAGAAGTTTCCAAACAGTTCCAGAGAAAATCAGGGGCAAATATTGTGCCTGTGATCCCAAGAATCCAAATACAACGCAGTGAGCAGGTGCATCCCATCATCTGTAACAAGCTTACCTTGGGCACTTTATTAACCTCAACACTGAGATTTATGGGATGTTTTAGACTACCACCACAGCATCATTAAATAATTTCATCTTTGAATATCGCCGTTGTGATGATCTTTTGATGTGTCAATTTATGTAGGCTGCATACTGGTTACTCCATCACACACTAATCTAGGTGTTGCTGTGAAGGTATTTTGTAGGTAAGGTTAGAATCCACAATCAGTCCAATTAAGGAAGATTACCCTAGATAATCTGGTGGGCAGGATTCAGTCAGTTGAAAGGCGTTAGAGGCAGAACTGAGGCTTCTTTGAGGCAGAAGAAATTCCACCTGTGCAAGCAGCTTTGGTTTGCGCCTGTGGTTTCCAGCCTGCTCTCTGATGGCCCGCCCCTCAGATCTCCGATTTGTCCAGCCAGCCCCACAGCCATGTAAGCCGATTCTTGCAACAAATCTCCTAATAAATGTCTTCTACTAGTTCTGCTTCTCTGATTAAATACTGATAGAGGTAGTACACTTGTCTTTTTTCCTTTTGCTTTAAATCTGACTGCACCTTGATACTTAAGGTGGAAATTGCTCCTAAAGGTTCTCTTTATTATGAATAAGTTGAGTGGGGTATATCATTTCATGGTAGATGTGAAAATGCTTTAACATATTCCTCTATTTTGCTATATTTTTCTTGCCTTTTTGTTTCAGAAGAAACTGTCAAATATAGATTCAGTGACAACCTTCTTTTGTAAATCAACCTTCTATTATAACTCAAAATAAAAGAAGTATATTTAGCCCTGGCTGGTGTGGTTCAGTGAGTTGAGTGCTGGCCTCTGAATCAAAGGGTCACTGGTTTGGTTCCCAGTCAGGGCACATGCCTGGGTTGTGGGCCAGGTCCCCACTAGGGGGCATGGGAGAGGTAACCACACATTGATGTTTCTCTTCCTCTTTCTCTCTCCCCTTCCCTCTATTTAAAATAAATAAAATCTTCATTTAAAAAAGAAATATATTTAGCTATTACATATGAGTGAAAAAGGGAAAATAAAATCACATGTCTGACTGGAAAAAAAACTGAAACTTATATACAAATAAGTGTAATTTCCTTTGAATTTAAAAGATTTTATTTTTAATTATATTTTATTTTGTCCTATTCCAGTTGTCCCAGTTTTTTTCCCCTTTGTCACCCTCCACCCAACACCCCCTACTCCCTCAGGCAATCCCCAAATCATTGTCCATGTGCACGGGTCATGCATGTTTTTTGACTCCTTACCCATGCTGTGCTTTACATCCCCATGACTATTCTGTAACTACCAATCTGTACTTCTTTCCTGATCCCTTCCTGTTTCTTGCCCACTCCCCTAACCCCTTAACACACACACATTCTGGCAACTATCCAATGTTCTCTGTATCTTTGAATGTTTCTGCTGTTTTTTAGAATCAATTGTTGATAGATGTGTTTATTGCCATTTTATTGTTCACATTTCTGATCTTCTAAAAGAAGACCCTCTAACATTTCATTTAATACTGGTTTGGTGCTGATGAAGACTCTTTAATACTTTTACTCTTAAAGAAGACCCTTTAATATTTCATATAATACTGGTTTCATATAATACTCCTGTAGCTTTTTCATGTCTGGGAAGCTCTTTAAATGTCCTTCCATTCTAAATGATAGCTTTGTTGGGTAGAGCAATAACTTCTGGCTGTAAAATCCTGTGAGAATTAAGGCTGTGGAAGGCAGAAACTTCTGGAGTCTGAGGCAGAACCTCTTAAAGGGTCCACATATAGACTTACTCAGACTTTCTCCCTCTGAGCTCCAGCATGGGGGTAGCAGATTGACAGGCACCAGAGACACACGAGAAGGAAGAAAATTGTCCGGCATCAGCACAAGCAGCACAGGGCAGCTTTCTCCCATAGAGAAGTGCTGGCACTGACCATTGGTCCTTTTCTGAGCCCTCCCTTCACAGAGTCATAGAGCTGGCAGGTGGGCATATCTGAGACTCCATCAACGTGGTTCACACTGTTTACTCTACACTGGTGATTCCCTAAGGCCCTCCCCCACCTGACTTTCAGGCCCACCCAAGCTGTTTCCAGTAGATTTTCCATATGAATGGCTTCTCTTGGCCCATTCTTCAGATTTTCCTAAATTCTTTCAGACAAGCAACATCTGTTTTCAGCAAGCCCTGAGCCCCATACCTCATGCTAAGTTGCCCCAGGCCCAGCACTAACAGCAGCCAACCTTGGTTCACAGCATGGCCTTGTCTGGGCACCTATAAGCCCAGCACAACCAGCAGTCATCTGTGTATCATTCTGTAGCTTATTCTGTGTGACCCTGGACAAAAAACAGTCAGTGGCTGACCATGGATGTACCAACAGCAATCAAGCCTTAACTACAAAAGGAGAGTGTACACAGCTCACAGAGTGGGTACATCCTAAGTGCCCAGCTTGGGTAATAGAAAAAGGCTGCGCCACTGGACCCTACAGCACACCAACTACATTAGGCCATGTTACCAACCCTGGAAGAGGTAGCAGCTCTACCAGAAACAAACACAGGGAGGTTTTGAAAATGAGACAAAGAAACATGGCCCAAATGAAAGAACAGAACAAAACTCCAGAAAAAGAACTAACAAAATGGAGACAAACAATCTACTATATGCAGAAACACTGGTTATAAGGATGCTGAAGGAACTTAGTGGGGACTTCAACAGCATTAAAAAAAATCCAGTCAGAAAAGAAGGATACACTAATTGAAATAAAGAATAATTTACAAGGAATAAGTAGTAGAATGGATGAAGCCAAGAATCAAATCAACAATTTGGGATATAAAGAAGCAAATCAGAACAGCAAGAAGAAAAAACAATTAAAAAAATGAGAATAGTGTAAGGAGTCTCTGAGACAACTTTGAGCATACTAAAATTTGCATCATGGGGGTATCAGAAGGGAAAGAGAAAGACCAAGAAATTGGAAACCTATCTGCAAAAAAGAGACAGAAAACTTCCCAAAGTTGCTGAAGGAAATAAACACACAAATCCAGGAGGGACAGAGAGTCTCAAACAAGATAAACCCAAAGAGACCCACTCCAAGACTCATCACAATTAAAATGCCAAACGAGAGAGGTTAAACAAGAGAGACCCTTAAAAGCAACAAGAGAAAATCAGTTAGTTACCAACAAAGGAGCTCCCATAACACCAATCAACTGAAATAACAATCTAATTTTAAGTGACTCGGCAGTAAATTTTTTTTAGAGATTTTCATTTATTTATTATTATTTTTTTAAATTTTATTTTAATCATTGTTCAAGTATAGTTTTCTCCCCTTTACTCCCAATCCAGCGCACCCACCCCTCCCTCCCAACTTCCCTCCCATTACCACCCTCCCCCTAGTTTTTATCCATGTGTCTTTTAACTTTGTTCCTGTAAACCCTTCCCCTTTTCCCCTGAAATTCCCTCTTCTCTCTCCTCTGGTCACTTTCTGCCTGTCCTCTAATGCAGTGTCTTTGACTATATTTTGCTTGTAAGCGAAATAAGCCAGGCAGTGAAAGATAAATACCATATGATCTCACCTTTAACAGGAACCTAAACAACAAAACAAAGAAACAAGTAAAATTTTCATAACTCTTCCAGACAGAATCCTTTACAATTGTTTCTTAATACTAATGATCTCTTTCCAAGTTTCATTTCATCCTTGACTACCCTGGGAATTTCTAAAACTTGAGTATAATTACACAAAGACAGGCTTTGAGAGCTAATTTGAAAATAAGAATCAAATAAAGCAGGATTTCAAACTAAGCTTAAATTTTAATTTAACACAAAGTATTATTCATGACAATTTTTCTAAGATAAAATGAAGTACTCTTCAAAAAAGAAAACCTCCACTTGAGAAATGTTAAACATTTATTCATTTTCTTACTGGGAGCATTTTTCCTGGTTGTATTAAGAATATGCACAAATAACCATACTTTTTGATTTCTAAATATTAACAGCCCAAAATTCAAAGTGATCCCCCCATACAGATCAGGTACTATTGTAAAATAAATTATTTTAATTACAAAGTACTAGTACCAATATATATCTAAGAAACGTATTACCATTTATCTGTAATAACAAACAAGTGTTTTGATATTTTTATTATAAAAACTGAGTCTTCAATAAAGGCAGTTTAGAAGGACTATGGTTCAGAAAATAATTTGAATTAAGCAGTCCTTTAACTTAAACCAAAATCATGGAAGCATAAAATGTGAAGCAAGTGAACATTTTTCTGTGATATATACATAAATATTTTCATGTAAACAAAAGCAAAGATGAAAAAATTAAATATCTTTGTTAGCAACCAAAATACACAGGTTTAAAAGGTTATTTTATTTTCTTCATGCTTCCATTGAACACAACTGGTATAAGCAGAGCAACAGGAATCAGATGAACCTTCACATTCCCCTCATACCCTTCGGGAGGTCACATACAATAAAGACCTCTGTCTCAGAGAAAAGAAGATACTAGGGGAATTTGACTCCAGAAAGTCATGACTTTCAAATAATCAGTCACTCTTTTTGCTCTACCGCGAAACAAAATCGGTCGACCAGAATTTTGCCAGATGAAGAAGGTACAGCTAATACTGGTGAGATCCAGCACTAACACGTGTGGCAGCACATTAGGCTCAATGACAAGTAGATTTTCCTCTTAATGCAGGTTACCCATGCACTGGAAGATAACAGCTTCCAACACAAAACAGACAATGTTGAAGTGGGTATATTTTCAACAGAAGTGTTTCTTGAAGCATGCCCCAGGGACCACCTGTGTCAGAATCAGGGAGAATGCTCAACAAAACAAAAGCATGCATTCCTGGGCCCAATCCCAGACCCTCTGGGGGTCCTGGGCAGCTGTATTGTTGATGCCCCCCTGGGAACACTTAGACACATATTCATATTGAAGTTTGCATATCACTACTGCAGACTATTAGGGATTTCTTTTGGCCACAAGTATTTCACTATGTCTTTCATGCTTCTTACCTACTGACCAGAAGAAAAAATAAAAACAAAACATTTCTGATTATGTCAGTCAGTGACGATAATTAGTAGTGGTATTTATTTTCCCCTCAAGAAAATACAGGGGAATAGGCAACATATGAGTCTGCACCTAAATTTTTCAAAGGTACTCCATAGTACTTTTTAAAAAGCTTTCAAAATCTATACATAATAAAAAAACGCTCAAAATGATTTGTAAACTGTCATCTGATCAAGATTATCCAGTGTAAAGAGAACTGCTGGTCGGTGTCGCTGAATTCACACAAAGCCTCCTTTCTTCCGTTTTCTTTCACAAACATGGCGCATCTCAGCAGGCACTCCAGGGCTCTCACCGAATGATAACACTGCCTACCAGGCCGTACAAAAGTACCTAAGGATTGCTCATAAAAAATGACAAAGACGACAAAAGCTCAGTTTCAACTCCAACCTAAAAGGAGTCTCAAGGCCTACCGCCATTATGTAAGATGAATACAGAGCATGCTAACTTTCCTTAGAGAAAGTCTAAGGAAATGTACTTAATGTCTGCTTGAAATCCAGTTTATACTGAAAACAGAAAGTAGATACCCTTCTACATGCTGCTAGTATTTAACATAGTGTTTGTGTTCTATAAGATACTTATGGACACAAAATTTTTACCTGCGAAGAACTTAGGCAGAAACCAGAGGTAGGTGACTATCATCAGATGATTTCAAAACAACATGTGAAAATAACATGCTTGAGTCCAAAAAAAGCTCTTTAACTGGAGAATGAGTTCCGACACCGTTTCGACTGCAAGAGCAAGGTTTCCCAAGTCTTTTGTGATGTGATCCACCAGCCAGAGTCCTAACCCCTGATGACACTGTGCCACATGCTCTTCAGATGCTCGCTGTTCAGAAATAGCTAATAAAGTATAAAAAAGTAACACTGGAGACCAAAGAGTGAAGCTGTCCTCAACTGGGTTCTCCAAAAATCTCCACTCTCACATGGAGGAAAGCACAGTACAGTTGGGCCAGACCTTCCATCCATCTAATCCTTAAGCTCTCTGGCTGTATAACTGAGGAAACAGGCCCATTTTCCCCACTGGTTCACAAAGCACTGAAATTCAGAAAAGATGCTATAAATCCGTAAGTGTTCATGGTTAACTTACCTATTTATAAAGCCCACGACACAGCCAAGAGGCTGCACTTTCAGCCCTTACATACAGCCTTCGCCTGAAGCCCCATCCCTGTCAGCTACTTTATAGAGCGTATCAGTGGTTTAAGAAAGAAAGGGACCAAAGAAAGGGTCTGGATCACCTTGGGGGTCAGATCACAAGCATGAAAAAAATCATAGGAAACCCCAGACCTGCCCTATTACAACTTGCTCTATGCTCAGAGCGGGGCTTAGATTTGCTTCTCGTCAGGAGACTCGCCTCTGAGCACGTTCCCAGAGACCCTGGGCAAGCACAGTAAGTGCTGTTCTGGAAGCCCCAGAACATTCAGAAACAGCTGAACAACTGGAAACCTCCAACCCCGCAAGGCCCAGGACCTACGTACAGCTGCATTTCACTTCTCCATACCTGTTAAAGTCACTTGTTTTGTAAACCAAAAAATCACCTTATTTCCTGATAGCCTCCTTTACCTAAGATTTTAAAGTTCTACTGTGAAAGGGAGATTGGGAGTGATTTTATTTCATTTTATATTCCCCAGACTTTCTTACAATAGTTTCACATTTCTTTTGGTAATTAAAAAGTGGAGTTATCTTTAAAAGGTTGTATAGTCTTAAAAAAATACAAGGACATACTAAGTCCCCCCCCCCCCCCCGTTCTGCAGCACGCACGCCTGAATGATACCTGACACAGCGCCGCCCCAGGACTGTCAGATTGTTTTGGATCGCAGCTCTATCATTAACCTCGGGCAGAGTTTTAGTCTCCGAGACTTGCTTTCTTCACCTTAAAAAAGAAGAAATAATACCTACCTCACAGGATGCTGTGAGGATAAAAAATGCACAGTGCCTTGGACATGGTAAGCGTTCAGTAAGCGGTAGGGTCTGCCAGACTCAGTGAGAACCCTTGAGTGAAAGGAATCCCCTCAGCCCACAGCAGCCACCCCTCACTGCATCCCCTTTAAATCTGCAAGGGTGCTCTGACTCCTTAACTTTGCCCTATTATTCTGAAGAATTGCTATTGTGCTTAGAAAAATTTCTACATTTCTGTCCTCTCCTTTAAAACTGCACATGCAGGTGAAAATTTTTTTTAAAACTATCTCCTTAGAAATGATAATGCAATGTTTCCTAAAGTACAACGTGTCATGTATAAAAACAATTCTGAAAAACACGATTGAATTAGTTTGTACATTGTTTCTTAAAGTGCACCAAAGCAAATATCAATGACCTTCGAAATGTCACTAACCCCCTTGGGTTATTTTTTAAAATAAAAGTAAATGTTTATCCACTGAGATGTACGTGGTTTTTGGCTCCAATATGATGGCAAAAAGCAGCAGTGTCTTCCAGAAGAAAAAGAATTAATAAACTCAACTAAGAACACCTGAGCAGCATACAAACACCTATAATTCAGTGTAACTGCAGGCTCAATGAAGCACAATCCTGATTCCTACCTCCAAAATGAAGCCAACCAAAGAAACAAAAACCATCTCCCCACCCTGAATCGAGGATTTCTCTTGAATCCTGGAGGTAACATTGGTGATCACTTCCCTTTTGTGTATCCTTGGTAACAGATTTATAACTGGTCACCATCCCTTCTTTATACGGCACACACACACTTACACACAAACCTACGAAAAACAATAAAGTGTAAGTGGAACAGCCATGTAAAAGGAAATTCAGAGTCAGATAAAGAACCACCATCACCCAAAACGTCAGGCAGTTCCAACATTCACACCACCGTCCGATGCTCCCCACACACATAGACGGCACTGGGGCGTATCCGGCGCCTCGTGTGGCCAGGGAGCCGCGGCAAAAACTTGAAAGACTTGGGCATCATGTCCAGGCAGGCATCGTGGAATTTCTTAATTCTCCAGTAGTAAATCAGTGGGTTCAATGCAGACTTGAGGTAGCAGAGCCAAAGCAGCCAGGTGCTAACCTCAAAAAAGTCGTGCTTGTAGTAAAAGTGCTTACTGAACGTCGCCACGAGGCTGTAGGTGGTGAACGGGGCCCAGCAGATGATGAAGACAGCAAAGAGAATCAAAATGGTGGTGAAGGCACGTGTTTTAAAGCCCATGTCGACGCTCATCTGGAAGGGTCTCTGTAGACTCATGAGGCCCAGTTTGCTGGCCTGGCTGAGGCATATACCCTCAGGGTAGCTATGGATCCTCAAGGCATTGTGCCGAAGAGTGTTGAGTATGCCCATAAACGAGTAGAGTATCACCAGGAAGGGTATGAAGAACGAAGTAAGAGAAATCAAAATCACATAAGCCTGGTATCCAGGATCGGCTGAGTAACCAAACACGCACTGCGGGGCTCGAGAAGGTATCTGCAGATCAGGGTTTCCGACAGCCAAAGGGAAGGCTATACAGAAGGAAGTCGCCCAAGATACGGCAATCAGAACCTTAGCCCTATATGGATTTAGTTTATCCTGCCTCTGGACTATAATAAGGAACCTATCAATGCTGATGATGAGCAGGATGGCTACTCCCTCAATCACAAATAACCAGAAAAACATAGCAGATACCCTACAGAAGAACTTCCCAAAAATCCATCTGGTAGTAAGAATAGTTACCAAAGCAAAGGGCATGTTCAGCACTGCCAGCAACATGTCTGCAAATGCCAGGCTGGCAAGGAGGATGTTAATGGCAGATCGCATGGCAGCTTTTTGGTAAACCATGAGGCACACCACCAAGTTCCCGAGAAAAGACACAAACAGAATAAATATCATTATAGCAGAAAGAATGATTTGGAGGGGCAAGTTTAGGCTCTTATAAACGGCTGGTGTTGGGGGTACAGCTGTGCTATTCACCGTCAAGGAACTGATCCCCGTGGGAGCCATGGTTTCAGAATTGTATCTCAGCAGCGGACCAATGCCAGGATGCTGGAATGGTGGAGGCACCGTAATATTCGCGTAGGTGTTTTCATAGACTACAAACGTGGTGTTGGTTGCCCCAGTGTGGGCTGCCGTCAACCCTGCAGAGAAGACCATGGTTTCAGTAGGATGGAAGGCGTAGGCAGGTGAGTGAGTGTCCTTCAAGCATCTCAACACCGAGCAGCAGTATCACGTTTCACTGATGGGCTTGGGAACACATTCTGGAAAATAAACAAAGACGTCCATCTTCCACAGGAGTCCTTTTGCCTGAAAATGAGCCCAAAACACAGAAAGTAAATGAGAAATGAGGTTTGTAAATAACTTTCGACTTCTTGCCTTTCATCACAAAGGATCAGTTTAACTTTTTTTAACCCCTTAAAAATATATACATCTCTAGCAAAGGCAGTACTAAAACACTGCTGTTCTGTTGTTTTATTCTTAGTCAGCCGTGGCAGAAATTTCACATATGAGGGGAAAGTGAAAAGAACCAAAACATATTACTGCTTCAAAGTCAAAAGTTACAATCTTATTTTTAATTCTTCTTTTAAATTTTTACCATTTTTGTGATGTGGGTTCTTCCTTCTTTATTGCAGAGATAACCTCTTTAATTAGAAAGAATTCTCTTTGGATTTCTGGGTAGATTCCTTTACTAAATCCCAAAGATTGGCGGGAAAATAAATGCATGGGAGCTCAACTTGCTCATTATTTGGACTTAGAATTAATCACTAATTTTAGGGGTAAATTCCAAAAGTTCATTTATTCATTTCCTGGGGTAGGGAGGGCGGAGGCACCCCACTTGGCAGGCCCAAGACCCAGCCCTATAGCCAAACCATGCAATGTCTATTGTACTGGTATCTCTGTATAGTCACCTCTGTTGTCAGGGCTGCCTTTATGAGAACAATCTGCTTGTTCAAAATACTAATTTTACTAGTTATTCTCACTTGCATAACTCCATTTCTTTGTCCCTACTGGATGTTACCCATCTTCACGTTTCCACTTTGAAAAGCGAAGTGGACGAGATGCCATACTGAGGCAGTGATCTCAGACTTTACTAACCACAAAGGGCCCATGATTAGGGGGGCTGTGGTAGTTAGAAAGCCATGCACCATAATCTCTTTAGAACTGCCTAAATATATGTATGAATAAGAATAAGGACTGTGCTCGCTACATGCATCAGACTCAATACAAGTCTGTCTACAGAGAAAAATTATAAACAGTCAAATGTGTATCTTAAGCCTAATGTAACAGCTATAACTGTTCTTGACCGAGTAAACAAACATATATCCATTCTGAAATAGTACATACTTTGTCATATATTAAAATATAATTGACATACATTAATTTCATCTCAGATATATCACGACTTGATACTCATACGCACTGTAAAATGATCGCCACGACAAGTCTAGTCAACACCTGTCATCATACATAGTTAAAATTATTTTTACTGTGATGAGAACTTTTAAGACCGTAGCAACTTTCAAATATACAATTCAATGTTATTAACTATAGCCACCCACTGTATATTTTATCCCCATGACATTTACTTTGTAACTGGAAGTCTGTACATTCTGATTCCCTTCATCCATTTCGTCCACCTCCTAGCTCCCCACCTCTGGAAACCACCAATCGATTCTCTGTATCTATGAGCTTGGTTTTCTTATTTTGTTTTGTTTAGATTCCACATATAAGTAAAATTATACTGTACGTGTCTTTATCACCTCACTTATTTCACTTACTATAATGCCCTCAAGATCCACCCATGTTGTTACAAATAGCAAGACTTCATGTTTTATATGGCTGAATAATATTCCATTGTGTGTGTACATACATGCATATACATTCAAACATACATACAAGTACAGGTATGTATATACCACATTTTCTTTATCCACTCGTCCACTGATGAACACTTAGGTTGTTTCCATATCTTGGCTATTGTGAATAATGCTGAAATGGACACGGGGCTGCAGATATCTTTCAAGTTACACTGCTGTTTTCTTTGGAGAAATGTACAGAGGTAGAATTGGTGGGTCATATTATAGTTCTCTTTTGAATTTTTGGAAGAACCTCCATACTGTTTTCCACAGTGGCTGTTCCAACTTACAGACCCCTTTTCTCCACATCCTCACCAACACTTTTTGTCATTTTTATAGCAGTCATTTTAACAGATGTGAAGTGATGTCTCATTGTGGTTTTCCTTTCCATTTCCCTGCTGGTTAGTGATTTTGAGCATCTTTTCATGTACCTATTCGCCATCCGTATAACCTCTTTGGAAAAATGTCTATTCAGATCTCCCCATATTTAATTGGCTTATTTGGGTTTTTTTTAGTATTGAGTTATATGAGTTATTATATAATATGGATATTAACCTCTTATCAAATATATGATTTGCAAATATTTTATCCACTCAGGATGTTGCCTTTTCATTTTGTTGATGGACACACATTAAAACATTCAGTTTTCTGGGCCAGTTTGAGAAACAGAAACAAAAAATGGAATGAAGCCAAAGCAAAACCACATTTAAAAGATGTTTTTTAGGTTATTATATATACATATATAATCATAATATTTTTCTGCTATTGAAGCCTCCCATTGCTATAAAAACTTCTAATGCAATTGATTCAATTACTCATTTATCAAATATTTATTTCATAACCCAGTATGTGCCACGCACTAGAGAGAGAGCAATAAACAAATGGTTCCTGGATTTCTGGTTAAACAGGGCAGACTAACCATAAACCCTGCATCTCAAAATCACACTAAAATGACAGTAGAAGGATTTTTTAAAAAACAAAATTACAACCCAAAAGGACAAAAGATAAGAATGAAACACACATCAATAAATGGGGACTTTTTTTTTTTTAAGCAAAAAGCAAATGGTAATAATGTAACTGACTGAACAGACCCAAACAGAGGACTCTTTACCCTCAACACCTCCAGGGAAATAGGCTTAGAAAAAGCTGACACACCCTATAGATCTTCCGAGAAGCTCTGGATTGGGAAGTACCAATAAAATAAGACAGGTATCACACACAAAGTCGTGTGTGTGTGTGTGTGTGTGTGTGTGTGTGTGTGTGTTCTCTGTCTACCATTCTCTTTTTCTAATTAGAATTCCTAGACATGTAGCAAGGGCCTATATATTTTTGCCTACAATAAGCCCTTGCTACATGTCCAGGAATTCTGATTAGAAAAGGAGAATGCCAGACAGAGAACACACTAGGATGAGGGGAGTATACTCCTGAGTTCTCTTATGAGGTAGATGGATCCTGAAATAAAGAGTGAGGCATTTCACCTCAGAGGTAACCCAAATTTCAACTTTATTTCATTAAAAATAAAACAAAAAGCAATCACTTTCAAGGGGAAATCTGCTTTAAAATTAAAAGGAGTAGTCTACAAATAAATTTATAGCACAACAGAAATATCTACTTTTTGGGAGCTGAATTCTGTTTGGTTTTTTGAGGGGGTTTCTTGTTGTTGTTTGGTTTACCTGTAGGCAGAGTAAGAGAAAGCTTTGAACAAACTAACCAAAAGAGAATACATAACAATAAAGTGTAATGGATGAGGTGGGGAGGGGTCCATTTAAAGTTATTTTTATAAAGAGATTATCATCACTGCACTAAAATTTCACTTATTTTCAAGGTATATCTAACTTAAACCCTACCTGCAATGAAACTAAAGGGGAAATGCTATGAGCACATTTTAAGGACGAACCTTAGACAGTGTTCTATTTATGCTACTGTTCCATTTCCGGTATATTTCTAATTCCTACCAGAATATTTACCACAAAAAAAAAAGAATGTTTCTCATTTTCTTATGAAGAAACATTTAGTTCTTCCATGGACATGTTTAAAATTAGATTATTAAGCACAAGGATTAATTTGCATTCACGTTACTTTTCCCCACAAATAATAAGGAGAAATGAAACCAAATGTCAGCGAGGGCTCTGTTTCAAGGGAAATATTCTAAGTGATTTTTGATGACAATTAAAACTGAAGGTCAAGTGGCAAAACAGGTCAACACTTAGTAGAAAAATATATTAATTATAATTAAAATCCAGGAAAAATTTTAAGTGGCTAATAGAAGATTAACCTTCTGGAACCTTTCTAGAAATACAAAAAGAAAAAAAAACTGATGAGCCCCTCAAGTGACAGGTTTCACTAATATCCCTTTTGTCTCCTATTCACATTTTTATTCTTGGGCTTACATTCATTAAGTCATTGTTCTGCGGAGAATCTTTACCTGCCTTGAAACTATTATTGGGGAAAATGCAGGCCATCTTCATTTCATCAGCCTGTTTCAATAGTTCACATATATATTACTTGCCTGTCATGGATGTTCCTCACAATGATATTTGACTGTAAATTCAGTATTTGGAATGAAACATCAAGTCTAATTAGATGATGAACCTGGAATCTTAAAACAAATCATAAGCCTGCTGAGATCTATAACTACTAGGTTAAAACTTGAATGTCTCCTGTTATCACTTATGAACCAATTGCATTGGGCAAGGATGAAAAGTTTAGTTTTGTGTTTTACCCCTAAGGAAGTACCTGGCACATGAGTTTCGATGGCCCCAAAGAGCACTTCTGAGTTCCAGCCTCATGGACCCAAACACTCATTTAACATCTCCACGAGGATATCTTAAAAGCACCTCCAACTCTGCGTGTCCAGAGTAAACTTAGGGGATGGCCCCTCCCCACTTTAAGCTACTCTGCACTAGTATTCCCATGCTCCGTGACTGGATCACCACCCACTGGTTTTACAAGCCAGAAACCTAATAGTCACTTTCTCACCTCAGCTATAGTTGACTCCATCCTCCCAGAACTGTACGTTTTAACTCCTAAACATTTTTCCTATCAGGCCACTTCTCTCCAACCATCTACATCATCCTGTCCAAACTACCAACAGCGCTCATAAGGCGGAAAGTTTTGCCTGGGTTCTTCACAACTGGATTCCCAACATCTACTACAATTGTGCCTGCCACAAAGTTGACATTCAGTAAACATTTGTTCAATGAAAAAAAAACTCCTCCTGCTAATTATTCACCCATCCTTATTCCCTGTTCACTTTGTGAATTCTCCATTCCTATGGGAATCTTCCCTGGTCCGCTGACCAAGCCAATCCCCACCCCTGTTCTATTGTCTCATTCTGACGTGTACTTCTCTGTGATAACACCCGATTCACAATCTTTTTACAGTGTCCGCAGCATCCCTGAGGCATGCCTGTGCCCCTCCCCACCCCACTCTACCCTGCCCTGGCCAGACAGCAAACTCCAGAAAGGCAAAGACGTGTGTTTTTTTGCTCAGGACTGTATCCAGAAACTCAATTAATAGCCTGGTGTACAGTCTATACTCAAAAAGCTACTGAATCACTAACTTAAAAAATTCTGTTATCATATTCATAATTAAATGCCTCCCTTTATTCCCTATTTATGAAACCCTTAAAAAGAGTTCACTCTACAGCATTACCTTTATGGTTCTTTACTGAAACATTTAGTGTATCCTGTCTACCTGAGAAGCAGGCTACAGAGATTGACACATTGATGATACATAGGGAACAGAGGAAACAATTACTGAGTGGGACCTGTCAGAGTAGGTTTCCATTCTCTCAGCAGTGAGTCAGAGTTGCTCTAGTCTGAGTATTTGTGTCCCCTCAAAATTCATATGCTGAACACCTAATGGCCTAATTTGATGGCATTAGGAGGCAAGGACCTCTGGGAAATGATTCTGTCGTGAGAGCGGAGCACTCAGGAATGGAATTAGATTGCGGGGGTGGGGTGGGAGGTGGGGGCAGTGCGGCAGAGCACGTAGGGGAGATAAACGGTCGCGGAAAAACAATAAAACTAAATAAAAGGGGCATGAGGCATCTCCCTGCACCTCCTGCCATGAGAGAATACAGTGAGAGGGGGAAGCCGGCCCCCACCTGACTGTGCTGGCACCCCGGCCTCAGACCCCCAGCCTCCAGAGCTGGGGGCAATAAAATTCTGTTGTTTGTAAGCCAGCACCCAGTCTGTGGTACTTTATTACAGTAGTCCAAAGGAACCAAACAAATAAATAGAGGAACACAATTATATTAAACCCACAGTCTAGAAATTATGTGAATGGAGGAAGTGCGCTCATAGAAACCAGGGAAATATGAATCTAAGATTAAAACCTGAGCAGTAATAAAAATAAAACAGTATAATAAAAATCAGAGCATTTTGAAACTCTTATAGACTACAACAGGGAAACTAGGAAATAAAAACAGGGTGGAGAAAAGTTGGAAAAGTGCTTTGGATCCTGTTTACATGTCTCTATATTCATGCAGTCCCACATGCCACCAGGACCTCCCTAAATCCACTGGCTCTCAGCTGGTTGCTCAACTCTGACCCCACCAAGATTCCAGCTCCTCCAACCCCTTCCCAACTCATATTACGCACCACACTGGTGGGCATGAGATCTGCCTTCCACTGGCTGCCAGAGTGGCTCCTTATCCCAGTCAAAGAACGGAAGTCTAACAACACTCCCTGGCGAGAATCTCTGCAAGATGTAGGAGACAGCAACGGTGACTCTTCCTTACATTCCCAACTGACCACCAGGCCTATGGAGAGGCCTTTAGTCTGTCTAGACAACTCACCTGGTCAAGTGGTGGCCAGGTCAGAATAACACACCGCCTTACAATTGCTTTCCTTCCTCTATGCCCCACTTTCCCCCCACTCATGCTTGCTTTGCAGGGATTGCACTTCCCAGTACTGCCTTCCATTATGTTAGCTTTGCCTCAGGCTACAGTTTCCAGTAAACCCCACCTAAGAAACACCAAAGCACTGAAAAAGATATTAATCTAAAAACGTATTACTACTACTATTTTTCTTCTGTACCCCAACTGCAGTTAACAAACTCATCAATTTACTCCAACCCAAAACCTGGGAGTCAAACACCATTTCTTGTTGTCCCTCTACCAGCCCACCACACCAGTCACTCTAGCCTGCCAATTTTATCCCCTAATAGTTTCTTACCTGTCTGCCTCCTCCTTAACCCTATCACCACATCTCTAGCCCAGGTGGGAGCCTCCTAAATGGTCTCTCTTCCTCGGTCTTTCCCTCCCCCTTTAAATCCACCCATCAAACTGTAGCCAGATGAGTATTTTTTTAATCACAATCCTAATCATTTAAACACTTGATGGGTTCCCATCAGCTACATCAGTGGTGATCAACCTTTTTTTCTTGTGTCTTGAGGGATCCAACATACTCGTAACTGTTAAGAATTCAGAGGCCAAGGACATATGGAAGGATGGTCACCAAAAAAACAAGTACCAGCATTTCTAAAGGAAATTCTGCTCCCTTACCTTATAATATATCCACCTATTTGTTGTTTAGTTTTTTTTTTCTTTCTGATAGTGCCCCTTCTGTCTTCACCTGGTAAGGGCAGGGTCACTGGGTCATACAGGTGGTCATGTGACAACCAAGCACTCCATTTCCATGCAGTGACCATTCTGGGGATGGACCCATGACACCTGCTGTCCCTAGAGGGTCTTCCACATTTCCCTCGGGTCCCTCCCACACACTCTTACTTCCTTTAGGTTATCGTTCTCTCCAGGAACCTTTCTCGAGGCTGCAAGCTCACCTGTGCACCTCCTCTCTGTGCTCCAGGTGCGCTCTGTGCACACCTCCAGGTCAGCGCTGTGTCACAAAGACATTATCTCCCCGGGAGCAAGGCACCTGTTAGGAAGTTTTTATTAGGTCTTTAATTAAGGCCAGGTGGTGAGGAAAGACTGACTGCGAAAAGTAATCTGGGATTCCTCTGGAGTACATACAGTCTGTAAATGTAACTACTCACAAAGTAAAATGCCCATCTCTGTGAACCCCTTTAACAAAATAACCGAACTGTCCCACACTTTAAGATTTAGAGATAATTTTAAACTTAGAGGAAAGAAAAGGTACCATAAAACAAGAATATTTCCTAATCATCTACTTCTACTTCCCCTTTCCCCACATACAATCCAAACACTGACTGCTCTTTAAGGATCTTTTGATCCAAATGACCACAGTTAGGGGCCTAGTTACCTCAATGAGACGTGATTCAGACACTTTCAGTGTTACTTATGGCACTCAAACCTCCATGTAAAAACAGGGAGAAATGTTTGTATGGAAAGTCTTTAAAAATGGGATGGAATCTTGCATATAAAGTGTAACAGTTTTACACACACACACACACACAGGCTCCAGGGAAATAATCACTCCAATGCTGAAAGCAATGTTAATCATAGTAGAAATATGGGCTTTTTTCTTCTACATTTTAATATACTTTTATTACCTTTATAATAAAATAATTAACTGGAATCCTAAAAATATTTTCAATGTATTAGAAAGGAAGCATAAAGCCGTACCTCATCAAAATTCAAATACAAAAACCTCATTTTGTAAGAATTATTCATTATAACTGACCAGGGTTAACCCAATCGGAGAAAGACAAGCACCACACGATTTCACTCATGTGTGAAATCTAATTAACAAAATAAACTAACAAACAACATAGAAACAGACTCATAGAGAACAGACTGACAGCTGTAACAGGGGGTGGGCTGTGGCTGGATGAAAAAAATGAAGGGATTAGGCCAAAAAGCCCATTCAGACACAGATAACAGCGTGGTGATTACCAGAGGGCTAAAGGGGGTGTAGGGATAGAAGAGGATCAAGGTGGGATAAATGGTGATGGAAGAAGACTTGGGGTGGTGAACACCAATAAAATATGCAGATGATGTATTACGGAATTGTAAGAAAAGGAAAATTCTAATACAGTAAAACCTCATTCTATAACAATTATTCATTATAGCTGAGTGACCCAGGTAACACTGAAGTGAGTGAATGGACTTCACCACCTTTCTGACAGACATGTTTGGACAAGTGCTAGTCACTTTGCTAGCCTCTTCAGTTAAGCTGCGATGTCATCAAAGACCCAGATCAGATGTGCAGGACGCTGGGCTGAAGGACGCAGCTTCATAACTGGTCTGCTACTATATACCTTCAGAGCTCCCAAAAGACTGCAGAAAGGCAGATTCTGCACAGTGTGCTCTTCTTCATGGGACACATGGCTGTCCCTGGGAGTTACTAAACTCTATGTGAAGCCCACCCTGGGAAACACACTTCCAGAAGGTTCCCAATGCCTGTGTTTTGGGCTAAATCAAAGAAATGTAGTAGCTATTCTGCTCCAGCCTCCATCACCCCAGCACACCTATTTCAACATTGGCTTTGACTGCACCTCTTGCTTGAAGTGCCTTCAGCCTCCCCCCGCCCCAATGCTTCGACTTCCTGCAGTGCTGGCGGCTGATGCTCTCGAAAGGACTTCTCCACGGCTCTGGCTAACTGCTCCTCTTCCCCCCTTCTCTCCCTGTGTCTTCTCTCTCCTATCATTTCCCCCAAACTCTGATTTGAATGAAAGGATAAGCCTTTAATATGAAGCCAGTTGCTATCTTGTTCCTTGTCTTTGGAATACCGAATGAAAGTCACAAATCTGCAATATTATCTAGGAACTTGCTACTCGAAGAGTGGTCTCTGGACCAGAAGCATCTGTATCACCTGGGAGCTTGTTAGAAATACAGAATATCAGGCTCTAGACCTACTCAATCAGAATCTGCATTTTAAAAAGATCCTGAAGTGATTCCAAGGCACATTAAAGGGAAACACTGATTTAGGTGTCTCTGCCTACGTTGTTTCCAGTTGGCAAACATCTGTAGCTCTACTTACACACTTAATGCTGTTCTAACCCAAAAAGTGGAGAGACAATGCCTGCCCTTCACCTTGCCAGTTAATCAGGAAGCATGCTCATTACTCACGCATAGTCTAGCAGTAGGGATGGAGCCATGAGGAGGTGCAGATCTGTGCTCTGGGAACAGGGCTTTCTGCCAGGGCTGCTGAGATTTCAAATGAGGTTAAATCAGCTAAGCTCTGCACTGGTCCAGACTTGTGGAAACATAACAGTTACCAATTCCTACAATGTTAGATGCTTTAACATGTTTTCCAAATTCCATAAAAATTAAACTATGCACTATGTTCTACCCTATATTTCAGAAGTGTAAATATAAAAATCAAATATTCAGAAATTGGAGACATTTAGGGGAAGCCGAGAGAAAAATACTTTCTCATTGATTTTCTTCTTGGTCTTCACTGGTTCCTACATGAGTTAAACCCTGAGGAAATACAAATTGACTCTAGTTCATAAACTGAGTCTTCACAAATTATCAAAAATGTATGGCTAGACATATTAAATTCATTTTTAAAATCAATGGAATATTTTGCTCCAACTTAAATACATCCTTTCCAGCACTTAGAATAATATCTATATTTATGGCAGCACCTCAACCAGACACCAAACCAAATAACATGTACTTTTTAATTAAACTCTTTATTTTGAGATAGCTGCAGATTCATGAGAAGTTTTAAGAAATACAGAGATCTGTTTACCCAGCTTCCCCAAGTTTTTGCAAAACTACAGCACACACCACAAACGAGACATCACAAACCACGCAGTCAACACACAGAACAGCCCAATCACCACGAGAATCTCTGCTGCTGCCTTTCACAGTTGCACCCCGGCCGGCCCTCCCACAGCCCCAGGTCCTCCCTGACGCCCGGCCACCACACATCTGTTCTTCATCTCGACAGTTTGTTATTTTAAAGAGGTTATACGAATGGAATCACACTGTATGTCATCTTCTGGGGCTGATTTTTTCACTCAGCATAATTCTCTGGAGAGTCATTCCAACTTTTCATAGGTCAATAGTTTGCTCCTGTTTCCTGCTGCGTAATATTCCACCAATCTCCAACAGTTTGTTTAACCACTCACCCACAGAGGGATTATGTGGGCTGGTTCCAGTTTTTGTATATAATATATAAAGCTACCATGAATATTCAGATACAGGCTTTTGTGTGAGTGTAATTTTTCATATCTCTAGCATAAATGCCCAAGAGTACACTTACTGGGTCACATGGTAGTTGCATATTTAATTTTACAAGAAACTGCCAGTTTTGCAAGGTGGATGTACCATTGTATTCCCACCAGCAATGTGTGATTCAGTTTCTCCACATCCTCACAAGCATTTGGTGTTGTCGCTATTTTGAATCCTAGCCATTCTAGTAAAAGTGTCATAATATCTCATTACAGTATGAGTTTGCATTTCCCTATTGGCTAATGATGTGGAGCTCTTTTCATGGGGTTATTTACCACCTGTGTAACACCTTCAGTGAAGTGTTTCTTTCATATCTTTTGTCCATTTTTCTAATTGAATTACCTTGTTTTTTACTGCTTTAAAAGTTTATATACCTACATACTGTCGTGTTGGATATGTAGTTTGCTACTATTTCCTCCTAACTTTGTGATTAGCTTATCTAATCATCTTTTCAACAGTCTTATGAAAAGCAGAAATTTTTAATTTTGATAGGGTCTATTTATCAGTTTGTTTGTTTTTATGGATAGTGCTTTTGGTATCAAGTTAGAAAAAATTCTTTTCCTAACCCTAGATCCTGAAGATTTATTTCTATTTTTTTTCCTTTTAGGTTTATTCCTTTATATTTTACATCAAGTCTTTAGTCCATTTATTTTTTACATAATGTATGGAATTTAGGTTGGTGTTCTTTCTTTTTTCTCTTCCTTCCTTCCTTCCTTCCTTCCTTCCTTCCTTCCGTCTATGTATGTTCTACTGCTCTCACACCATTTCTTGAAAAGCCTACCTTTCCTCTATTGAACTGGTTTACAGCTTAGTCAAAAATCAGTTGAGTATATTTTGTGGATTATTTCTGGGTTCTTTTCTGTGCTGTTTCCACAAATGCCATACTATCTTAATAATGCAGCAATATAATTCTAGATAGAGGGATTTCTTCCACCTTTTTAAAGATTATTTTAACTAGCTTAGGGCCTAGCCTTTTCCATCTAGGTTTTAGAATACGGTTGGCTATATTTACAAAAGCATAGGAACACAGGAGCAGCAAGGTTTTTGACGAAAAGGGCTCCTGTAGTACAGCCACCCTTTCCCCATCCTTTGACTAGGGGGTGGGCGAAAGCAGGCTTTTTTCTTTCTTTTTTACCTGTGCCCAGGCTGCGGCACTCTGATACCATTAGTGGCAATAAGGGTGCTCAGGAAAGCCACTGCTGCATTGCTCCTTGGTCCCATAGGCCTGAGGCAGCCTGCCTTCTTCCCAGTTTTCTTGTGTTTGTTTCTGGTGTTATGTCCAAGAGGAGGGCTTTGGAAGAATGGTAGCAGAAGTTCCAATGTAAATTTTTAATGTTATTGGTGGTATAAGAAGAAAAAAGAAAATAATCACAGAAATATGCAGAAATAAACTTTCAGACACCTTCCACTATTTATAAAATGCTACCTTGTGGTCACTTAATAACCACAGAGGGACAAATAGAATCAAAACAAAACAAAACAAAACACCCTGTTTCCCCAGGCCCCACCCAGCCCAGGGACAGGCACTCAGCAAAGTGTGTGCTCAATGAGTATTTGCTAATTTACTTACGATGCTCCTCATTTAAGACTTTTGAAATGTCCTAGGCTCTCTTCTGAAATGTCCTAGGCTCTCTTCGGAAATGAATTCTACATTTCTGGAACACAAGAGAGGACCAAAATAAAGAGACAAGAGTTTTGCTCAAAAAAGAATGTGGCTTTGCCCTGAAGCTTTTCGTTGTGTCTCCCATCAAAAAGAGTAACTGAGGATAATAGTCCAGAAACCAACACATACCTATACTGTCACCAGATTTACAACAAAGGTGTCACTGCAATTTGGTCGGGGAATGGAAGAGTGTTTCAATAAATGGTGCTGAATCAATTAGATATCTGTAAGGAAAGAAATGAGCCTTGGCTCCTAACTCACACCACATGTAAAAATCAATTTCAAATAGAATCTTAGACCTAAACATGAAAGGTTGACAAGATAATGTTGGATAATAACATCAGGACCTTACACAAGCAAAAATGTATTAACTAGACATGAAAAAATATACACTCAAGGGAAATATGATCAGATAATATTTCATTAAAATTAACCTCTGGTTATAAAAAATCACAAAGTAAAGAAGAAATAGACAGAGATAATTATGAAGGACTTTTATACAGAATTCACAGAGTCACTACAAATCAGTAATTAAAAACAAACAAACAAGGCTTTTTATTGTATTTTTTCCATTACCATTTATCCCCCTTACACTGCCCTCCCCGCAGCAGTCACCACACTATTGTCCATGTCCATGAGTACTTTTCCCTTTTTGCCCAATCCCTCCACCTCCTAAGGCCCCGCCACCCATACCTGTCAGCCTGCTCTCCATCTGTAGGCCTGTCTCTATTTTGCTTGTTAGTTCAGTTTGTTCATTAGACCCCACATAGGAGTGAAAATCATATGGTACTTGTCTTTCTCTGACTGGCTTATTTCACTTAGCATAATGTTCTCCAGGCCCATCCACGCTGTCACAAAGAGTAAAATTATCATCTTCTTTATGGCTGAGTCACATTCCATTGTGTACATGTCCCATAGCTGTTTTATCCACTCACCTACTGAGGGACACTTGGGCTGCTTCCGTATCTTAGAAACTGTAAATAATGCTACAATGAACATAGTGGTGCTTATCTTCTTTCAAACAGTGTTTGGGGTTTCTTCGGATATATTCCCAGAAGTGGGACTGCTGGGTCAAAAGGCAGATCCATTTTTAATTTTTTGAGTTGTCTCCATACTGCTTCCCACAGTGGCTGCACCAATCTGCATTCTCACCAACAGTGCACCAGGTTCCCCTTTCTCCACATCTTCACCAGAACTTGCTGTTTGTTGATTTACTGGTGACAGCCACTGTGACTGGCGTGAGGTGATACCTCATTGTGGTTTTAATTTGCATTTCTCTGATGATTAGTGATGTTGAGTATCTTTTCATATGTCTATTGGACATCTGAATGTCCTCTTTGGAAAAGTTTCTGTTCAGGTCCTTTGTTAATTTTTAAATTGGATTGTTGGTATTTTTGGTGTTGAATTTTATAAGTTCTTCATAAAATTTAGATATTAACCCCTGTCAGACGTATCATTGGTGAATATGTTCTCACATTCCACGGGTGTCTTTTTATTTTGTTGATGATTTCTTTTGCTGTGCAAAAACTTTCTAGTTTGATGTAGTCCCATTTACTTATTTTCTTTTGTTTGCCTTGCCTGAGGAGACATATCAAATACTGCTATGAGCAACGTCTGAGATTTTGCTCCTAAGTTTTCTTCTAGGATTTTTATGGTTTCTGGTCAGAACTTTTAAGTCTCTGATCCACTTTGTATTTATTCTTGTGTGTGCTATAAGAAGGTGGTCTAGTTTCATTTTTCTGTGTGTCTGTCCAATTTTCCCAGGATCATTTATCAAATAAGTTATCTTTAGCCCATTGTGTGTGCTCACTTCCCTGTCAAATATTAATTGCCTATAAAGGTATGCATTTATTTCTGGGCTTTCTATTCTGTTCCATTGATCCATGTGCATGTTTTTATGCTGGTACCATGCATGCTGTTTTGATGACTATGGCTTTATGGTACAGTTTGATATTAAGTAGCACGATTCCTCCAACTTTGTTCTTCTTTCTCAGGATCGCTGTTGCTGTGTGGGGCCTTTTGTGGTTCCATATAAATTTTTGAGATATTTGTTCTAGTTCCATAAAATACATCATTGGAATCTTGATAGAAATTGCACTGAATCTATAGATTGCTTTGGGTAGCATGGACATTTTAATGACATTAATTCTTATTATCCGTTAACATGGTATATGCTTCCACTTATTTTTATCTTCTTCAGTGTCTTTCTTCAGAGTCTTACAATTTTCTGAGTACAGGTCTTTTACATCCTTGGTTAGATTTATTCTTAGATATTGTTCTCTTTTTGACTTTTTTTAACGAGCAAAATAATTTCATTGACTTTTCATAAAATAGAATATACAAATACACAATTAGCATATGAACAGTGATTGATATTATTAGAAACTAGGGGAATACAAGATAAAACTACAATAAAATAATACTACATACCTGTTAGAACAGCTGAATTAAAGAGAAAATGGCAATCCAGGTGCTCCTGAGGATTTGGAGCAGCTAGAACCCTCATGTAGTACTAGGGGGAGGAGAGCCTGGTTCAACCACTTCTGTTTGGTTTATACTACTAAAGTTGAACCTACATGTAACTTTGAATATATGTGTGTGTGTGTGTGTGTGTGTGTATCAAGACACAGGTAAGGCTGTTCCTAGAGCCAAAGACCAAAGTAACCCAAATGTCCATTAACAACATAAGATTAAGTTTCATATATTCATAGTACAAAATATACACAGCAATAATAATGCACGGTTCCACTTGATATGAAGTTCTAAAGGAGGAAAAACTAACCTACAGTAATAAATGTCAGAACAGTGCCTATCTTTGTTGCTGGAGGAGGTAAGCATGAGATGAGGCTCTGGAAAAGTTTCCGGAAACTGGTAATATTCTCTGTCTATATCTGTTGGTGGTTACCTGAGTACAAGTTAAAATTTTATTGAGGTAGACACTTAATATTCATGTACTTTACTGTATGAGAATGTTGCATATCATCAAGAAAATTTATAAAAGGAGTATCTACAAAAACAAAAAAGAAGAAAAATAGGCAAAAGACAGCTGACAGAAGGAACAGAAATGGCCCTCAAACATACAGAGATGCTCTGCCCAATTCTACTCTCACTAAAAGAAAGGCAATAAACTCTCGGAGATACTATTACTTGACTACAAGACTGGCAAAAAAATTAACATAGTTGATATTGGTAAGTCTGTTAGCCAGCTCTATTACTGGCAGAAGGGCAAAATAACGCAACCTGTTTGAAGGGAAATTTGGCAAATCTAACCAAACCTTACAGGCATTTACCCTTTGACCTCGTAAACACAATTCCAAGAATTTACCCTAAAGAAGTGCCTTCACAAATACAAAACTATATATGCATAAGATTACTCATTGCAACACTGACTGTAATAGTAAAATACTAAAAACCACCTAACTGCGCATCAAGGAGACTAGATAAATAAACTGTACACAGCCACACAACAGAATACCATGGCGCTGTCAAAAAGACTAATGATTTCAGTAAACTGATAGTGATTTCCAGATATACAGGGGTGGGTAAAAGTAGATTTACAGTTGTGAGTACAAAAAACACACTTTTTTCTTATATTATTTGTTAATCGTTGTATTGTTTTCCACACAAACAACTGTAATCCTACTTTTGTCCCACCTGTAAAGTGATGAAAGCAAAATGCAAAACAGTGTATATAATAAGCTATCTCCTTAAAATAAAAGGCAAACCTGAATATATGTATGTATTTGCTTATTTTTGAAGAATAGTCCAAAAATGGGAAGTGAGGACTATTGAGGTGGAAAAGATAGAGATTAGAAAGTCTTTGCTCAGTATATTTTTACATAGTTTTGACTTTTGAAACATTTAAACACTTTACATATTCAAAACTTAATACAAAGGGATAAAAATGTAAACTCTCACAATTTAATATACACAAAAATAAATAAACCTAAACCTCTGTAGCAAATTGATAACCACAGTGAAGAAAGGTTTTGTCTTCTGAACATAGTACTCTGATTGTCTGCCCTTGGTATGAATGAACCACATTCTAAAAACAAAAAAACTTGCGGAGAAACTCTGAGCTTTACTTAGCATATATTCGTTGACAGTTGTGATATTGACATTTGGTAAAACTATTTTGTATGCATTATAGGATAAAGCACATACACATTCATGGCCCCTCCCCACCCAGCTCTCTGCAGTGAAAGAGTCTAGCAGCCATACTCCAGACACAATGAGCATCCTGGTCTGGGTTTCTAAACACCATTAAGAGAACCAAGGCTTCTTAGAAAAATGTCTGGGGCTCCAGGTGTGGGACAGAAAAAGTAGAGGAGTGGCGCTGAAGCACCTGACTATACCAGAAAGCAAGGAAGTGCTCCAAGACTAATGGGAACTTGACAACCTCACTTTCTCCAGATTTTAGGAACTTTTTCTTTACCCTGAATGTTCTTAAATTTCGCAAGAATTGGTCTGAATTTAAAGTTGCCTTCATCCATTTTGTTGGGCCCTCAGAACTCATCAGTCTGAAGATTTGGATTATTTCCCAGAGCACAAGAGGAGCTTCTATTATTTATTTGACATTTTCAACTCTTTGCTTACTGCTGTATCTTCTGGAATTCCAAGTATTTAGATATCAGACCAACTTAACTAAGCCTGTCTCCTTGCCCTTCTTTCAAGTTTTCTGCCTCCCTTTTGCTCTGTGTTCTAGAAAATTCCCTTATAGTCATCTTTCAAATCTTTAATTATTTTAACTTCAGCAAACAAATGTCTAATTTTCAAAAGTTCTTCCTTATTCTTTGATTGTTCCTATTTTACTACATCCTATTATTTTCTAGACATGACTTTCCAAAACCTCCTCTAAGGATATTTTTTAAATATTCTCTTCTATTCCTTACTTATATGTTCCTTTCAAAGACATCTGTTCTGTTTATATCTCCTTTGTGATACTGTTTGTGTCTTGTCACAGGTCTTGTGGATATTTCTGATTAAAGGACAGGTTGGCTTTTTCCTCTATGGCTGTTATTGGTTTCTTCTGCTTTATACGACAGCCTCACCTATAAGGCAGCTAGCTGGCAGGGAGTTCTGTGTATGGAGATATTGGCCTTGTCAAAAGGCAGGGTTTACTTTAGGTTGAACAAAAGTGGGCCTTCAAATATCAAGAAGGCAAGGGCTTCACTTGAAGCATATGCACTCCCCTCATCAGCTCCAATTATCCCCCAGGCGGTCCCTTTGATTTGTGGAGAAAACAGGTCTCCAGTTTTCAACCTGGGTAAAATGCTAGGCTGCTCTATTCTACAGGGTAGGGCTGCAGGTAAAGGACAGCAGTGCAAGTGTGGGTTGTAGCTTAACCATTCATTCTAACTCCTCCATTCACTGTGCTTACACTCCACTGTGCATTTTCTCTCGACTTGAAATATCTATCACGGCCAATGGAAGTCTGCAGAATACAAAGTGTGGTGACCTTTCAAAAACCCTCAGTCATAAGAGGATGTTCAACATTCCCGCTAAGAAATTACTGAACCCATCTGTTTTTATTCTTTCTCTTTTTAAAATTTCTGTAATATTTGAGATGAACAGAAAAATCACTCTCCCATAAAAAGAACATCAGTTCTCATTTTATAGGCATGTACACATTCTTGGGTCTCCTCTACTAGTTTGTTTTACCTTTAAGATTACTTTTATTCTTTGATTTATCTCCAAGCAGTAGCGGTGGTTTTTCAACATTATAGTGGGCCCTTAAGAGTGGTAACGTGAACATCTGCAGGAATCTACCAGATACTCAATTTGTATTAAAACAAAGACTATGCGAAGACTGGCACTCCACCGCTCTGATATTTCTGTTGATCAAAAGCAGCATTTGAACTTGTGCTAGCTTCAGAGTTGCCAGCTTTTACCTCACTCAACTTCCCCGGCCCGTTTCTCTTACCCGTGAGCCCTCGTCCATTGTTCCTCGTGCAGCCTCAGGTCCCACCTCTAATCCTATTACCTTCATTAACAATAACGAATCAAGGTTGGCTTTGAGCCTTTTATTTATATATCAAATACTAACCTAGTGCTTACATATTAGCCAGTACTCTGGTACTTTACAAAAATTAGTATTTGTAACGACTTTAGAAGGTAGGTATTGTAATGATTCTCATTTACAGATGAGGAAGCTGAGTTACGAAGAAACTAGGTAACTTGCCGGAAGTCACACAGCTAATAAATAGCAAAGCTTGGATTTGCACTTTGGTAGCCTGGCTCTAGTCTGTGAACCATCATGTTAAGGAGAAAAAAATTCTTCCTCCTTTATAAGAGAAAAAAATTAAGGTGTGCAATTACAGCTACCATTTCCTAAACACCCACAATGAATCAGGCCTTCACATATATCACTGCTAATTCTGACAAACCATCCCAAAGACAAAAGATATTGTCCTCATTTTGAAGACAAGTAAACCAAGGCTCAGACTGTGACGTGCCTCCAACCACACAGCTAGTCAGGGAGCTGAAATTGGAACCCAGAAAGTCCTTGCTCTTTCCAAAATGTTTTGCTGCCACCCTCATCATCTGAGGAAAGAGAAAGAGACTTTTACTCCATTTAATACAGCAATCTACAACGTGAAAAATGCTGTCCCTAGATCTGGCCCACGCCCCTGGTCTGATACCTTGAGAATTTTATTTTTAGACTGGCCTTCCCCAAAGGTTTCATTTTTTCTTTCAGAACACCATTCCCTGAGGGCTCAAGGCAGCATGAGAGCAGACATTATTTTTATGCAGAGTTGATGAAATGAACAAAAAAAAAAAAGACAGAGCAGTGACTAAAACAAGAACATTTCTGGGAATAAAATTATACTTCCACAATTAAAAAGTATGCCTAACATGATAAGGAAAATTCCACTATCTCTCATCCTCAGACATTATTTTCATGATGTTCACTAAGAATTAAACAGTCTGGATAATTTCTGGAAATCCAAACAGTTGGTTAGAGTTGTGTAAACTATGTGAATGAAGAATGCTTTAGATTTTAAAACATTTTAGGTGTATGCTTTAGAACTCCGAAGTCGGTTTCAAACTGTCTTACAAATAAAATGCTTCAAAATGCAACTCCTAAGGCTGCTATTCAGTGTGTGTGTGTGTGTGTGTGTGTGTGTGTGTGAGAGAGAGAGAGAGAGAGAGAGAGAGAGATACTTTAGGGATGACATTAATTTAATTTTATGGAAGGAAGGTAATATATTTAATTCCCTTTTTACATTTGTGAAAATTTATCAAACAGATAGTTATCTTCCATAAAAGTAATACAACACCAAGAAAAAATTTGATCCTATATTAGTAATTTGGATAGATGTGAGAAAGAAGATAATGACTCATAAATGGGATGTTTCATAGACTTAAGACCATGCTACTAAATGAAATGATATAAATCAATAACTAAAGAAATTTTTCACAGTGATTAGGAAATGAACATAGCTCAGGAAAAGACATAGGAAACAACCTTCATGAGCTTAGCGCTGCCACCTCTGCACTATTTTTAATGCAATCTGCTTCATATTAAGATGGACTATACCACACACCAGATAACAAGAAAGAATACAAGAGAAAAGCAGATATAATCTTCGCCTTCAAAAGTTTTCAAACATATAAAGAGCAATAAAAAAGCTACTCTTTCCAAGTTCATTAAGGTAATAATCCTTTATCTTCAGATGCATGAATTTTTTATTATTACAGGTAATGTTATGCAGTTCTTTAAAATCGATGATAAATAATGAAGAATCATAAATAAAAAGAGAAGATGTCAAAGACCAACCATCGTTTGAAACCGTATTCAGTCTCACTAACATAAAAAGAAAGTTGCAATGTTATTTTTTGCCTTGCATATTTTCAAAAGTTTAATGAAGATGAAAATAATTCTGGCAAACTAGTACTCCACTAATAAAAATGCCACCCCACAGTAATTCAACAAGCTTTATCAACAGCCTTAAAAAACATTCCCAGGGTATTTCTTCCAGGCAAAAACAAAAACAAAACCTGTGGCAGACCAATGGTCCCACCAAGAATAACAAAAAAAAGGTGGATACATTTTTTTAAACCTCTTCGAAGGCATCTAAGAGCTACCAAAGCAGTGAGAATCTGGGAGGCCATGGTCTCAGAGAGACGGAAATGCGAGGCACTTGATGATACTTCTCCCCTGGAGGCAGCAGCCAATTCTAAATTGCCAGCTCTGAAGTTTTTCTCAGGGCAGCTGGAGAGCTAAAAGCCTGAAAAGTGGCAGCTGAAAGGCTGTAAAGCAGCTGAGAAGCTTAAAGTTGAGTAAGAAAGGCAGCTGGTGGCTGAGAAGCTGAACAGAGCAGAATCCATCAGTCTCAAGGGGCTGGAAGCTGGCATTCAGGGCTCACGGGCAGTGGGGGAAACAACTTCTGAAGGACCGCACTCTCAGAATAGGCGAGAACAGGAAAGTGAAGAGCCCTCATAACAGCCTACACCATCCTCTAACTCGTTCAAGTATGTGTTTCCTAATCTTAATTTTCCAAGTCAATTTTATTTTTAAGACACAAATAAAACATCAAAAGTATTAGCTATATAAAGGAAATATTAATAAATTGATCAAAGGCGTCATTATAAGAATAAAAAAAGAAGCCCTGGCTGATGTGGCTCAATGGATTGAGTGCCAGCCTGCAAACCAAAGGGTCATCAAATTGTTGCCCAGTCAGGGCACAGCCCTGGGTTGTGCCAGGTCCCCAGGAGGGGGTGCACAAGAGGCAAACCACACATTGATATCTCTCTCCCTCTCTCCCTTCCCCTCTCTCTAAAAGTAAATAAATAAAATCTTTAAAAATAATAATAATGAAAAAGCAAGGCAAATGACAGAAACACTTGCAACTGAATAATCAACAACAGACTCATACCTTGAATATAGATACACGTTTTAATGCCAATAAATTTATACGAACACAAATTCAGTGAAAGATGAACTAAGAAACTGAAAACTTTACAAAGATAGATATCCAAATAGACACATGCACACACACACACCAAAAACATGGGGAGGTCCTCTCCCTCATTATTCATCAGGGAAATGTAAATAAAAACCACAGTAAGGCACAAATGCAACAGAAGGGCTATATTAAAAAGACAGAAAACAGCAAGTGCTGGTCAGGGTGTGGTGCAAATGAGACATCTGTCCATTTCTGTTCAGAGGAGAAGTTGGCAAATGTCTGTGGAAAAGAGTTTGCCATTTTGGTAAATTTGTAGTTATGCCTGCTCTATAACCCAGCAAACCCATTCGTGGATACACACTGCACAGAAATGCTCACATTTGCGCACCAAAAGTCAAGTACAACAAGCACAGTCCTAGAAGCAACATTAAAAGTAGCCAAATAATAGGAAAGCAAAAATGTCCATCAATAGAAAAACTGATAAATAAATGTGATATATTACTATAAATGAAAACCTGTAAGGCCATGAACATGGACAAACTACTGCAACACACCACATTGATGAGTCCCACAAATATGATACTTTACAAAAGACACAGACACAAAAATGTATATATATTATCATCCCATTAATATAACATTCAAAAACAGGCAAAATAAATCTATGGTGTTAGTAATTATTGGTTACCTTTGGGAAAGAGTAGAAGTAGTACCTAGGAAGAGGCTTCTGGGAGGTTCTGAGGGGCTCCTGACATGCTGATAATATTCTCTCAATCTGTGCAGTAGTTATATACATGTATTCATTTTTCCAAATTTCGCTGAACTTTGACCCTATGATTTGTACATCTTCCTCTTTGATGGTATAAGCACATGAAAAAATATTCAACATCACTGTCATTAGATAAAGGCCTATTAAAACCACAATGAAATATTTCACACCCACTACATGGCTATAATAAATAAGACAGTAACAAGTGTCGCTAAGAATATGAGCAATAGGAACCCTTCCACACTGCTGGTGGCAATGTAGAATGATGGGGCCACTTCAGAGAACAGTTTGGCAGTTTCTCAAGTATTTAAACATAAAACTCCCATAGAATTCAGCAATCCCACTCGTAAGTATTGACCCCAGAGAAATGAAAATGCACGTCTACACAACGGATGCACACGGATGTTCACAGTAGCATTATTCTTAACAGCGCAAGCCTGGAAACAACCTGAACGTCCATCTACTGGTAAATGGATATACAAAGTGTAATACATCTCTTCAGTGGAATACTGTTTGGCAATAAAAAGAAATGAAATACAGATACACGCTATGTCATGAATAAACCTCAAAATATAAGAGCTAGCAAAAACCCATCACAAAAAACCCTGTATAATTCCACTCACAGAAATGTTCAGAAAAGGCAACTGTACAGAGATAGAAAGTAGATTAATGGCTGCGTGGGACTAGGTACAAAAGGGGGATTAGCTATAAAAATGCACAAGGGATCTTACGGAGGTAAGAAAATGTTGTTAGACTGATTATGGTAACGGTTGAGCCACTTACTAAAACTACTGAACTGTATTCTTGAAACAGCTGAGTTTTATATTAAGTTAAATATATCTCAGTAAACTTGTTAAAAATTTCAAGTACATGATAGCAGGAATATGGAACCAACCTAATTGTTCACATTAAGGAAACAGGCTGAATTATGTGATTTGCATAACAATGTGGTACAGCCAGTAAAGCTGTTTTTGAGGAGCGATGTCACAAGACCAGCACGTTGAGTGAAACAGACTCCATACCTGTACACACAGTACGATCTTTCTATGTTTTTTCAATTTTTAAGAGATTGGAAGAAACAAATCAAAATATCATGAGATGTTTCTGACCAGTAGGATTATTGGTGATACATTTTTTCTTTTATTTTCTAAATCTTATAAATTGAGTAGCTCGTTTATATTCCAGAAAAAATCACTGAAGAACATTTTCACATATTATATATTAATACTTCTTTTCAATGATCCTAAGGTATAAACCTTTAAAACAAACTCTACTCCTCAGAAAAGATTTTAAGAAAGCAAAATCAACATTTCCCTGCTTATCTCAGCGTGCCTGTTGTGCATGGGTAGAGCCCAACACAGCCCTTAAAAACCTGGAAACCGATGGCAGGAAGATGGACTCAAATGTACCTTACCCTTTAGGCAAGTGTTACTGCTATTATTATGCAAGAAAGGTACTCTCATCGCAAAGGGCAAACACATGAGTAGAATATAACTTTGTTATCCCCAAAAGCACAATATTTAAATATAGTTAGTTATCCAGTCATTGCTTTGAAAAGAACCCTGTTTCTACCAAATATTTACCAACAAATTAAAAAAACAGTACCTACTGCTTCATATTAATCTCTAAATCACCTCTCTGGTTCCCACAAATATCCCCTGGGAATCAATGCAATTTTTTAAAAAAGAAATAAAACTGTATTTTTGGTTTTTGCTATTCAGCAATAATCACATTTGTTTGTTTAAATTTTTTCAGTCCAGCGTCAGTTGGAGTCATCTGAATTTCTGGGTGCAGCCCCCGTCGCCACCCCAGTTTTTAAACCTGCTCCCTTTGGAAACCCTGACTCCTCTGATCCTGTGCGCCTGTCTCCATGAGGGTGAGATATTTAATTTTCTCTAGTAGACACAGGGTTAGCACAATGAAAGCTTAAAATAAGCTCCGTGAAACTGGTATTCCTTCCAAAAATGCTGGTACTGCCTCTCTTCTCCACTGCTTCTTAACACAAATGATTTCGGCTTGTCCTTTGCAGGAAATAAAAAGTCAGGGCCACAAGATACTCTCTAGAGAGCACTTCCATGCTCTGCCTCCAGATGCCCACTGTGTCCACCTGAGCAGTGGTCAGAGCACCTGGTTGCCATTTACAAACTATGTGTCATAGCACAGGCTGATTTCTCGGTTCCTCATCAGAAAAATGGAGGTGGTCATAGTGCGCCCTAGTTCATGAAGCTGTTGTAAGTGTTAAATGCTGCAGCAGATGTAAAATCCTGACACACAGCCAGTCCTCAGCAAACATGAGCCAGCAGTTCCATGCAGCCAGAAAAGAAAACCATGTCCTCCACAGCACGGCACTTCAGTGACACTGAGGATTCTACCCTATCACCCTTGCAAGTGACTACTGTCCCTATTTCACTATGAACTGAATTTAAGCCTGTTTCTCACTTCAAGATTCCACACTGAGAATTCAACATACTTTTCTTTCTCTTCTCTGACCACCCCGACGCCAGCTTCTGGCCCCTTGATTTCAGAAAAGTGACCTTCCATAATCTCTTTGCAGAACAAAAGAGATGTAGTTTCTTTGTACTTTCAGTGATTCAAACATAGTGGAAGTCTATATATTCCTTCCTAGACCTTCTAGAAACAGTCCGCGACAACCACGTCCAGTGTACTCCTGTCTCCAGATGAAACTATACCAGAGCTTACCTGCTGTTCCACAACACCTGCTGCTGCTGACTATGACTGTCCTGAGAGCTCCAGCCCCGTCGTTTCAACAAAGATGGCCAGGCACTATACTAACTGTTGGAGATTCACAGGACGTGCTATCTGTCTACGAAAAACAAATGGGGGATACACATGCTTATGCCATGCTCTCCTCTCACTTCCTGCACATCTGGGCAATGTCACTGCCTAAGATGGTTCAAACATGATCTCTTGGTATAAGACAGTGTATAAGACTCCCTACCTCACCACCTTACCACCTCGCCTTCCCACATCAACCAGACACATGTTCTCCTATGGTATAATAAAAACTTCAGAGAATGTGAAATCAGAATACCCTAATGAGATTACCAGAGACTTTAAATAACCTGTATACGCAAAAGTCAACCATATTTTGTGTATATATATTTTTATTTTAAAAAAGATGTTAAAATCCTTGGTCTTGTTACATGTAAACTTAATTCATTACCATAGTAAATTCCAATAACCATAAGAGATGTATGGAAGTACACCTGTTCCTTCTTAACCAGTTTCACTTTCTGTAGTTTCAGTACCTGCAATCAACTGTGGTCCAAAAACATTAGACGGGAAATTCCAGAAATGAATAATTCATAAGTTTTAAACTGCACACCATGCTGAGTAGTGCGATGAAGTCTTGCACCATCCCCCTCCATCCTGCCCAGGATGTAATCATTACTGTGTCCAGCATGTCCTCCCTGTACTTGCTACCTGCCCATTAGTTGCTTAGCAGCCTCCTCAGTTATCAAATCAATTGCTGTGGTATCTTGGTGTTTGTGTTCAATTAACCCTTATTTTATTTCATAATGGCCACAAAGCACAAGAGTAGTGATGCTGGCAATGCCAGTGAGAAGCCATAAAGTGTTTCCTTTATGTGAAAAGGGGAGTTAGTACAGTAAGACATTTTGAGAGAGGAAACCATATTTATATAACTTTCATTGCAGTATATCATCATAACTGTTCTTTTTTATTATTAGTTGTTGTTAATATCCAAGTGTCCCTAAACTTTATCATAGGTATGACTGTACAGGAAAAAAACATGGTACATACAGGGCCTGGAACTGTCTGTGGTTTCAGACATCCACTGCAGGCCTCGGAGCACACCCACTGTGGATAAGAGGGAGCTACTGCGTCAAGGGTTTCCATGAGTGGAAAGCTAAAGAATAGTGTAAGAAAAGCAGCAAAGAATTAAAGATCTTTCTACTCTTACTACACCATTTCTAAATATCATGTTGAAGAGCAATGTTGGGTCATTCTCCAAAATGATGGCAAATCTCTTTGACTTTAATTCTCTTTGACCATGATTAACATAACTCTGGTTAACTTGGAAAGATTCTGAAAAATCTAAAGGCCATACTTAAAATACTTAGGGTGCAAAAATCTATGAGGTAAGACTTTAGTTTTCATATCCAAATCTCTTTGAATACTTAGAATAAAGTAAGACTTCAGTCTGAGTATTCAAAACGGCCACCTGATAAAGACAGAAAATATCAACAGATATCATGTGCCAACTGATGTCACTTGTATATCTAGCTGCGATCCTCAGTCTTCAACCATACTACCCATGTATATTACTTAAATCACTGACATATACTTTTCAACTTGATTTATACATTTCTTTAAATTTATTTCCTCCCTTCTTTTAATAGTTCTCAAGCACCTGTTCTAAGCCAGCTTCTGATTAAGCATAGCATACAATGAAGAACAAAACATGTATCTCCTGATATGTAACTCACAGGTCTAATGGAGATACTCACTATAATGGTTAATTTCACGTGTTGACCTGACCAGAATACAGGGTATTTGAATAAAACATTATTTCTGGGTGTGTCCATGATGGTGTTTCTGGATGAGATTGGCATTTGAGTGGGCAGACTGAGTAGAGAAGATGGCCTCCCCAATGAGGAGGGCATCATCCAGTCCTCTGAAGGCCTAAATAAAACAAAAAGACAGAGGAAAGGGGAATTCACACTCTGACTGACTATTTGAGCTGGTACAAACCCAGCTACCCTCAGCCTGTACTTCAGCCATTGGCCTTCCAGCTCTCAGAACTACACCATAGGCTTTCGTGGGTCTCCAGCATGCAGACGGCAAATCATGGGACTTCTCAGCCTCTATAATCATAGGAGCCAATTCCTTGTTATAACTCGTATCTCTCTCCTCTTGGTTCTATTTCTTTGAAAATCCCTAACTCATACCAAACATACATAAATGTACCTACATATACAAAATAACCACTGGATTACACCACGGTATGTGTGCTGTGAAGAAAACCTCAGGATGCTCCAAGAGTAGAAAACAGAGAAAGCCTAATTTCTCATCTATGTGTCCATATTTTCTTGCAACATTCTCCAAATCTCATGTTCTAGGACAGTGTATTATCCATTCAGATGAACCCTGAAGTACTAGGCTGAAAACCAGTATACTTTGGTTTGGCAGTTATAAAGCTCACTAGCTAAAGGACTCTACTAAATCTTGCCATAGAGAAGAGCTCTTGTATAAAAATGATTGTGTCCTACAACCCAACCTTATTTGCATATCTGTTATTTCTAAATTTTGAGTTTCAATCAAGTTTGCAGTACATCCAACAATGGGGAGGAAATGGTCTAGTAAAAAGGGTTACATAACTGTCATTCAAAGTACTGCATATATCACTCCCAACACCCACCCTGCCCCCCACCACCTGAAGAATCATGTCTTAGCAAAGAAGTGTTTTAGAGAAAATCTGCAACATTCACTTTAAACATTTAGACATGAAAAAAACAAGGTAAAAATGGCTGTATTTCAAAGACCAAAGAACAGTTTCTCATCATGTACCACAAAACCATGAGAGAAAGGATTTGGGGTGAGGTTGTGCTGTTTGTTCATAACTGGGCTACCCACTGATAGTGTCCCAGTGATGCTGCCACGCAGTAAGGTGCCTGCTGCTAGTCCTCTGGTCTTCTGCTCAGAGATTAAAGCAGAAGCAGCAGCTCTGCAGGTTCACAAAGTGCTGATGCAACTGACATACAGCTGGTAAGACCAAGGACTCACAGGGAATTCACTGGCCCAATGACAACTATACACACAATAGTCAGAACTGCAATTGCAGGATTTCCTCTTATACAAAAAAAAGGGAAAGAAGAGCAGTAAATACTGCTATATAAACATCACTGCTTATACTATGTGTAATTTTTCCAGAAAATTTTATTATACTTGATGTACGACCACTCCTCATTTAATTTCTCCTAACAGATATGGCCTATGAGAAAGTGACACCAGAAAGTGCTGTGTACAGGCACACATGTGTGTGTGCACACTCAGTAGGTATTCAGTAACCACAAGAAGCATCACGCCACAATCACCCAAATGTAGAGTCTGTCTAATGGCTGATGAAACAAATGTAAAAATTCTTCTTATATGTAGGATATTGATTATGTTGGAATTGAGTAGAAGAAGCAGAATAGATGCTGGGAAGGGACGGTATTTGGTAAAATGATCACTCCAAGTTGCAAGTTTGTATTATATCAGAGAAATAGAAAATTCCATTTCCGCAAGGGCCACAGGCTAAATGGATGCTTTATGTAATGTGGCTTGTCATTCAAGTGTTCCCTGTCTATCCACTAAAAATAAAAAAAAAATCTTACCAGAAAGGTCTGTTCCTGGAACTTTATTCCAACCTAGAATCTAGATATGAACAAAGACTTTCCATGAGTGAAATTCTACTATGTGAGCTGTAGATGTCATTTCTATTCCGGTACATCCTATGCAAGATGTGGAAACAGAAGAAAAAGACTTCAAAACTCGTAATGCAAAAGAAAAACTATTTCATAAGAAGAGCAAAAAAAATAGTAAAAGCTTAATTTTATGACATGTATAATTATCATATGATAAACAGAATAATTATCCAGAAGTAATCAAGTTAGTCTTTTTTTAAAATTTGGATTCATTTTACCCCTGTATCTAAGTTTTTATTGCTAATGCACAGTAACTGAGTTTTGAGTCACATAAATGCTGAGATCCTTAAACTCTTTCTATTTTAACTGCTCTTTACAAGGCTGTACCATATATCCATATTATGTAAGGTTAAAGAAAAAAATTGAATATGTCATAATAACAAGATAAAAACTAAATGCGTCTTTTGTTTACCAAGATGTAACCATTTGAAAAAAATGCACATTAATTACCACTTTTCAAAAGTGAACCTAGCCAGAAGAACCCTGCAGCATGCCATCTCTAACTTGCTTTTGAGAGTATAAACCGCTGCAGTGAAGCCCATGGGTGGTTTTTTCACTTTCCCTGCCACCGTTTTAAAGGCAAAGCCCAGAACTCTGGGGAAAAAAGAAAACTAAACGTGACCAGCAGTGTCTTTCAAGCTGGAAGATGCAACCAGATATAACTGAGCAATTTAAAATAAGATATCTGCACTAACTCGTAAAGAACAAAATACGAGTCAAGTGCTAAATAAAGGTAAACAAGATGATGTTTAGGGCTTAGAAACAGAAAGTGCTGATACCAATATCCTACACAGAAATTTTAAATTGATCAGCAGAGGAGAACAGTACATTATAACACCGGAGTTAAATGGGAAAAGAAAGCGAGCACTGGCCATCACATCTTGACACGTGCACATCTTTTTTTTTCCAAAGCAAACACCATGCAGCGGTTAGTTAGGGTGTGCACATTAACTGAACAATTTTGTTTCTATTTCTGTCTGTAATCTCGGAAACAAATTAATTTCTTTAGCATAGTTAAATTTCAATCATTTAAGTTGGGATTACAGAAGTATAATATTTGTCAGAGGACCCCAATAGCAACCAGAACTAAAAGGGCCACTTTTGCTATATTAAAGATGAACAAAAAATAAATTTCTCTAAGCCAAAAAGGCAAGTAGTTTCCGTCTCAAAATTTGTAATCATAAAGCAGCCTTGAGATTTAAAAAAAGAAAGAAAGAGAAGAAAATTTCCAAGCACAAATTTGATTTAAAATTTTCCCAGGTCTGTAGAGCACCCAAGACAGTAGTAGGAAAAGCAAAATATTTTTTCCCTCTGGAGGAATCTGCCTTTAACCCAGACCTGAAAAAAATTACCAGAGAGTTCTGAGGAAAAGGAGCAGCTTATAATCAGAAACCACAAAATCTCAAAATGATTAAAGCAACATGAGTGATTTAGAGCAGGAGGTAAAAAAGACAAACATCCACCAAGAGACTTCAGTTACAGAAGTTATTAGACAACAAGCATCAAAATAAAAAAAAATGGTTGAAACTTGTGAGCAGGAGACAAGCAGATATGAAAATGAATCAATGTTTTAGAAATAAGACATATAACAACTAATATTAAAAACTACATAAACAAAGTACAATATTAGATATAAATGAATTAGTAAACTGCAAATTGGAACACAAGAAATTTTTCCTGAATGTAGTCAAGAGAAGATGACAGGAAAGATAAAAGAGATAAGGGACAAAAAAGATAAATATAGAAGGTCTAACGAACACACAGCTGGAGTCTCAGTGGAGATTATAAATTTAATACAGGGAATATTTGAAAAGATAATAAATAAAACTTTCAGAGTCCCTGAAAGATGCCAGTTCTCAATCACAGCCTGTCTAATGCCCATCAGGACTTTGTTCATTCATATTTGGAAACATCAGAATGAAAATTCAGAACCAAAAAAGGGAAGGAGGGAGACAGGGAAAGGAAAGGATAGTAGAGGCACGGAAAGAGAGAATTTTTAAGAATTTTTAAGGAGAGGGAGATTATCTGAATATCTTTAAAACGTATTTGAAGAAACCAGAGGGAAAAAATAGATTCTCTCACAAAGGAAAAGTAATTAGCTTGACTGCTTCATTTATATTGGCAACAACAATATTCAGAAGACAACAGAATGATACTTTTTGATGTTCTGAAAGAAAATAACTGTCAAAGTATAGTTCAATACCCAGGGAATCTCTCTTTCAGGAAAGAAAAATAAAAGGATTGTAACAAAAACAAAATCTCATTTGTTTTCTTTCTTGATCTCTCTCTCTCTCCATCTCCCCTCCACCCCCACCGTATCTTTTATACACATATACACACACACTCAGTAAAGGAAAAGTGAAGGATGTACTTTGAGCAGGAAAAAAAAAATGCTCCCAGAGAGAAGGTCTGATATACAAAAAAGGATGGTTAGAAAAAGTATTGATAAATACGTGGTTAAACATAATAGACACTGTGTACCACCGTGATAGTAATGTCTAACTTATTCAGAGAAAAAAAATCATGCTAAAACTATAATGGTCAGCAGCAGTGACACATAAGTTGGAAGTGAGTACCATCAGAGTTAAAATATTCTTAGGAATTTGCATTTAAAAAAAGGAGAATGTATCAGTCTGCCTGTGCTACTCTAACAAAACATCAGACTGGTGGATTAAACAACAACTTTATTTTCTTACAGTTCTGGATGCTAGAAGTTCAAGACCAAGGAGTCTTGGAGCTGGTTTCTGTTGAGACTTCTCCTGACTTACGGCTGCCTTCTCACTGTGTCCTCACACGGCCTTTCCTCCACGCACACACAGAGGAGGAGAATGAGATCTCTGGAGTCTCTTCTCTTATTTAGGGACACCAGTCTCACTGTGTTAGGACTTCATTCTTACGACTTTCCGTAACTGTAATTACCTCCAGACCCTGTCTCCAAATATAATCACACAGGTTAGGGCTTCACCGTATGGATTTTGGAGTGGACACAATTCAGTTCACAACAGAAGGCAAAGATACTAACTTTAGATTAAGATGCATACACAGAGGAAAATTGGGTGTCTACTAAAATAGACATAAAACGTACAGCCAGTCCCATAACCCAAAAATAAAAACAGTAAAAATGGAAGAAAATCTACCCCCCAAAAAGCAAGAAAGGAGAACAGGAAGACATAAAAAGCAGAAAAAATATTTAATGGTGTGATATATCAATCTAAATACATCAATCTTCATTCTAAATAGGATAACGACTAAACTCTGTAGTTAAAAGCAAAGATCCAGCTAACTGCTATTCATAAAAGATATTTCAAAACATTAATAGTACACAGGTCCAATCTCAAAGTCAGAGAAAGATCTCTTGAGCCAATCTCAACCTACGGAGAATCCTGTATTACTGTATTAGCATCAAAGAAAAAAGTCAAGGTCAAGCAGCACATGCTAGTGGAGCGGTAAGTGCCAGGTAGTAAGAGAACAGAGACCCTCGGTCTTCGAGAAAGGAGGAAAGGCGACAGTCACAGTAGAGAAGACAATGTCTGAAAAAAAAAATACTGGACCCGAAAATGTTGGCGTGTTGTGTTTCTCTCTCCTTTACAGCGAACGCTAAATTCTAAAAGTGAAAAATGTACATGAAAATGTAAGTATGACCTTGCATTCATTAGGGTCGTGTTTCACAGCTAAAGATAACTTTACTTATAACAATGAAGAGGAGAGATTTCTCCCAACATTTAACTGTCAGCTCTTCAGTTTGCACAAATGTCCTTTGCCTAGTTTTTGCCCATTTTATATCCCTAGTTTTGTCCTTGGGCATGATCACGTTTTTGTGGTAGCTGGAATGATACCTACCTGGTTTTAAAAGGTAATTAATGGCTACAATAAACTTTTCTATTTTTGACAGAAAGGGAGAAAGCTATAGATAAATATATAGATAAAATATAGATATGAAACACACATACCCCCACTGGGCTCAAAGCTAAATCCTATGAATTTAAGCCTTCCCATTTTTTTCTAAACATTGAGTCCAGGAGTTGGCAACAAAGGACAGAAAACAGAATATTTTTAAATCTTAGCTGTGACTCTACAGGAAACAACATCCACTCACTCAACCATACAGCAATTATGTATGCACCAGGACCAGTCCATGCGGGCGGGCGGGCAGACGGGAATCCAGCAAGGAGACCGCAAGTGAACATTCTCAGGGCACACTGTCAGCTGCTGGGAGTGAGCATTTACAGTTATGACTGAGCACTAATGGGTAGTCTGCTGCTGAGGCAAGACCTTGAAGCTGAGTCTTTGTAAATACTTAGGGTTACTCCACTTGGACGAAGCCCTAGTCAGCCAGGTCTGGGTTCAAACACTAACTTGAATCTTTCATATTACACTGGCCAAAAAAACTACAGAAGGTGATGAAGGAAGACCATGAGTAAGTCTGTAGATTTTATACTGAGAATCATGAAATGCCCTGAGGTCAATGAAAAACATTAATGCCTTTTACCCCTACCAAAAAATTCTACATTTACAGCTTTACTCAGAAGGAATAACCGTAGATATGCACAAAAACTGAGCTGTAAGACACCGCTGTATGAGAGAGGAAAAAAGGAAGGAAAACCTGCCTGATATTATGGTGGCATCCCAATAAATTACGACACATCCGTGGAATAAAATACTATTTGGTATCAAAATATATTATAGAAGATCATTCCATGATATAGAATATGGTTCCTCTTTGTATGAAAATTAGAAAAGTATATATATAGTAAAATGTCATCTTTAGAAATAAGGTATCATAGTATTTCTCTCTCTGTTTATAAAAATATACACCAAAATGTTAACAACAGTTATCTCCGGACATAATTCTCCCTTTTTTCCCTCTTTTTGTTATCTTTTTGTTTGCTTTGTTTGTTGTTTTCATTTTTTTTGCTTGTCTGAATTTTCCAAATATTAATAACATGTTACTTCCATAATAAAAAAATATCCATCAAACCAAAAGAAGAAAGATTTGAAACCTTACACCAGCAACTATACATGAAATACAGAAACAAAAATGAGAAGTTCCTAACATCATTACGCCCTTAAGTATGAACAAATTTACTCAAAGCCTATCTAAACAAATACAAAACTCATAATATGTATTACGGAATTCAGGAGAAGGAAAAATGTTTGAAGAAGAAAGAGGTGAGAATGAACTGAAGAATTAAAGAACAAGTTTTTTGCCAGTGCTGGGTACTGTGAAACTCTAGAAGTCATCACAACTGGGCAAAGTTAATCAAAATACAGCAGGAAAACAGCCTACTTCGTATACAGCCTGGAGGAAATGGAAAAAGCACGCTTAAATGAAGAAAAGAATAAATTTTATTAGAAGTAATTTTATTAGGCAAACATTTTCCCCTCTGGAAAGCAATGGATGCTATGCCTGGAACAGCCCCTTTCCACATCAGCTCGCTTTGAATCTACATTCTCCCATGATTAATTCAGATCAAAAAACCTGCAGCAGACACCCTCGGCCACATACAGTGGGAACACCCGGCACAGATGTCAACTCATCCCTACATAACTTCTAGTTGAAACCCTTATTCTGACCCAATCTTCCAGCATCTTTAAATGCCCGAAAATATTCTTTCTCTAAAATTACCCATGCATTTATTTTTCTTTAAAAAGAAAGAAAGAGGTGACCTCCCTTTGCAAGATAACAGCTACAATAAAGAATTGTATCCATTTTGTACCACCTGCCCAAGGCAGATCCTTAGAAATTTTCATGATAAAAAGAAAAAGTTGCCTAGCCCTCGCTGGGTGGCTCAGTTGATGGGAGTACCATCCCACACAGCAAAAGGTTACAGGTTCAATTCCCAGTCAAGGTCACATAATTAGGTCATGGGTTCAATCCTAAATTGGGGTGTGTATGGGAAGCAAAACCAATCAATGTTTCTCTCTCTTTCTCTTTTCCGTTCTCAAATCAATAAAAATATATCCTCTTGTGAGGATTAAAAAAATTTGCCCAAAATATTTTTCAAATGCTTTAGTGACACAGATTTGGCAAAGCTAAATGAAATTAAAATAGCTAATTAAGCAGCTTTGGTCAAAAACCTCGAAAGGTTAAATTAAGGTTGCAACTATAACAATACATAATGGTTTCAACTGAAAATTATCTAAGATCGATTAACATATATGGCAGGCGATTGGTACAGTATCTGGCTAGGGGTGTTTATTAACCTAAATTGGGCCTGGGAAGATATAAATTCTTCAGCATTCCCACTTGAAGGAAATAATTAAAATAACAGTGTTATTATTAATTTCAACAGGTGATCACTAGATTATCCTGTGAATGTACATTCGCTCTTGCCCAAGGCCTAAAAACTATGATAAAACCCAACCTTCCAACTCTTCACTACATTTTTAATTAACATGAAAAAACTTTCTAGTATAATAAGCTAGGGTTTCATGCTTGAGTTTTTTTAATCTTCTGCCACATAGACAGAAATGGAAACAAATTACTCTTCCCAATCTTGTCCATATTTACTGGCACAGGAACTAAAAGGCACTTTATCCTATGTGTCAAACTCAAAGACTAAAACAGCTTGCTGTCTGTCAGCTTCAGAAACCATTTTTTACAAGCATGGCAAACTGCCTCAAGCCAACTAAATGCTAAACCATGTTGGGCAGCCCACACTGCAAATTATTTGGAATGTTCTGCATGTTTTGTGGCTGCAAAAGCACCTATTATGTGGATTATCCAGTTGAAATTAAGGCCACATCTGACCTTGAACAGAAAATTCCCAGGAAACTTGAAACTATAACTGACCAAGATCCCATCAATACTGAAAGTCTGAGATTTCAGGCTCACAGTCAAACATTTCCAACGCTATTTTTTTTAGAGCCCAAGACATACAACATAAACTCTGGGAAACACATTACTGTCTGTTTCAAGTAAACAACTAAAAAATCACCCTAAATACACACATGTCATAGCTTAAAAAAATTGCTACATGCAATGAGTAAAGGGCATTTGTAGCAAATATAAACACAATTCTGGTAAATACCTAGCAAATTAAAGCAAAAAAAAAATCAGTCTAAAAAATGATTTCCTTCCATTTCTGATTTTCATTACATATGCTGAAATGTAGCAGCTGCAGCTATGGAATGTAGTAAGAAATATCTCAGAGCTTTGCTTGGAGTGATTAGAGCCCTGTATTATAGGTATTATTTGTTTTCTTATCAATTGAGCACTTTATTACTGAAACTCTACACATATTATAGGATTATGCAATTAATATTTTTATTACATTCAAACCTCTTTCAGGAGAGAGAACAGATCTGATAGTGAACATCTTTATATGCTCCATCTTTAACACAGTGCCTGGTATATAGGGAGTACTCAAAAAAATGTTCTAGCTATCTATTGCTCCATAATAAACCTCTCCTAACTCAGTGGAACGCAGCAACAGTTTTTATCATTACCTCAGTTCTGACCGCTGAACAGATTCACTGGATGGTTTTTACTCAGTAAGGGGTGGCTACATCATCTTGCATGTTTCCTTATTCAGATATCTTGCAGTTGATCTGGCTCTTAGCAGAGATCTCAATAGGAATACCTACAGGTGTCCTCTCCATGTGGGATGGGCTTCCTCACAGCATGGTAACTGGGTTTCCATAGCTAAATCTCAGAAGAGAGAGCCAGGAAAAAAACTACTTATTTTCTGAACTTACCATGTAAAGTACATAGTATCCCTTCTACCACATTCTAGCCTTTAGAAGTAAATCACTAAGTTCAGCCCCTAGAAAAAAGGAAAAGAATTAGTCTCTACCTCTTGATAGGACAGTAGCAAAGAAACTGTGGACATTTGAAATGACCATAATAAATATTTCAAGTAAAAATTCTATTATTCCTCCCTTATCTTCAGTCTTCCTTTCTCTATTCTCACTGCTCTATTAGTTACACACATGCTCAATTTTCCCACAACTTCAAATTACGTACCTAACACCCTTCAGACAAACACCCTGCTCTTGACCTTGTGTTACCATGTAACATTAAATTTCTCCTTCCATGCTCATCCAAATTTCTTAAAAATTTAATATAGGTATTATTTTTCCAAGCATTAATAGGTACCTCTTTCAAATCAAATACTTAGGACATCATTGCACGAACTAGAATACCAAAACTTTCCCAAAGTTTACCTCCCCTTGCCTTTGATATCTACTCTCTAAGACAGGGGTGTCCAACCTTTTGGCGTCTCTGGGCACACTGAGGAAGAGTTGTCTTGGAACACACATTAAATACACAAACCCTAACAAAAACTGATGAGCAAAAAAAGGTTCATGCATAATATTTTCATGGTATCTGCCACCACAGAAAAGCAAAACACTCCTCACATAATAAACTTAATTATGCAGCAGCCCTTTAGATAATCTTTTAAAATCATCAAGCAGGTCCCAAGTTTGTGATCACTAATATAGAAAATGTACATATCTAAGAAATAAAACTATGTAATGTTTCAAGTAAATTTACGATTTTATGTTGGGCCACATTCATAGCCATCCTGGGCCATGGGTTAGACACCCTTGCTGTATGCCCAGACCAATGCGGAATGCCCTGAAGGTCATTTGAAGTGTCAAAAGAAACTACACTGACAAGGTAAATTTGACCTAGGGATTCCTCTGCTGAAGGTTAAGAAATGTCTGATTCAATCATCCATCAATGGAATAACTCCGTCCATTTCAATAAATATTTGCTTGGGGATCCTTGGCATATGGCTCCCTGGTCCAAGCTCTGTGCCAGAATAAAAAATATTGGGAAACAGTATATTTTAATTTAACTGATATTCATGAAAATGCTGAAGAGATGATAAGCTCTAACAGTAACTTTTAGCTTTTGATCTTTTAGATCTGCTCTTCTCAATGCATGTGTATTATCAAGCCCCTGAATTCTTCCCTGTTATATATAATGTATTATTATTATATATAATTATGTTATATATAGTAAATATTGTGTATTATTTCCCTGTTATATATATTAGATAGATACATATGGATATAGATTTTATATATTGTGATACTACTTTCAAAAAGAATCATTCACAAAGCAAATCATCTCAAATCAAATAAATCACATACAAAATCTCAAGGGACTCATATTAATCAATACAATTCAAGAACTACATCACATCTACCTTAGAAACCCAAATTCTTATTGAATACAGTACTTACTTGCCTGGAGTCCAGCAAAGTTAGGGTAAAATGGTAACTGTAGTTAGGGTTTTAAGTACGTGCCTTTTCCTAAGCAAATTTTTTCCCCAAGAATGTTCAGTTTGCTGCAAATTTTCAGAAAATGCTTGAAATTATTAGTTCTTTTCATAAAGTTTCAGTTCTGGTATACTGTACAGCAAAGTGACAAAACTGTGCCCAGAGATGAAAATCTATATCCCAAATAAAATGCTATAATATTAATGGTTGTTCTGGAATAATTTTCTTTCACCACTTCCCCACTGCAAGCAAGGTGTTAGCCACAATAGTCCCTGTCTATTTTGGTAGTATATTTTTCACACACAACATTATATGTAAAGCATATACTTGATTAACTACTTCATGATACTTTTCTTCAAACAAGCTCCCCCATTCTATTTTTATTTTTCAAAATAATTTGGATGGTGTAATCAATTATGCCATTAAAATTTGGCCCATTACAACGCTTCACAAAATATAGGGACTTTTCATCAGCACCTTTGATTTGTAGCTGACACCAGACATACACAGCATCAGTGGAGAAGACATAAACAGGAACAGACAGGTGTGGCAGACACCTAGGGATGTGAGAAAATAGGCTTCAGTCACCCACACAACACGTGAAAAAAGAAAACACCCATTTGGGTCACAAATGTACTTACATATTAGGTTTCGCCAAATAATTACATCTACTAGATACCTCATACGAGGATAAAACTGTCAGAAGCAATGCCAGATTATGCAAGAAACATCAGGGTTTATTCATGATTCTTAGGAAAAGTACTCCTAAAATTAGGTGGAGCCTATTAACTTAAGACAATGAAAATCAACAAATACAGAGAAACTTCTATTTTCAAAAGAAGAAACTATTAAGACAATAAAAATCAACAAATACAGAGAAACTTCTATTTTAAATAGAAGAAACTTCCATTTAAGATATGGTTAACGAGTCATCTTAATCACAGAAAAATCCTGCATACCTTTTACAGGGTTCCCTGTACTTCCTAAGTGTAGAGGACCAAGTCTAAATATTCAATCAGGGACTACACAATCACTTTGAAAATTCGGACCACTGCTGGGGGGTTGTGCAAATTTCAGAAAGATATATTGCTGAGTGGGTTTACTGTTTGCTTAGCACGCTGGGCCTCTAGGATATTTTTTCTTAAAAAAAAAAAAATTCCCAAAAGCAAAAGGGGCGGAGGAGGGAGAACGAAAATCAGGGCGGCGCTGAATACCGACCGAGGCAGAAAAGACACACAGCGCCGCAAGCTCACCCACATGCCAGAGGCAACCTCTCCGAACTGTCGGAGCTCCGGAGGAGCCTTCCCAGTCGGGCAAACGAGGTGACTTTCACCCGCAAAGAGTGGTGAGACCACAGTGTAAAAGTTCAAGAGGATTCCATCTCCTTCTTCACTCCCTGCTCCGCGTCTCGGGGAGCGAGCCCTGCGGTGAGGATTCCGGCACTGGCAGCCAACCTGCAGCCTCCCGCTTTCCTAGAAGGCCTCACTGCCCGGGCGGGCGGGGATGGGGGCCGGCGCCGTCGGGAGGCCCGGCGACGCGGGGCGGGGGAAACCGAGTCCCGGCCGCCCCGCCGTGCAGCGCTGGCCGCTGAAATCACTCAAGAACAGCCACAAAAATCTCCCCGAAAACCCGAGCTTCTCCCGCACAACTTCGGGGTAACCAGCCTCCTCCTCCGCCACACACTCCGCCCAAAAGCACCCCCCTCCCCAGCACGGATGATCAGAAGGCTCCCGCCCGCCGCTACCTGTCCCGGGCGCCCGAGGACCCCTAGTCCCACCTCATACAAAGGGCTGCGCGCCCGCGGCCGCAGAGCGCAGGGAGCGTGGCCCCATCCAGCGCCTCCCGGAACTTTCCTGACATAGCACTTCTCTCCTCCGTTGCAGGAAACAACGCTTCAGGCTGGGGAGAAGGAGGAAGAGGAGGAAGACGAGGAGGAAGAGGAGGAGGTAGTAGCTTTCCAGGCAGCAGCGGTGGTGGGAGCTGGAGCAGAAAGTGAGGACCTCCGCGGCTGGGAGCCACCGCCTCTCGATCTGCTGGGGGTTCCCGCCCCCAGGGTAACCAAAGCTCCCTCTTAAAGGAGCCCTCCGCGTTTTAGCACGGGAGGTGAGGGGGTGGAGAGAGGGGGCAGGGGAGGCAAGTTAAGAGCGTGGGGAGCAGAGACAGAGATTCCGGAGGCCGCTGTGAGGGGTGCCCCTGGGATGCTGCGCTCGCCTTTCCTGTCTGCTTCCCGAGCTCCCCGCCAGGTCTTAGTGGCCTCTCAGCCTGGGCAAAGGTGGTATAAGTCCTCGACCAAGCACGTGGGGCCACTCTGGCCCCGGCTTGCGCCCCCCAACGATGGTCCTTGAAACCTCGCGCCTTTTCCTAATCGCCCTCTCCTCTTTAGAGTCTTTTCTTCTACCTCCCACCCACCCTCCCCAGCCACACACACACACACACACACACTCACACTCCCCTCCCTCTACCCTGCGAGGCGGCCCTGGCCTGCGCCCCTAAAGCCAGTGGAACTTCGTTTCCTTCCTTGTTCCCTGCTTATTGTTCCTTTAACTCTAACACAGTGATGAAGACCTCCCCCAAGAGTTCAGGAGACTGAACAACTAAAGACCAGTTGGGGCTCCTAGAGTGGCCCTTGAAGGTGTCACTGGTTAGTGGCATGGGAACCTTGCCAAATGCCCTGCTTCACCCTGTGCCCTGTTCTCTTCCAGTGGCCAATTACCAGGTGGTCTTCAACTGGATTTCTTGGACCATTGCCTTCCATCAACAAAGACTGGGATTAAAGATCTCCAAACTGAACTCAGAGAAGGTCCTCCAGAAACCATTTATTAAGATGTAAATGATCCTGGGAAGTGCTGCTTTCAAGTGACAAGTGATACTGATTTCCCACCTACCAACATTTGCGATGACTGCTGCCACTACAGTGGGGTATGCCCAGTATGGGGGTGCCCCCAAGACACCCAGCCTCAGCAGCTAAGGTCAGCCTAATCAGAGACCACAGTAACAATGGGTGTGAACAGCAGAGGGCTGTTTTCATGGCTCTGACTCTTGCTTCTTAGTACCGTAGGGCATCAGTATCATGTTGTGTCCTTTGAACCCTGCACAGTGTCCCCTGGCAGAGCTGGAGGTGGAGGTAAGTAGGCAATTGAGGTGAAGACCCAGCCTGGGCCCCAAAGAGGTGGGGGTGAGGCTCAGAGAGAGGGTTATTTTCTAATTTGCACACAGGCTCACATCCAAGCCTGCAGCTGAACATCAGATCTTTCTCTCCTGCCACCTGCATCTGTGAAATAAGCACATGTAGACTTGTGGAGGAAAAATGCAGGGAGAATATATGCAAAAGGCTGAAGCAACTTCTGTTACAAGATGGAGAGGAAATAAGCCTCTAAAAAACTACAAGGTGTGGTCCTGCCTGGACCACACATTAAGATGAGGGAGGAGGTTGGCAGTTACCAAGAGTGCAGATATCCTGATTTTGTGATAATCTCCTGTATAGCCAGGATAGTTGTATGTAACAGAGCACCCATCTCAAACTGACAAGGAAACCCACAGTGAAGGAGATTGAAATGTATTGACTCATATACTTATAAATCCCAAGAATAAAGCTGGGGGTAGGGGAAGAGTTTTTCTAAATCTTTTTTTTTTTTCTCCAAGTACTCGAAGAGTGTCAGGATTCAGTTTCTCTCCATATCATGGCTGTGCTTTCATTACACTCATTTTATTTTCTCTAATCGGGACCTAGACCTGCAGGCCCAGGCTTACCTCCTCCTCCAGGCTCCTTGGCAATTGATCTCATTTAGCAAGAGATCAGGCCAAGGAATGAGCCTCACTGGACTCCCTTGGATTCTGTGCCCATCTATAACCATGGAGGCATTATAACCACAGGGTGGAATATGCACACCAGGTTGGGGTCATTTACCTATGTCTGAAAAAGGTCACAGTAGACATCTTTAGTGCCCACTCTCTCCCCAGTACACACCCCTGCCACATGGAGAGAGGAGATTCCCCAAAAGAAAATTAGTATTGTTAACAAAAAGAAAATGAATGCAGAGTAAGTAAAAACCATAGATGACCCATGCTCCACAGCCCTCCATTCCCCAAACGCACACAGACATACCCCAAAGGACCTGACTACCTCTCTGGCTCCTCTGCCAGTAGCCTCGGAATAAGAGGCTTGCTGAAGGCCGTGGGGTTTCAAGTAACTGAACCAGCCAGCACATCTTTTGGCTTCAGAAGCCACTGGGAAGACCCTGGGTAATGTTTAACCAACCACTTGTAAACAAAGAATATCTAAAACCTAATTGTAGTCAATATCTTATCCTAAATCAATATACATCTGCCTGCACATGCCTCTAACCCCACATTCATTGTTAAGCCCTGTGTTATTATGTGATCAATTCAACTTAATAAGAGTCTGTGGAAATTTCTTGTTGCATATATATTCATTCAACTTGAGAAAGAAATGTGGCCTGTGAATAATCCCATTTCAGTATCCAAGGGACACAGGTTCCAGCTTCATTTTCAAACTCCAATAAGTTGTTCTTATTCTTTTCAGAGATAGCACAGAGTTTATATTTTGTGTGCTAAAAATAGCATTCCACTTCAGCCTTTTTATTTCCACACAAGAACTTTTCTTAACAGTTGCCTGTAAAATATTTCAGATACTATTTTCATTCTATATTTTATGGAAGAATTTCTTAGATATCACAGAAAAGTAGACTTAAAAACCTGGAAGAGACTTTAGAATTAAGATGAAACAGCCCTTTTCATTTCAGGGATGAAGAAGTGAAAGCTCGGCGGGGAGGGCGATGAAAAACGTAGACGAGTTCAAGCGTGTGGTGAGGGAAGGAGACTAGACTTTGCGTGGTGAGCGCGTGGTGGGCTATAGAGATACCGTGTTATAAAGTTGTACACCTGAGACTCACATAATGCTATTAACAATGTTACTCCAGTGAACTTCATTGATTTTTTTAAAGAAATAAAAGCCCAGAGATTGACTTGTCTACACTCACACAGCTGTTTTTAGCATCTGTGATGTGCTAGACATTTTGAAAAGCACAGAAGCAAAAAGCATGCAACATGGTTACCATCCAAAAACGGGTTAAATTTTGTCAAGGAGACATAGCCATGTAAAATATAAGAATTACAGAGCAAGACAATATACCATATAAGGTAGTATTTTAAAAAGTGTGATGAGGTCTCTGTGTTAATTATAGGCATTAAAGTAAGAGACACTCTGAAGTGGGGGAGTCCTGGGAAATGCTTTTTAGCCAGGAACTGAGGTGATGGCCTTTAAAAACTGAGATGAGGAAGCAAACGAAATGAGAAGGCACTGGCAGGGAAGAGATCTTGCTGTGGGTTTGGAACAGAGTGTTTCAAACTGCAAGTCATGAAATCATTTCAGTGAGTTTTGATCAGGATTTTAAAAATTAAACAATATCACAGGGCATCATACTTAATAAGATTATTTGTTAAACTTGGTTTTCCTTATCCTGTGTATTCTAAGTTATGATGTAAAATTTCATGTCCTACTTTGGGTCATTTTCAAAAAAAGTTCAAAGCCCCTAGTTCTGAAGCCATACAGACTGGATATGAAATTCTACTTTGTAGCAAGGCATTGAGAACATACCTTCTCTCCAAGCATCAGTTTCCTTATGTGCAGGAGACTTTCTGCACAGTAAGACCTAAAACTGGTACCGCTTATTTATGGGCGAGATTGGAGATTTTTAGCCCTGATTGCATATCAGAATCACCTGAGGGGCATCTCAAACCACCACTGTCTGGATGCCACCCTCCGAGAACCGGACCCAGCTCTGGGGTGGAGTCTGGGCATCAGTGGCTTTCAGAGCTCCCTGGGTGCAGTCATGGCCACAGAACCCAGGTTTGGACCTGGAGCAGAACACACCTAGCACCTGAGGAGCATGGTGATACACTGTCTCTTTCTTCAGTGGTCATATGGACCTTCAGATTTATGTTTCCATTTCTTTGTGAGGCAATAGATAGCGTGCTAGGTAGTCGGCAGAATCCTAACTACTTTCTGGTCTGAAAATCTGCAACTGCAACTGTTTGTGGTGCAAACTGCTCCCAGTTAATCTCAGTCAGTGACACAGCATGGATCCTGAGTCATAATATCTTATGTGTCTCTCCACACATACAATTTATGGTCAGTTATAAGCATACAGTAGTTTCTGGAGGCGTTAAAAAGCAGCAAAATGCCACATAAAATTCCCCAAGGAAGAAGAAAAGGGCTAGAAGCAAATGGCATTGGAAATCCATAAGCTAATTAGCAAATAGCTCTATGATTTCAGCTGTTTTCATCCTGACTTTTAATAATGTAGTTTATAAATACCATAATTAATGATGTGCTTTTTGAAATTTTACATTCAGTAATCCCAAAGAGTTCATGCCTTATACATTTTCCCCTATGCAGTCAATCCCTTTGTCTATGAAGCAGGAGAAGCTGCTGCTTCTTTTTTTCACATTTTTATTTTTTAATTTTTTTATTGTTGTTCAAGTCCAGTTGTCTCCATTTCCCCACCATCTCTTTTCCCACCCCCACCCACCCCCACCTCCCATCCTCAATACGAATTGTCTAAGGGGCTCAGATCCACTGCTATTCTGCCTAGTCATTTTGTCTATGTAAATTTCAACTTTTTTTTTTACTTTGATTGGGCAGAGATAAGAAATGTAACATAATTCAGAATCTTGCCAAAGAGACAGAGCAACTAAAGTAAGAAAGAAAAAAATTAAAACCTGAGCATCTGACAAGCAGGCATATATGTGCACCATGATATGACAAAACCGGAAGTACCCAGAACCAGTCAATATGAGGTCTTCTTGCCTAAGAAACTGAGTCTGAATCTAATCAAGCTGCTAGACCTAATGGGAAATATGGAGACAGAAAATCAGATTTAAAAACCACCCCAAGGAAGCAATCAGTCAAATCCAGAATGTCGAACATTCAGCAAGAAAAAATGGCCTGGTCCCTCTATCAAATTAATGGCATGAAAAAAGGGCAGACTATAAAAGGGTAAAACTTAAGAATCATAATTATGCAGTGCAATGTGTGAACTTCATCCTGTTTTCAACAAACCACTTGTGAAAAGCACCCTTGAGACAATCATGAATATCAGAAATAGACTAAACTATAAATGAATTATTGTTAATTTTGTTAGATGTAATAGTGGCATGACAGTTACATCTGAATCAAAAATATCCTCAGGGTACATACCAAAGAATTTTATAATACTACAAAAAATGGAAGAAGGAATAGATTACTTAAAACTGATCATTTTTAAAGCTGGTGGGTGGATACATAGAGGTTCTTTATCCTATCCTCCTTATTTTTGTGTAGATTTGGAAAGTTCCATAGCAAAGTTAAAAAAAAAACCTTTTGGTTCACGTGTGGTTAGGGGATTTTGCTGTAATGGGCTTATTTTTCTGCCGTTTTCACCTGCTGTGGTTGAATCCAGTGCCATGGCCCTTTCTGTGGGGCAGGACCGATATTTTTGTGAGGCAGGGCCGACGTTGAGGCAGATCTAGAGGGCATGCCAACAGGTCTGTGGCTGTGAGCTCTGAAAGAGAATGGATGTGATGGAAAGAAAAGATAGGAGAGGGATAAATGTGTGTGCCCTAGAAATACTGAAGACAAGTTAAGCCAAAAATAAATTATTTACAAAAAGCCATGACATTTTTTTTTTTTTTTTGCATTTTATCTGGCCGTTTCCCAATGTGGAGATAATGTAGGAGCTCTTGGTATGCTTGGAAGTAGGTATGTGACCCCAGAAGAGCTTGAATAGTCTAATATGTGAATACGTCAACTTTCAATTCAATAAACATTTTTTGCAAGACCCTTTGCAAACAATACAGGAATTAAAAAGGAAGTAAACTCATAAGAACGATTATAACATTTCCAAGCAAGATTGCTTCTTTCTTCTCTTTTTGTTTACTTTGTCCAGATTCTAGACAAAAAGTCTTAGTTCAAGAAATTACATTCTTGGAGATATTGGGAAAAAAATTCTCAGGCCTTGGAAGATGACTTGAAATGTGCTGGGGAGAAATAAAATTGAAGGCTGTTTTTCTTAGGAAACACTTGTCTGACTTACCTGTGCAAGAGTTGAAAGATTTATATGTGATAAACTTACATGACATTTTATAAAAATGGATAATCAAAAGGGGCAATCAATCAACAACGATGACAACAGTAAATAAACAAAAAGTGATAGCACCAGAAGTTAAATCGGATGGGTTAGAGTTAAAACTGGTGACCGCAAAGCAAAGATGAGACCTAGGCCTACATGAAGCTACGGTACAATCCATATTTTGAAAGCCTGATGAATATTTAAAAACTATATAAAGTTTTTTTATATTCATCTTAGTTGAAGTTAAAGTAGGAACAGAAAGTGACTTATGGTTGAAATGGAGCATTTACTTCTTCTTTAGATTGAGGACTATAATCAAAAACTCACCCCAATCAGTTTCGCCACCATTCAGACCAAAGGGTCAAAGCGCTGCACTGAAGGAGATGGTAATCACAAGGAGACGGAAAGAACATTTACTTCCAGCAAAGTCTGGTTTCATCATTTCAGAAGTCTGCATGAATTCGTTGACCTTAACTGTCTGGGGAAACTGCAAGCTCAGGTAAAGATGCTGCTCTGGAACTTTCACCCTGATTCCAAGAATTACAGGCAGTCCTGGCTTGGCACAGTGGTGCAAAAGGATTGTGCAAAAGGAAAAATAAACTTCCGGGTTTGGATGAGTACAAATGGAGCTCTAGGAGATGCAGTTGGCCCTGGGAAGTTGACATGGCCTCTATTCAGGAAGTAGTTCTGGATACGCTGCCGGAGGAACTTAGCGAAGACAAACATCTAAGTGAGGAAAGTGGTTGTGTCACCAAGGATGAATGCATCTCAGAGGAAGTAATGCAGATGCAAAACTGCACGGTAAAGGGACTCTCAGATTTTTCCGCCATTGAAAGCACAAAGGATAAAATTTCTGAAGCTGATCCAAACTCAGAAAGGAGTATGACGATTTGCCAGGGCATAGAAAAGATGCTCATGAAGAAATAAAACACTATAACTTTCAATGTTAAAAAAACAACTTCCTGCCCTGGCTGGTGTGGCTCAGTGGATTGAGTGTGGGCTGCGAACCAGGCATCGCAGGTTCGATTCCCAGTCAGGGCACATGCCTAGGTTGCAGCCCATGTCCCACAGCAACCGCACATTGATGTTTCTCTCTCTCTCTCTCTCCCTCCCTTCCCTCTCTAAAAATAAATAAATAAAATCTTTAAAAAAAACAACTTCCTATTTGGTGTTTAGCTAATTTTTTATCAAAAATCTTTCTCATGGCTTTCCTAATAGGACAGTGATAAACATACAAGTGATCTGGGCCTGGTTGTATCTAGAGTAGCTTTAGAAACAAGCTTTTAGGCTCAAAAGTCTTTTATCGCAATATTTTTGGCCAATATTTAGTAGTCATACTCAAGGCCTCTTTCCACTTACTGCACACTGAAGACAAAACTCTAATTCCAGCCAGCCCTGTGTTAAGGAACTCCTCAGTGGCACAGGACTGGACCAAAAAGTGATCAGTGTGGTTCTGTGTGAGAAGAGTATTCAACCCGTGCCCCCCCCCCACACACACACACCTGGCCTTCTGTATCCCAGGTGCCTGCTCTCCAAGTATCTCTGTGACTGTCTCCAATGAGTAGCTTTGGCTGCCTCCACCTCAGAATGTCCAAGATAAAGTCTGTAGGTGAGTCTATAAGGACTAACTGGCTGATCGCTTCTATTCTTTTTTGTAAACCTTAGTGCAGTCATGATAGATATCTTGGGTTTTTCCCTTCCCCAAGCTTACCCACCATACCCCAGAGAAGGTACACACCGCTCGTGCACACACTCACGCACACATGCACACACCAAATAAGTGTTGCAGTGGGAAGATCCAGTGGGCCAAGACCACAAAGAACAGATGCAGAGCAGCTGTTCAGCCTGCTTCCAGTCCATGCCTTGTCCGGCGTTTCTGCTGCAGTAGTGTCAGGATTTCTATTGGCACAATTGAATTTTAGGGGAGAGTGACCTTTAAAATGGCAATTTCACTTACTATGAACTAGAAAATACTACTAGCACATCTATCTCAGAGATATCCCTTCTTATAATGAAAATAAGTTTTTTTAAATGTGTCAAAATATATTAAGTGAATAAAAGTTCAGATATTTTGAGGATGTGGCAAAACTCACAAAAAGATGTTTCATATAAGACTAAAATTTTTGAAATTCTGCCTTTCTAAGGACATTATAATAACATGTTTCTGAATAGTTAAAAAATTCACAAAATAAAAAATACCAGTACAAGTTCTGAAGAATGACCTGTTATAAGACAGCAGTTAACTCCATGAATTTCAATGCACATAGTGCTACCCCAGGGCTTCCTCACTGACAACTGGTTATATATTTACTCAGATTCTGCTTTTGCCATCCACCTAGGGAACTCACATTCCCACAGGGAGCTGCACTCTTCGGCTGCTTCCATGTGTACACAGTTTATAAGAAAAGCACCAATTAGTATAGACTTCAGTAGAAAATATTATAGCTATTAACAACCTGTCACTAGTGTGACTTTTTCTTTGAACCCCCAAACCAAGAATATGGAATATGTGTGTTATAGATGTGTATCTGTGTGTATGAAAGCATCAAGGCTCTTTGTAGTGACTATCTCCCAACCAGACTTTAATAATTTCTGGTAAAAACCTTGTCCTATAATAACATTATTTTAAATAAAAATGGGAATTTAAGTTTTTCATCCATCAGTACATTCTTCATAGAAGTTTGTGTAGGTTCCTGAAGTGGACATAGCGTTATGAGGATGCTGATCATTGTTTTGGTAGCAGGTAGTCAAAGGCAACCTGGGCAAACCTATCATTTGGAGAATGAATGTTAAATATAGTAGATACATACAATGAAATACCACTCAGTGGTGAAAAGTACATGATAATGTACTGTGGAGTGAAAAGTGTAAGAAAGAGTACAATACTGCTTATGTAAATTAAAAACACATATCAAACAGCACTGCATATATCTATTCAAAGATACATTAAAAACATTGGACATGAACATCAAGCTGCCAGGAGCTGAATCAGCTGGAGTTCCTTGGGCATCGTTCTCCATTTTTCTGCATAGGCTTCCCAGCACGACCCAGGTGGCTGGACTCCCTACACAGTGTGCTTTCAGAGTTGTTGAGCACCGGTTCTCAAACTTTGATGTGTAACCCTCAGGAAGGCTTTTAAAAACTAGATTTCTGGGATTCTAGCAGTATAAAAAAAATAAGCCCATACTTAGCCACATGGCAGTAGAGCTTTAGAACACCCAAAACAAAGAGAAGATTTTAAAAACAGACAGAAATAAAAAGACTGTTTAGTCATAAAGCAATAGCAATTAGAATGAAACAGACTTCTCAATAGCAGGAATGAATTCTGAGGACAGTGGAATAATATCAGCCAGTAGTTAGAGAAAGAATCACCAACATCACAAACCTATTTTTTAAAGAAAGCACGTAAAATAAAGTCATTTGCAAATAAGCAAAATCCAAGAGTTTTCTACCCAGAAATTATTACTGAAGGAGCTACTAGAAGATATAATTTAAGAAGAAGGAAAATGATCGCAGAAGGATAGTCTAAGGTGCTGGAAGGGATGGTAAATTCATAAAATGATAAACATAAATGTAAATCCAAACAAAAGCTTCTATATAAAATAGAAATGATGGTCATTTCTAATTTAAAATGCTTTAAAATAAAATTTTTGATGAAACAGAACTACAATGTCGGAATATGCTAGCATACCAGGTTGGGGGTGTGGGCAGTAATTGGAGTTATTGTTTTAAGGTCTTTGCATGTCCAGGAGGGAGGCACAGATTTGTTTGTCTTTAGATTTGTAAAGCTAATTATAAATGGTCATTTTTCAAAGACAAACATTAAATAAATAAACTAGAGTGAATACATTCGAAATTGCAGAGGAGGAAATGGAATAAGGAAAAAGCAAAAACAATGAACACTAACAGCTAAACTCCATCTCTCTAAGAGGAGAGCTGTAGGCTCAAAACAAACACAAAATGAGAAGCACAGAAAAGTATAACAAAGTAGATGTCAAAAAGTAAGAGTGTAAAAGTAAGTCCAAATATATCAATAATCATAACTAGACATGTAAATGGATTAAACTCATTAGCTAAAAGATCTCTTTCTGTGTGCTCTTTCTACCACTACACATTTATGAATTCTATTTATTGATTACATCATAGTGAATTATATCATCATCCTTTCTGGTGTTCAAATTGTCCCAAATTTGGCCCATGGGACCTTCTTCTAGGTGATTTCTGTATAGTTTTGAGATTATTCCATTAGTCTTCAGGTGTTTCCTTGCTTTCTGTAATAAGAAAAAGGGAAAAAATCAAAAGAAAGTACTTCTTTTCAGGAAAATGTGGGCTCATAAATGCAAACAGTACTATAGAATTGGAATAATCACTATTCTGCAATCCACAGTGTATTTTTTATCAAGAAACAGTATATTCTCTGAGTGGAAAATTTCATCTCATAGGTCATCTAACAGCAAGGGGTGGTGTGGGTTTATTACAGAGGTTTCTAGGACGCAGCACCTTAACCAAGTAATGCAATTTATCATTCATTAGGTGCTTCCTGGTGTGGTCGAATTAAGAAGTGTACGCTTTTACCGATGAAGTCGCCTTGACAACAATGTTAACCTATATCTAATCAAGGTAAAGACTCAGTCACCCTCGTCATCTGCAATGGTAGATTGCTTCTGCAGACCAGCTCTCACCCACCTGTGCCCTCCAGCCACAAGTGAGCCAGCTCTGGAGACCACATCCTCTGCACTGGAGGGATGCTTCTAACAAAACTAGCTCTGCCACACACTGGCAGGTGCCTTTCCTCTCCAAAGAGGTCTGAATCTCAGCCTTGGAAGGGGCATGAGGGGGGTGCTTTGCACCTGCTATTAGAGATCTGTTAGGTCCATCTCTTACCCCTCCTCCTAATTAAAAATTCTTTATATTACATTTTCCCTGTTCAAGTAATTGGTGTGGTTTCATTCCCTGACAGAACCCTGACTGATTATATGATACAACAAACATAAGATCAGTATTCACAATACATAAATGACTCCAACAAGTCAGTATGAAAAAGGCAAATGATCTAATAGAAAAACAAACATAAATAGGCTTTTCATAGAGGAAAATTAATGGGCAATAAACGTAAATCACACAAAAAAGTTCAACCTCATTAGCATACCATTTCGCAATGGTTGTGAAGTGGAGAGCTGTAGGCTCAATGGAAACATCACTGGCTGGAGGGAAAAACACTTTGGCATTATCTCTAAAAGCGAAAATCATTACGGCCTGTGACCTGTGGTCACAGAGTCTCTGGCGCTGCTCAACAGGAGACACAAGAACGCTCCTCACCTTGGTGTTCATAGCAGGAGGGGGAAGGACAGGACCCTGACTGATCACGTGATACAAAAACATAAGAGGCAGCCAGTTGGGGCCACAGAAGAGGCAACCAAACATTAACGTTTCTTTCCCTCTCTTACTCCCTCCCTTCTCCTCTCTAAAAATAAATAAGTAAAATCTTTTTTTTTTTTTTAAAGAAGGCTTTCATTCTAATCTGCACTCTGCCGTCAATGAGCTGTGTTACCTTGGTAATAAACTTCGGATCAGACCACCTCAGCTGCAAAATGGAGGACTTCCCTATATCATCATTAAAGTGCATTCAAATTCTAAAATTTAATTTTTCTACTATTATTTCGGTTCAGCATTTAGCTTTTAATCATACTTTCATTTTCTTTTAGTGAGCACTCACATGGATTTGACATCCCTTCGCCGCCATCTCTGTTAGGCTTTCCACGCCTGCCAGTCCTGGGAATATTCGCTGAGAAGTTCCCTTCACATTGCGATCTCCCACATTGATGGCGAGCTGCTCCCTGTGAGTTCCCTGCTGTTCCATTCCTGGTCAATGGAATGGTTCCTGGGAGAGGGAGTGGAGTCAGGACCGCGAGGGTGTTGGTGATGCAGAGTGCTGCCCAGAACTCTCTGTCTCTTCAGTCTGTGACTCAGGGTTAGAACTTGTTTATCTTATTGGCAGAACAATTTATGTGCATTTCCAGACCTCTTCTGCTTTGTGCCTTGATTGTACACTTTGAACTTCAAAGCTCAAAAAAAAAAAAAAAAAGGCACATCCTACCGTGTAAAGGCTTTCCTTCTTTTCGGCTTCCAAGTTCTAGAGCATCGGCCCCCAACCTTTTTGGCAGCAGGGATCAGTTTCAGGGAAGGTGATTTTCCCACAGACTGGGTTGGGGGATGGTTTGGGGATGATTCAAGTGCATTACCTTCAAGTTCACCACCTGCTGTGGGGCAGTTCCTAACAGGCCTGGACTGGTACCATCCACAGCCAGGTAAGGGTCCACAGCTTGGAGGTTGGAGACCCCTTCCTAGAGGATCTGCTTTCTCTGAAATTATTTTCCCCACAAGACAGTGGTAGCAGCCTCAGGCAATAGATTCTGTCAGCCTGGAGGAGTGAGCACACCCAGACACCAGGTGAATCCTCATCCTTGCCACACAGGTGGTCCTGCTACAAATCGACACCTTGACGTTACTCAGGCTTCACAGGCCATCCATCCTTTAGACCTATATTCATATAAATTTTCCTTTAAAAAACGATATTCTTATTTTTCTAACAAAATTGAGGGCTTCAGTTTTAGAATGGAGTAGTCAAGCCTTTTACATCTGTGTTCCTGGGAAATAGTCTGCCACTACATCATGTGCTGTCCTATTTATTGGTTATGTTTCCTTGAAGGCCCTGGGTACCAATAAAAGAAAATTATACCATTCAGAATCACTCCTGGCAATTTTGTCTCAGTATTCTTGAACACTTTGTTGTTTTAGTTGTTGTTTTCATATTTCTAATTCCATTAGAGGTTGTGATTAAGTGTGCCTGTCTAGTTTCTAGTTCTTTTTTTTATAACTGTGTCACTTAGAATGTTTTTTTCTGATGTATGTTTTCCTAGTGAAATTTAATTATATGGGCTTATGGTTATAGTTTAGAAAAAGCTCATATGAGTAACTAACTTCAACCCAACCGTTATGGAGTCATGAATCCCTATAGCCTGTGCTTGCATTATGAAGAAAAAAGTCACAGTGAGTTTTTTCTTTAATTCATTCAGATTGTGTCTGATTTTGTGAAATCTACTCCACATGCAACTAAGGATCTCTTAGCTTTGAAAGTTAAGCTTATAATGGTTTTGATTTACATCATTTAACACAAGCATTTATTGCACACTTGTTTTGTGCAAAGGATTGTTTAATGAAAGCTTTCCTCTAAAGCAGATGGAAACAAGTGCTATAGAGTAACGAAACCAAGTATGGGGTGGTGTGGAAGGGGAGAAGCTTCATTTCACCTCAAGAGTCTTGAAGGGTTTTAGGAGGCAATAAGATTTGAGCTGGTCCTTGAAGAATTGATAAAAACTTCAGAGAATGCTATGTATATGAGACAAAAACACATGTCAGCAAAGACAAAGAGTTAATAATCTTAGTATAGAAATATATACATACCATATAACTCATAATATATATCAAATATAACAAAGAATTACTATCTTCAATATATTATATAGCAATGTATGTCTTCAGAAAAACACTAAAACCCCCAATAGAAAAGCACATTCAGACATATTTACAGAAGAGAAAATGTATGTAACTAATGTGCTCATAATCAAAAAATGAAAACTCAATTATAATATTTTAAGCATTTCAAATTACAGAGATACGATTCATATCTTTTAGAAGATACTATTCAGGACCTTCAAGGTATAATAAAAAGGACATTCTTGCATAAACTGCTACAACCTTTCTAGAAAACAATACAAATTAAGAGCCACAGAAAGGTCATAATTTCTGTTCCCCCAAGCAATTCCACATCTAGAAATCAGTCATGAGGAAGTAATTGAGGTATGGCTAAGGTTTATTTGCAATGATTTTCTCCATAAAAATACCCCTTAAAACGCAAAATGGTTAAATAAGTTATGATATACATTGCTGAGGGAGTATCCGTCATTCAAAATGACGTTTAAGGAGAACTTTTAAAAACATAAAAAAAGGGTAGTGATTCACTTTTGAGTGAATAAAGCAGGATACAAACAGTATCTGCTGTATATTCCCAGGAGATATCTTAGAATATATATGTACTATTGTAGAATATATAGAATATGTATTCTCAGGAGATATGTATGAGTGTGTGTGTATGGGGAGGGCACCAGAGTATTTATAGTAGTTATTTCTGGATGAAACTAGATTTGCTTTCTTCTCTATATTTTATTTTCCACATCTTGCTCACTTGAGCATATAGTACTTTTACCATTAGAAAACACTCTTTAGACAAATTTGGTATCTTTCCATTGTTCCCCCTTCCATAACTGATCCCAATAAATTTCACAAACAGACTGACATAACTAGGACAATGCTGGTTTCCACCTTGAAATTTACATTTCCTTTGCAAAGTTTTCAACTCTATGTAGCACTTGCCCAAATCAGATTCAAATCTACCCTCTGCTGCTCCTTGAGAGAAATTTCTGCTGCTGTACAGGAATTTCTCTCAAGGCAAGACCCCTGAGATTTATCTTCAGAGATTTAAGACTTTCCTACTTCATACCCTAGATGTTTTATCTGAGAATTAATACACAAAAAAAGAGAAGATGGGGCTTTGATACCACTTTTCAACTAGGAGTTAGCTCTAACAAAAAACTTTTTCCCTTAAATTCCAGGCTTCATTTATGCAAAACAAATTAGTTGCTTATATAAATCTCAGTTCTCCATATTTAATCTACCAAGAGGGAGAGATACCTAAAATTTGTGACCAAGGGCACCAAAGCCCTGACCCTATCAAATAAACCCTCATCATATGTATTAACACCTACTTTTTTTAAACCGTAATTTTTTCAATGATGGGTAGGGAGCACTTCCATATATTCAGGGAATACTATAAATCCATGGCAAGAGCAGATGCATTGTTAGTGTTTGAACAGAGGCCAACATGGGGTAAAACTCTGTAGCTAGTAGGGACCTGGAGAAGACAGATTCATTTCATGTGAACTCACCTGCTGAAATGGACTCCGCATGGTCAACTGAGGGCCTATATTTTGTAAACAAGGAGTCTAGTGGCCGTCTGCTCACAGGGGTTTCTCTTATACTCAGTATACTGGGAAGAACCTCAGACTGTACTCTTCGCTTCCTGCACTACACCCTACTCCTTTATGACATCTGTGTTAACTAGTTTCAGGGAGTTCCTGGTTTCATCTTTTGAAGGCATGAACTAAGAACTAACCATCAGTCAGAACTACATAAGTATATCCCTATTTGCATCTAAACTGACCAATCAGAACTGCTCCATTACAACCAATCAGAGCACATAATGCTGACTAATCAGGACACTGAGATTAGAGCCAATTGAAACCATATACTTTGTCTGGTCACAGCACACTTTTAGTTTCTTCTGAAGGCAGCAGTTCCCATTTTGCAAATTGTTATCTGGGTAAAATCTCTCCTTGCCCCAGGTGCCTTTTGGATTTGTTAATACTGGTAAGAAACTCAGTGGATGTCCTGAGCCCCTGCTACTCCCCACTCTCAAGCTGAGGATGTCTCTCCTTGTCTCAGCTTCTCCCAGCCGCTCTGCTTCTTTCCACAAGCTCTGCAGGGTCTGACAGAAGTAACAGCTGCCTGAGTGTGGTTGGTAGGATAATAATTTATAGTTTTAATTTGAACATTTCCCCTAAAATGTCATATGATGTGCTTCAATGTGATATTGTTATATTACAGAGTTACATATTTACGATTCTATAATAAAAGATTTTGTAATAAAAAAGGGGCATTATTTGTCCTGGACCACTATATACCCTGCCTCCCCACCCTGTTCTTTCACGATGAGTTCAGAAGGCCTATTACCCCCAGCGCCTAAGTCTTAAAACTAGTTCCTCTTTTCTTGAAAGAAGGCAAGGTTGACTCTTTAAACTCTCCTGGATGGTGAGAAGTATTTCAATTTATATTTTTAGGCATCAAAGAGAACTTAAAATAAATAGTGTCTATATTGAACAAGTCTGAACATCCTGCCCTTCCCATGTTTATTTTCCAAGTTACATATTCTTATATATGTCTCACAATCACGCTACACTAGTTCCACAGTATTTTCACCCACTCACTCTCTTTCCTTTCTCAAACGGTCTTCAGGTGCCTGAAATACACACACCTTCACATCTTCTCTGCTTACCAGTTGAAGCAACTTTGAGAAGGGATACTCTTTGGTATTTTACCAATGTCAATCACATAATTTCTTTTAAAGTTATTCTAAATTCTTGGTTTTTCTCTCCTTCCATTCTTTACTTTTGATTTCTTTAGAATATCTCATGGAATTAGGAAGTGCAGTCAGGATTAGAGTAGGGATACCATCTCTCTGTCAGTATCTTATCCCTCAAACCCTTCCTGAAGGTCTCAGTATTGTGTTGTACAGAAGGGATCGACTGCCCGCGTCAAAGGTAACAGTGGGTAAACAGAGGTGTGCACTTTCTCCTACCTTACAGGGTTTTGCCTCCCGGTAGTAACTCTCACCACTTCCTACTTTAGATTACTTTCCTTCCACTCTGGACATGGAGGTCTCACCTGGGAAATCCTACAGTAGCAGCTCTGCCTTCTCCCTAAGAACATTCACTCTTCACCCCTGAAAGGAAAGCAAATCTCGGCATTTGAGTGTTTCTCACACACTCCTTTCTGCAAAAGATATGCTATCAATTACATTTTTAAAACTTTCTAACTTTTCCTATTATTTAGAGTATTTGTGAAGACAATTTTAGCTGTGAGTGACAGAAACCACCTTGAGGCAGGGCAGAAGCCAAGAAGTAGCAAGCACTCCTGAATCTCTGCCACTCTCCTCTCAGCATGGTCAGCACACCTGCTGACTTCGTCCTGGCACAGCCTGGCTTTTCACTTTTTCATTCACAGACCAGCCCACATTCACAGGAAGAGGGGTTTCTTTTTTGTGTGTTGTTGTTATTGTTGTTTTCACTAGCAGAATCTAATTGGTTATATTTTTAAGAATTCTGCTCAATTTCCACTTCACTGAGAAGCATTTGGCGTATTAAACCAAGTGAGTTCAAATTTGTAATCTTAAATAATTTGTTCTATTTTTTCATCTGTTAAGATTTTTAAAATAAAAACCAAAACAAACAAACAATAATGCAGCAATAATTTGGGACTGCTTCTTCAACCCATACTGAGTTTTCAGCAAGTGATATTGAATGGCTCAGGTCCACTCCACTGTGCTTAAGTAGTGATGACTTATTTCACCATTATCAAAGGGCATAAAGAAATGAAATGATTCTAACTAGGTAGGATGGAGTATAGCTTTGATTGACACCTCTGATTTATTAATAGTTCAAGCTACCCAAACAGCTGACTCAGAGGAAAGCCAAGCCACCTTTAAAAGCAAGCCTCCTCCCTCTCAGCTGTAGCCAAGTGAGGAGGAGGAGGAAGACGTATGAAGCAGGTGGGAGCAGCCAGGGGGCCTCTGGGAAAAATTCTACAAAGGATTATTTTTCTTCACATGCAACATCTGTATTCCCAGCCTCTCAGCTTCTTTGACACGATCACCTCTGAATCTGAAATCTGCTTAAGAACCTGGAATTTAAATCTACCCTAAATATTATCATGAGCTCTTCCTGGACTGAGCACTAGCCAGCCTGCTGAAGCATAAGTGTTGATACTTAGCATGATAATCAAAATGTGCATTATCTCGAGATCATTAATTGGAGGAGAACACAAGGTAAGATGCTTTATACTGAGAATGAAGAGAGGGTAAGAGTATGAATGGTGCTTTTAAGTGAAGAGATCAAGGACATGATCTGGAACTTGAGGTTAAAATGCACTTGGGTGAAAGGTCTTCCACTCAAACTCTGGAAGGCATCCCCCTTTCCACTAAAATATTACACCTAAGCAATTTCTTTGCACCCTATTGTGGAGGGCAGGACTGTATAAAAGGGCATCAGTCCTGCCAAACAAGATGACTGCCAAGCCAACCATGTTTAGAGCATGTGCAGTAGAGTCCATTTCAAGAAGAAAACTACCTAAGTCACGCCAGACACCTGTGGCAGGGTGGAGTGTTCAAGATATCTGCACACACAACCCTCATGTCTATAGTGGTGGAGTACCCCAGGATAAGTCCACTGGGAATTCCCCTACAACTTACCAAGGGTCCAAGACATTTCTCACAAGACTCAGAAGGATGAGGTACACTACCCTCAAGGATACAAGAAGTGGGGACCTCAGACCACTGCTGAGACAGCAAATTTCCACACACCATTGTGCTGCTCCACAGTGTGCTGATCTCCTGACTGCCCAGCCACCAGAGGCTCTGCCCCACTGCCGACCCAGCTCAGTGAATACATTAACAGAAGCCCAGTGAATAGCATAGTCACCTGTGCTGGCTCCCTGTTATTTCTCAATGCTGACGTCACCTGTAGGACTGGTAAACATATAGGTGGCCCAGTGCTTTTGGTTCATTTTTTAAATATATTTTGTTGATTATGCTATTTACAGTTGTTCCAGCTTTTCTCCTTTTTCCCCTTCCACACAGTACCTCCCATTCCCTCCAGCAATCCCATCTTAGTTCATGCACATGGATCATGAATATAAGTTCTTTAACTACTCCATTTCCTATACTGTTCTTATTATACCCCTGTCTATTTTGCACCTACCAATCTGTACTTCTGAATCCCTGCACCTTTTCCTCATTCTCCTCCTTCCCCTTCCCAACTGATAACCCTCCAAGTGATCTCCATATCTGTTTTTCTGTTTCTGTTCTACTTGCTTGCTTGTGTTTTAGATTCAATTGTTGATAGTTGTGAACGTATTGTCATTTGAATGTTCAGAGTTTTGAGATTCTTTTTCTTGAATATGTCCCATTAACATTTCGTATAATAATGGCTTGGTGATGATGAACTCCTTTAGCTTTACCTTGTCTGGGAAGCACTTTATCTGCCCTTCAATTTTAAATGACAGTTTTGCTGGATAGAGTGATCTAGGTTGTAGGTCCTTGCTTTTCATCACTTTGAATACTTCTCACCAGTCCCTTCTTGCCTGCAAGGTTTCTTTTGAGAAATCAGCTAACAGTCTTATGGGAACTCTTTTGTAGGTAACTATCTGCTTTTTCTTGCTGCTTTTAAGACTCTCTCTTTATCTTGAACCTTTGGCATTTTAATTATGATGTGTCTTGGTGTGGTTCTCTTTGTCTCCATCTTGTTTGGGACTGTGTGCTTCCTGGACTTGTATGTCTATTACCTTCACCAAATTAGGGAAGTTTTCTTTCATTATTTTTTCAAATAGATTTCCAATTTCTTGCTCATCCTCCTCTCTTTCTGGCGCCCCTATGATGCAAATGTTGAAATGCTTGAAGTTGTCCCAGAGGCTACTTATACTATCCTTTTTTCGTTGGATTCTTTTATCTTCTTGTTCTGACTGGTTATTTTTTGCTTCCTTATGTTCCAAATCATTGATTTGATTTTCAGCTTCATCCACTCCATTGTTGGTTCCCTGTAATTTTTTAAAATTTTCATTTAGTGAAACCTTCATCTCTGCCTGGATCTTTTTTTATGGTGTTGAAGTGCCCAATGAGTTCCTTGAGCATCCTAATAACCAGTGTTTTGAATTCTGCATATGATAGATTGCTTATCTCCATTTCATTTAGTTATTTTTTTTCTAGATTTTTGTTCCTTTCTTTCATTTGGGCCATATTTCTTTGTCTCCTCATTTTGGCATCCTCCCTGTGTTTGTTTCTGTGTATTAGTTAGAGCTGCTTTGTATCCCTGTCTTAGTAGCATGGCCTATTGTAGAACAGTAAGGTGGTAAGTTGGATAGGGTGGAGCCTTAAGTAATCACCAGAGCGGGGCAACCCATTTTGCTGCTGTGTGGCTCTGTGTGGAAGAAGGCTCAGAGAGGGGACAATGCCACTGCCTGACCTTTGGACGTTTGTTCAGGAGGAACTGTCCCCTGGCACTCACCCTGATGCCAGACACTTCACTTTCTCCCCATATGTTGCTGGTGTCCTTCCAGCTGTTGCCCTGGTGCTGAGGCCAAGAAGGAGTGAGTCTGGGTAAGTGCTAAGTCCATCGTGGGCCCTTTAAGAGGAGACTCCTGAGAATCCCTCAGTTTCTTCTACCACCCCAATCCCCAGTGGTTACAGCCAGAAGTTACAGGGACTTACCTTCCTGGCACCGGAACCCTAGGCTGGGTGGTCTGGTGTGGGGCTGGGAATCCCTTGCTCCCAAGGTATCCCTCCTGATTTTTATGCACCATATGTGGTTGTGGGGCCACTGTGCCTCTCCACATCTCCCCATATCTCTGCCCTTCTTACCCATCTTGATGAATATGGCTTCTTTAACTCCTTGGTTGTTGGACTTCCATACAGTTTAATTTTCTGATGATTCTGGGTGATATTTGTTTTGTAGTCTAGTTGTAATTTTTGCTGTGGTTGTACAAGGAGGCAAGCTGTGTTTGCCTACACTTACGTCTTGACCAGAAATCGTTTTCATTCTTAAGGCCCAGATCAGACAACCCAACAGGGGACTGAAAGGTGGCTCATAGGAAAGCCTATATCACAAATGCATACTTGTGAGAGCTATGTGAAATTACCAAATAGGAATAGCTTTGCTATCTTTCTTAAATAATTGGAAACTCAACTACCTTCTCTGAAACATTCAAAATTAATGCAGGTGAAATATTTCCACCAACACCCATGTCCTATTCACGTAGCCATGGCTTCCAAAACAAGTATTTACAAATTTCTCAGCAGGCAAACAAGTCTCTCACTCTGTGCTATGCTTTATTGCATGTTGGGAGCCTGTTGTAGCTAGTGGTTAGGTCCGTAGGCTCTGGAACCAGACCACTCAAGTCATCCTCCTGGCTCCTTCACTTAAGTAGGGCAAGTTACTTAAACTTCCTGGGCACTAGTCATGTCATTGTAAAATTTGGGACAATAACACAGCAACAATGCCTAATTCACAGGAGGATTGAAGTAATTAAACAAAATATCCTCATTAGACAAGCAGCTAGTAAATTTTAAAGCCTTGTTCATCTTCACTATTCTGGTGATTTATAATAATCAATGGGATTTTGACATAGTTGGTGAAAATTTTGTCTAGATAATATAGAAAATACTGTAAAACTTGATTTTAAAATTAAAAATAGCCTTTCACAAGTTGTTTTGTGGCACAAATCTGCTTAAGAGCTAATACTTGAATTACATTCAGGGTTATTATAAACAAAACAGTAATCCTTGTCCTTCTTTAAAGGTCATTGTATTTTAGAGAAATAAATACCTTGGCTTCAGGCCCTCCTGTGGCCACAGTCTCTTACAGATAGGAAGATCGAATGAAGCATTCTCTTCACCAAGTCATTTGGAGTCAATGCAGCCAAGCTATTTACTGGGCAAAACCTATTACTTATTTCCCCTTTTTCTTAATGAAGATAGATCTGCTATCCTGATAGACTACAAAATTTTGATTTCATCCAGTAAAAAATACTATAGGCTTATGGGTATAAATAGCATGTTGTAAACACAAAAATTCAATAAAAATCAAGTCTTTAAAAAGAGGAAGTTCCAATCACCCATGATTATACAAAAAGCCAACAGATTCAAAACCTGAGAACTCTCTTGCCTCTTACTTTATGTAATAAAAGAGAGAGTAAAATCAAAAATGATAAGGTCATGTAACATAATCAATTCACTGATAGAACACACTGGAAAAGGAGTTTGGAGAAAATAAAAGACATACAACATGAAACCAGAAAAGAAACTGATATGTGCAAAAATATGCAGCTTGGTTATGAAATATAAAATTCACATTATAATAAAAATAAACATTGTTTTTTATGTTATAGTACAATTAAAAAATTTCTGTTATACATGAACAAGAATTTAAAGAAAATAGATAAAAATGAAAACATGCTGATGTTGGAGGGTTTATTTATTTCTTCTGATCTATACCATAATTTTTAAAATTATTTTATTGTTGTTCAGTTACAGTTGTCTGCATTTTCCCCCACCACTTCTCCCCACCCCAGCCAAACTGCCCTCCCCCCCTTACTTCCACCCTCCCCCTTGGTTTTGTCCATGTGTCCTTTATAGTAGTTCCTGAAAATCCTTCCCCCCATTCTCCCTTCCCTCCTCCCCTCTGGTTACTGTCAGATTATTCTTGCTTTCAATGTCTCTGGTTATATTTTGATTGCTTTTTTCTTTTGTACCATAATTTTTAATATAAAAGTTACATAAGAATATTATTTTTACTGCATCAATTTGAATGTTCCTTAAAGCATTTCATCACAAATAATTAAATATAACTAAATATTTTAATGATGATCACTAAAAGTCTATCTAATTGAAACTAGAATTGAGAAATTAAAATGATGGTGGACTCAACAATTACCTCCTCAAGAGTTAAATGCAATCCATAATTTCAGTGGCTTTTTAGGCTGTAACTGCCTCCCAGAGTCAATTTATTCAAGAGGAGAAGTAGACTGTCGAATGTAGAAGTACATCTTAATTGCTTCAGAAATAAAACTTACTTTATAAAATAAATGTCTTTGGTTCTCCACTATTAACACTGAAACATCTATTTTAAATGCCCTAAATTCCCATGTCATCTCTTAAAGCTGATCTTGTCAGCAAATAAACATTAAGAATAAATATATTAAGACTTAAGAAATATCAATCCAATGGAAAATGTGGCAAACACATGAGAAATAAATTATACATTAGCAGACAAAAGTAGCTGCTGTATCTTTCCCTCTTAAATCAAAATGGGCCTTTCAGCCCTGAACTTTTCAGCCACACAGTGGTGTTTTTTCCAGAGCCTCCAGCAATCTTCATCCTTGGACAGCCATTTGCCTGACAAGGATAGATAGGAAATTAGTGAAAATATTTGATATTACATAAATTAGAATGTATACCAGCCACTGAATATTGTCAGCATGGTATCATCATGACTGCAATAAATAGGTCTCTTTGCAAAGACAGTGACCAACTCTACCTGGGGCCTCTGGGAAGGCTATACAGCTGAGAAGGAAAATGAGTTTCCTTTCATATATGTACCTATACCCACAGATGATGGCTGCAAGGGGTCTGTTGAGAGAAATTACGAGGTTACCTCCATAATTAACCACTAATGTCTGCACACGCACAAGGTGGTTTTGTGTTCGTGTGCAAAAGATGGAGGTGTAATTGTGGCTTAAGGGCGCATTTTTTCTATTCCTGCAACATCTCCTTCAAGCTATGCCTAATTGCCTGCAGTTTCTCCAGTGTGCCCTGTTCTCTCTCATCCCTGTGCTTTTGCTGGGGCTACCTGCCCTTCCCAATACACCCTCCTGTGTGTGGTTTCACTGCTGTGTGGCTCTGTAAGTTACAAGTAAATATGGAAGCATGAGTGGAGACACAATTCTTCCCTTTCTGATCCAGTCAAAAACAATTAAGGAGATGTAAAAACAGGGAAAAACATACATCAGCACTGGAAATGAACCATTGAAATACCAGAAATTTCAGGAGGTATCAGTCAAATGTAGGGCAGACAGGTGCAGAATGAAGCACAGCAGCCAGGCACGAAGTTCATCACACAGCCTATTTTTTTGAGACAGATTCTGATCTCTCTCAAAAAAAAAAAAAAAGGTGAAAAAAATCTCAGAAAGAACTCTTTATCTGGAAGGGGAAAAGCAGGCTGGGAAAGAACTAGAAGGGGTTCGGGGAAACAGTTCAGTCTGGCTTACCCACAGTGTCAGGAGAGGGGCATTGAGAAGGGCAGCTCCGTTGAGCGAAGATTCAGCAGTGGAATGGGTGCACACAGAGCACTTGAAATGCCACTAGAATGTCAGCCCAGCAGAGCGGGTCCATACCACCACATTGTGACATTGTTTAGTTCTTCCCACAGGAAGTTTTTAAAAAAATTAATACAAGAAATATTAAAGTAAAGTAAAAAATGAATAAAGTACAAAGCTGCTTCCAATTTCTTTTCTAATATATGCACACGCCCACCCAATAACCTTTCAAGGGATTACTTTTTTACGGTCTGGTTAATAGTACTTCAAGCATATTTTATGTATATATAAATCTACAGTCACATATTTAATAAATGGCTTCATACCATTTTTCAAACATATTTTTACTCAAGTCATGCTTTGAAAAGCTTTTAATGACAGCACAATTGGGTTCTTTTCATGGCTGTAGCATATTTCATTGTATAAATATACCATGATCTACTTAGTTTGTAATTTGTAAATGTTTAAGTTGTTCCCAATGTTTCTGCAAATATAAACAATGTTCTTATACACATGTGTTATTTCTTTTGGACAAATTCCTAAACATAGAGTCATTCCCTCATGAAGCATGTACAATTTTAATTTTAATAGATATTGTCAAATTCATAATTCCATCCACAGTATGTACAATACAGGGGAGACCTTATACCACACCACTGGCATTGAGGAGTATCATCAATCTAAATGTCTAATAGTAGAGTGCTGCTTACAGAAGCTATGTCATGTGAATGCCAACTGATGTTCGTTGGAACAAATTCAATGTCAGGAGGAATCCCCAATTTGGGGTGCAGTGAAGAAGGAAACCTTATTCAGTGCAAACACCTCAGTTGTGATACAGCACCAGTGTTAGGCAGTCATGGGGCAAGGCAGCCTCAGGGTCAGCCCCTCTCCGTCTAGGCAGGTCTGCTCTGTTCTGCTCTGACATGACATCTTCAGTGTTTTAGCTCTAGCTGGAAAAATGCAGTCTTCAGTCTTGGTGGAAAGAGACAATGTGCACCCAGAGCCACATAGGGGCTGACTTACATAGACAAAAGTCCCAGCCCCTAGTTGCTAATTGGCCCATCCTCATGGAAATGAGGACTCCAAATCTGCACAGTTTAAATGGGCCAAAAGGCACTGCCTTGATTGGTCAGTGAAGAGGCTGGTATAGTTGCAAAGCTCTGATTGGATGGGGAAAGTCTCAGTTCAATAGGATGAGGTAGTTCCAGGAACTTCTTTATAAGGGGTGGCTGAGATGGCAGAAACACAGTGTGGGAAGGCAGTTCAGTGCCGGAGGCAAGCAGCTTAGTGCTGGTTTCTCCCCAGTGTAGAAATGGCTGCTGGCCTCTGGGTTGTTGTTGTTGTTTTTAGTTTTCTTCTTCGAGCCCAGTTAGCCACCAGGAGCCCTTCTTAGTAGGTTATATTCTTTCTTAAGGTCCACATCTATATGAGGAAATATATTATGCTGATGATATATTGTTAAGGGAAAAAAAGAAAGATGCAAAAAAGAACATATAGTATGATACTTTTCTGAGTTTTAGTGTCTTACCTAATAAACTCAGAATAATAATGCCCATCTTACCTTGACAGAATCAAAATATGATAATTTCTTGAAAATGATAGGTGAACCATAAAGTCTCTGACAAATTATCAACATCCCTAATTGAAATTAATGCTGATGTTTTCCCAAAAGCTCTAAGTCAATGTTAAAATGCAGACCGAATCCACTGGGTTTTGTACACAGAAGTCCAACCAGAAGTATAGTAAGTGGTTTGCTCTACCCCTAGGCTGCCTGACTGTGTCGGCAAACATGGAGACCCTGAGGACTTACAGACTCAACTTGGAACAACCCACACAGATTTGCAGAGGGTGTGAGTTTTCCCTCAAGAGCTCTCCCAGGGTCCTTCTGTTCACATTGCCAACCTACCACTTCTAAGAGTGTTCGCCCTTTCACAGAAACTCTCCTGACCACCCAAGTCTTGTATTGTCTTCTCTTTTCTCATTCTTCTATACACTTGAACTCTTAGTCTCCTAGAGCCTTGCAGGTATTTTAATGAATTCTGCATGTATGTCAGCTTTGAGTCAGACAGATTCAGTCCAAATCTCTGTTCTACCTATATTTGACCCATATGACCTTAGGCTAGTTACTTAACTTCTCAGGCCTCCAATTTCTTCATCTGAAATATGTGGATTGAATTCATATTTGAAGACTTTGAATTAAAGTACACAGTGTATACCACAAGATAAGAATGCAATAAATCTTAACATTGTTATTATTGATAATATTTCTACTATTATGCTAAAGGGAAGTAAGTAGGTTTTATTCCCACAAGATTAAGTATACTTGTTTTAAATGAATTTAACTTTTTTTGTATAGGTTCATACTGAAAATCACAGTATTAAAGTCATAAACATGAAAGGTTATAAATGGAAAGGTAACTCCTCTTTGGAGTTAGAAGATGGAAGGTATAAAGCTCAAGTGCAAGGAAAAGAATACACATGCTTTTCAACAACAACAAAAAAAAAACATGCCCCAAACCTGAGACAATATTAACCAGGCCAAAAATAACCTTCACAGTGCAACATAAAATACTAACAGCTGAAATATATGTGTCTATTGGCCCAAGTTGAAGCCTTTGGCATTTGTATCACATCATGGGCAGTTCCCGGATATTGTACTTCCCTTTTAATCAAGTAACTGAGTAAGTGTCATTCAGAGTTTGGGTCTGAACAAAATGTCTGAGCTAAAATTTGACTTGAGAATGTCAGACGTTCTTAAAGCAGTTTGTACTGAGTGAAGCAAAACAACGCCTCCAGTCTCCAGGGAGCTTATACTCAGAGGAGAGGTGCTGAAGCACACAGTAAGATTTGCACTGATGGTTCTCAGGTTTGGAATGATCTAAACAACCTTGAAGTCACCCATTATTTCATATAGCCCTACTTACATGTTGAAAGCCCAATCATGGGAGAAACAAGTTGTCTGTTTTTAAATAATACCCCTTTTTTGTGGTTGGTAACAAGCTGCATCTGGGCAGGGCTGTTAATTGGCAATTTTAAATACACGTGGGACCAACAAGGTCTCCTGAGCAGTGATCAACAGACCTGATGTCTAATGGGAAAGGAAACAATTGGGAATTAATAGCAGAAGGTACCTGTTTTATTATATTTTAAGGGATGCACTTCAAAGAGTAAATGACACGAAGATTCCATCTTGTTGCTCACAAAAAGCCCAAATTATATTTTAATGCCTTATAGTTAGTATGAAATAGTTGCAAAATATATTGCTTAAAATGATTTTAACCCCACTAAGTGATTTGATATGCAACTGCTCAAGGGACTTAAATTCATGAACCTTTCCCAATTTCTGGTTTTTCTTAGACTCAGTATGTTTCAGATGTAAGAACTAGATTTAGAAACAGTTTTTATAGCAGGATTTCAGCACTACATTGAGTACTGATAAAATATTTGCCTACTAAGCAATAATCAATTGCAAAAAATACAATTGATGGCCTCTGATCATCTCAGAAACTTACGGTAATTCTTCCTATTATGTAGTGAAAAACCCTTATGGAAAGGACAGGAGCAGAGAAAGAAAAGGAAGAATCTCTTTACCCTGTAAGGGTCAGTAAGATGCACAGACTTTGCTTTCCTTATTGCATAGCGTGTCTGAGGTCAGCTGCTCAGTAGCATTGCTGCCAAAAATATTCCACAGCCTGAACATCATAACACCTAGATAGTTCATAGAATAGGAACAGATATACAAGCATCTTCCAGAGCCATCTTGGTCTATTAAAGGATTTGAGTAGACTGCTGCCCCACCCCACTCTCCACCCTCAACTTAACAGAAAACTCTGGGAAGTGATGACATAGGAGGAGACCTCTTTCTACACACTTGGCATCGTCCTTTGTGTGGACGATGCCACTTTAAAAAGCATACATTCTTAGTTCATATAAAGTTTTTATGAGTGATGTATATTAACTTCATTTTACTCTGAAAGAAAATAATGCTTGAAGGTACACTATACGCAAAGCATTTATTAATGCTAAAATGTCTAAGGGAAAGTATACCCTAATCTGAAATCAGTGATAACACTTGATGAACCACTGCTATGTACACATGGCACAATGTCAGGTGCTAGAGGTCAGAGGAGATGGACACAGTTCTCATCCTGAAGAAGCACAGATAGAAGGATTAAGAAATACATATTTTCAGGTTTGCTACATGAAGCAAAAAACTACACAAAAGGTACCAGGGACATAAAACAACCAAATTTCTTGTTTATGCAAATATGTATTTTGTACAAATATACAGTCCTCTAGTCTACCATAGAAGAAAGTTGAGTGAAACTACAAATATACATATGTGTGTGTGTATACCAGCACAAGGCATGTGTACAAAACACAGGAAGCCCAGCTATTCAGAGTGGGAATCTTGATTTGGTCAAATTAAAACTGCCATATTTCTTTTACTTAGAATTAGAAAAATAGTTAATTAAATATACAGTAAACTTAAATCTGGATTTCAGTTTTTTTCTTAGTTTTTCATGCTCATTTACCTTTAAGAAATTTAAAATCACATTTCTAGTCTAGAAATCAAGTGAAAAAATGTAACTAGTGGAATAAATTCTGCATTTTGGATATCATGTCTAATCTACCTTATTAACACAATGAAAGAAGAACAGATAGTAATGTTACAATTTGTATTCTAGTCTAAAAACTTTCTGGGCATCCAGACACTGATGATGAGTGCTTTAAATGCATGAATAGACCAAAATTTAATGTAAAATCACAAGTGCTTCTATCACAAATAGAACCAGCTGTGTTTAGAATTTATGTCTTGATATTTTCAAAACCTAACAAATTTAAATGCACCATAGAAACTAATTACTTTCAAAATTCATTTCCTGCGGCCTGTAACAGAGAAAATTTTGCAAATAAAGCCAGTTTTATTTACTCTATTGTCTTATTCAACAAACCTTTAAAAATATTTGTTAATTATCAGTCACTATGCTGAATGTGGGTAATTCAGACAGCAACGGGTAACACAACTTTTAAAATGTACAAAAATACTTGAAGAGACACTTTGCAAAAAAGTTCCAAATGCCCAGTGAGCAAATGAATAGGTGTTCAACATCATTACTCATCAGAAAAATACAAATTAAAACCTCATTACATACCCACCCACATGCCTAAAACAGCTGGCCATACTGAGTCTCGGTAAGTATATGAAGCAACTGCAAGGCTCATTAACGGTGGGAGAGGAAAATGCTAAACCACTTTGGAAAACTATTTGGAAGTTTGCAATAAAGCAAAACATGTACCTACCCTATGACCCAGCAATTGCACCCCTAGCTACATACCCAAGAGGAATGAGTGCATGTGTCCCCAAAAAGACATGTAGAAGAATGTGAAGATCAGTTTTGTTTATAATAGATCAAAACTGGAAACACTTTAAATAGTCACCAACAGGGAAGTCACATATTCATACAGTGCAATACTAAATAACAATAAGAACAACCAAATGATAAAGTGGCACAAATGAACCTCAAAAATATTCTGTTAAGCAGGTATATATGCTAAACAGTTCCATCAAACAGTTACATGAAGTTCAAGAACAGGCACAACTAATCTATACACTACAAGTCAGAACAGTGGTTACCTGGAGCAGAAGCAGAGGTATTGACTCACTATTGGCTGAGAAGGAGCAGAAGGAAACTTTCTGAGATGATGGAAATATCCCACAACTTGATCCAGGTAGTGGCTACATGGATGTACACACGACTAGAAAGTAACTGAGTTGTACATTTACAGGTATGTGCATCTTAGCACATGACAATTATATTGAATGCCTCAATTTTTTAAAGAAGTTAGCATGATTAGGTTTCTACCTTCGAGAAGTTATAATAAGAGGGAACAAATAGTAATACAATGTGATAAGAGCAACAGCATACTTAGTGAACAGACTGTCCGTTGTACTTAGAAGGAGGAACCAAGGAATTCTTTCCAGGGGAAGCTCAAAGGCACCATAAGCAAGTATGGAACTGGTGTTTGAATTTGACCCTTACCCCAGGGAAGTCTGTCTCAGAGAAATCACCATTTTCCTACCTACTGGTATATTAGACTCATTTTTAAAAATACAATTGAATATTCATTGCAAACAATCCACCACAGGCATTGCAGGCATTACTGCTTTATATTTCATTTGCTACATCTGTCACAGAGTTCAGTCCTCTAACACGTCTATTGGATTCTAATGTCCCTTACAGTGGGGTGATGACGCAGGCACAGAGATAAACAAAACAAAATTCCATCTTTCGAAGAGTTTATACTTTTTCAAAATACCTCTCATACCCATCTCTATCCCATTTCTACTGATACCATCTAACACCAGTTTTCTTTCCTGCAAAACCTGAACAAGCCACAGTAGAATCCCACCTAGTGCCCCCGCCTCGCAGCCCCATTTGTGGTGCACACAACTGTTCTCATTAAGCTCCTTCTCCTTCCGAACCCTTGAGTGGCGGCTCCCCAGGGCTAAGTGGCAAGCGTGAACTCTTCCGCAGGCCCTCTGCAGTCATCACTCCAGAAAGGGTAACATTCTCTAACTGGTAATGGCACTGTGAAGACATACGGGAGAACAGCAATTCTTAGCTTACCTATCCTTCAGAACTGGTTTTTAAAGGAGAAATTGGAGTTGATTTTTTCAACGTATTACATCAATTCCAGTATGTTGAATGCTGGTCTATCTGCGTGGAAAACAGTTCCAGCCTGAATGTGTTCATTCCTTCACTCCTTCAAAAGTCACTTACTGATTATGTTCTCTGTTTCATATGAGAAGAAATGCAGAAAAATAAAAGTCCACTCTAGAAAAAGGAAAGATCAACATCTGAAACCCCATACACATAGTTTTTCTTGTCTTTTTTAACTACTAAAATCTGCCTATGCAGGGGCAAGAACATAATTTTCCAAAGAGGATGTATTAAGTGGGAGGTTGGAGGGGATTCTCTTCCTTTATAAAATGTTTTTTAAAAAAGCAAAAACTTGAAACTGTTGATCTGATGGCCTCACCCACATGACCTTTGAGGATAGACTTTTCCTTCTCTCATTATCTCAGACTTATAACCATCATGGCCTCAGACACAAGAATCAAATCATCTTTGAAAGCCCAACGTTGCTATTTAAAATCAAGAAATTGCCATCATAATAAAAAACAACTTATTTATTTGCTTGCTTGCTTATTTATTTATTTATTTATTTATTTATTTATTTATTTATTTTCTAGCACCATTTATTCCCCCCACGCCTTCTTCTACCTTCACCCATTTGCAAAAACAACTTCTTATGTAAATGTCAGTATCTTTTACAATACTGTAATCTGATTTTTCTTTTGCTGGGAACCATCACACAAGGGTCCTTTATCTGCATTTCAGAGGGCTAATATTGTCTACTAGAGGAGCAAAAATGTAGTTACCAGGTTGGCTTTTCTGTTACTTTTTTTTAAAAAAAATCATCTGGCTGATCATTTTTACACATTTGCCATCAACGTTTTGCATCTGTTTTCTACTCTACATTCCAGTCACAGCCTTCTGGCAATATGATGTTTTCAAGCACAGATTTGATATGCATAAACCATCAGTTTTTCCGGTGATTCATAATCTGTAATTTTAGAAAGATTCAGCTCTTTATCGCCTGTCTCACTTTAATAAAAGATCTTTGCTAGTATTTTCTAAAGTTCTTTTGGAAATAAAATCCCCTAAAAGATTTCCAGTCTATGAAGGTGACAAACTCATTTAAATAATCGCTTCAGAACCACCTTTCTGTTTGTGGTAAGAATGCTTCTCTGATATTTAAAGCAGTTTAAAGAAATTCAACCAGTGAATATAAAATTAAGCACAATTATCTCTTCTCTGAGAGCACATGGAGGCTGCAGAGAAACTGGCAACTCAGAAGATGGGTGGAGACTGTGGAACCCAGGAGTAAGGCTGGGTACTGAGAATCCTTTGCACTTCACAGCCCAGGCTTAACACTCAGGTTCCCAAGCTTTCCTTTTTCCCTCCTTGTGGGTAGCCCACTTATCCATGTCATTATTATTAGTCTGAGGCTCCTTGATCTTTCCCAAAATTTTACTATTAAGTCAAATATTCAATTTCATACTGAGAAGGACCTTTTCTGGCAGCAAGGCCAGACCTTTGAAAGTATGGAAAATTCAAAAGCTAAAGATGTACAATTTGACTCATTTTGCCTAACATACTAAAAATTCAGTTCACTGTTTGAGAAAAATGCATCTGGTGGTATAAGGGGGTAAAAGGGAACTGGGGGAGACTCAGGTAGGCTATCCCCAAGCAATTTTCCAAGCACTATAGGTTGGCTACAGGGAAGAAATCCTGAAAACACCTGGGTAATTTCCAAATTTGTTGGTGCTCTCCAACGAGTCTCTGCCCCAAATATTCTGACTCGTGCAGGGGGGAACCAATTCCAGGGCCTTGGGGAGCCTCACAGCTTAGACAGGAGGCTGACCCAGGCTACTTGGACACCATTAGCATCTACCCCAGGCTGCCCCCCTTCCAGACCAAAACTCCCATCTCAAGACAGGGGTAAATCCTGTGGGGTCAGCTCCCAGGGTGGAGGCCCTGAACTTGGGGATCCAACTTCATCTGCATGGAAGGCTTTCCTGCTGCAAGAACAGCAGCTTCTCCTGTGTCTTCCACAGAGCAGTACATCAGGGAACAATGATCTTTTCCAACTGTTTCTCCATGTTTTGAAAACCACAGCCATCTTTCTGCCTTGCCCACATTTGCTGAGGAACTTTAATGGGTGGCCAGCACAGATGTAAATGACTCTGTCTCTAGTTCCACATCTTTTATCAAACCCAGCAATGACTCATTACGGGCTGAAGTGTTTATTCAGAGCGGGTGAAAAATTACAGCTGGATGGACAGCCCGAGGGCCTTTCTCATGATAATGAGAAATAAACATTGAATTCTGACTGGAAGAAGCCATGCGCTGCCTTGAAACACGCATTGCATGCATCTGATTTCAGGAAAATCTGAAGTCCCAATTCAGGTTAAAGTGAACCAGAAATACATCAGCTCGGGGCTGTGTGCAATTTTAGATTGAGTGCTCTCATTACAGGGTAAAAATAGAGTTACCTAGATAATATTGTGTTGCTCCAAGGTAAAGTGGGGAATAAGCCTAGGTGACTTCACTTTCTTCTGGAATCCTTCTGAGAACAAGATGTTTATGAGTCCTCAGTATACAACATGATGAATGAAGGTAAATTATATGTTAAATTGTACACTACGTTGAAAAAAATAAACATGGATTTGGGATTTTGCAAAAAAAAAAAAAAAAACCCACAGGAAAGAAAGAAGAGAAATAGACTCCTGGGAAAGAAAGGTGTATCAGTCGTAGAGGAGGAAAATAGCTTAATCTCTTTTCTCTTTGCCCTCCCCTGCCATAACATAAGACTTCTGCAGGTATCTGCATTATGTTAGAACCTTTGTAGCTGCATTTGCATCTCTAGCTTGCTGGTAACCTCTTCAAAAATTATCATTTTTCTCTTTCCTTTTTTTACTTATGCAAGTACTACTTTTTGAAAATCCAGGGAAAAACACAATGCAACCCTCTTCTTCAAATCTTGCCAACTTTTCCTGTTTTCCTTTTTAAAAAGAGACCTGACTTCTCTCCTAATTTATGATGGGGAAGGAACATTTTCAAGAGATAAAGGAAAAATTAATTTGCTGCTTCACCTTCACAAAGGTTTCTAACATTGTGGTGTCCAATCGCTTTGTCTCATTCTTTGATGTTTCAAGTAGGCCAGAACAAAATCTAGGCCAACCTCCACCTCCCAAATCCTAAGTTAATATAGCAGTGTGCAGTGAGGCTATTCTCCATCTAACAGCCTCCAAGGTCTGACTGACATGGCATCTGTTTAAAAAGACATCCTATCACCAACAGCTGGGAAGGAGAGAAGCCCAGGAAATGCCCAGTGTGACGTCTGGCCTCTCAAAGCCCTTCCAGTCAAAACGGTTAGATATGGGGAGAAGGGGGGCTGGAATCTTAGTTCTCTGTATGAGATTTAACTAACAGATTAATTAATTCTGCCTCAAGTAAAGTCAATAGCTGGTAAGAGTCAAATATTTACTTAATTATATTTTAATTATAATTAAAAAAACAGATACGTAAGTGATAGAAGGGGAGAAATATTAAAACTTTAAATGCTGTTAATAAATAATGGATTGAGAATAATGTACCAATATTGTTTTCAGGGAAAGTCAAGAGGTTTAAGTGTTGGCAATGGCTAGTGAGGTGGAAAAAAAAACACAAATAGCAGAGTCCTTTTATTACTTTTTGAGGAGTCTTAGAAACATTGATTATCTATGGAAAACATACCAGCACACCATTTAATGAGCGTGAAATTTGGCAAAAGATACTAGAGCCCACAACCTTTTCCTCAAAGCACAACCTTTCACCACCCTTCCATGTCCTGCATTCTCTCCCTCACTATCACCAGAACAACCAACTAACATGCCATAATAAACATAAGATGTTGTCCAAAGAAAAGAAAGCTTTTGGTGGTTATCTTTAGGAGACTCATTTAGGGAGTCGTACTTCTCTGAGCCCTTGAAATGCCTGAGATATGAAGGTCTAATTAATCAGCATTTGAAAGCCTCTGTCAGCATCCTATCACCAAGGATACCACAATGCAGAACCATAAGTGTGCACCTCAAAGGCCAGCACTGATTCATCAAAGATGAGGTGAACACCAAGACGGCATAGAGTCTCAAGACGAAATGTGATGTTATACACGCTCTAGCACTACAAGATAGTCTATGTCCCCTAAAGCTGTGGAAGTGAAGAAACCAAAGGCATAATCGGTAGGGTCAGAGGGATGTGGGATAGAAGAATGCAAGGCAAACTGTTATTCCCGATCTGAGTAAAACAACTGACGATACCCACATTCTCTTGCACCTCTAAGCCTTGACATAGGTCATTTCCTCTCTCTATGCTAAACTTCCCTCCATGGTGGACTCTTACTGTTCCTTTACGACCAGCCCAGTAACCACTTCCCCTGTGAGATTCATTGTGGCATATCACTGCCCTTGGAAATTTTTTTCTGGGAATATTTGATATAGGCAATGGTCATATTTGTGTCTAGCCTCAAAGAATTTTGCTGGATAGGCACTGGGCCATACAAGTAGACTGCAGGTGCGATGATGGTAAGTGGCCCACTGCCGCTGTGGTCAGCCCTGGGCTTTGCAGAGAAAGGGTCCCTGGGATAGCCTCTTCCTCACTGACGTGCAATATGACAAGGCAAACAAGTACATAGCACTTAAATTTTCACCTTTCTTGCCTGTAAATTGGGAATAATAAAAAGAAGTTGCTGTATAAGCGAGGCAGGGCAATTCTTTGGCAAGTAGAATGGGGAAAGTGAGACAGATAGCAGAACACACTGGCTCAGCAATTTACAGCCACACACAGAAAATCACCTCCCTAGAGGTAACATCTAGGCCTCAGTTGTATTTCAGACCCAGGCTCAGAAAAGCGGACACCTTGATCTCAGACCTCTAGACTCCAGAACTGTGAGAAAATACATTTCTGATCTTTAGGCCCCTGAGTCTGTGCTACTTTGTTAAGGCAGCCTTAGCAAACGAATTCAGTTGGCTTCTTCTTCAGCAGCTATATAATCAAAGTAATCTAATTTGTATAAACACTAGTTGTAAAAGATATGAAGATCTGAGACTGTGCCAGACGTCACTCCTTCTCCATAAACATTAAAGCCGCTCCCTCAGGATAGCACACTCTGCACAAAGACCTCATAGTGACCGTCACAGTGAGTCTCAGCCTTTGCTGCACCTGCACAGCAGTGCTCTGCAAGGAGAAAATAGAAATGGAAATGGAATCTACCAGCAAAGAAAATCAGCACCACACAAAAGGCATATACTTTCAACAACCTCTCAAGAAACCGGAAAGTGTGCTCACAGAGAGTGGAGACCCCTCTGTGCAGTCACCAGATGTGCCAACCACATAAAGGGACTGGACTCTCTGGAACCTTAATGAACCTTACTTCTTTGATAAACTAATTACTTCTACATGATTTCCCCCTGTAAATGGCAACTTCATTCTCCTTCGGACAACAGCATTAATTAAGGCAAATAAACCCTTCTCAGGAGGGCTCTCATCTCTCCTTCCTTTGAATTCCCATTGCATTGTTTATACTTATGGCACTTAAATTCTACCCTGCAATGGGGCAATTTGTTCACTTCTCATATCCCAACAGGAAGCAAGAATTATGTTTATTCCTTATCATAACTCTCACCTCTGGATTTAGCTCAGAGACAAGCACTCAATTAATCCTCAGTGAAATTCATTAAACAGAATGGAACTAAATTGCCCTTCAATGAACCATTGCTTTTTTTTTTTCTTTTGCATTTTAGGTCATGGGTAAATACATACCTCATTTGGGACGGCTAGAGTTCACATTGAGAAAAGTCATGACAGATAAGTTTGGGTGGGTTAAGCAGACATAAAACTTACATATTATTGTAGGGGTGATGAGAGGAATTTAAACAGGGGAACAACAGTTTCACATTTGCATTTTTAAGGAAAAATTTGTCTGGGTGAAAGTTAAAAATGAGTTATAGAGGGTCATGACTGAGGCCAGAAACTGAGGGTGGGGTGAGCTAGAGAACAGTCAGTGGCCTCTGAGTTTTGGGGTCTTTGTAAGACGGAGACTGCTGGAGTCATTGCCAAACCAACCAACCAAAGTCCAAGGGCAAGGTATGAAGGTGAAGATGGCAAGTTGGATTATTTTTATTTTTAATTTTTTTACTACAGTTCAATTCAATGTTACATTGTACTAGTTTAGGTGTACAGCAGGGTGGTCAGACAGTCATACACTTTACACAGTGTCTCCTGATAGTTCCATGCCCAGCTGGCACCATATACCTTAGTTCTTACAATATTACTGACTATATTTCCTGTGCTGTTCTTTACATCCCAGTGGCTATTTTTACCACTAACCTGTACTTCTCAGTCCCTTCACCTTTTTCAGCCAGTCCCCTAATCTCCTCCCCTCTGGCTACCATCAGTCTGTTATCTGTATCTATGAGTCTGTTTTGTTTGTTCGTTTATATTGTTATGTAGATTCCACATAAAAATGAAATCATATGGTATTTGTCCTTCTCTGACTGACTTATTTCACTTAACACAAGACCCTCTAGGTTCATCCATCATGGGCAACTTGAATTAAAACAAATTTTATCGAGGTATTAAGCATAATATACTAAAGTATGTAAAATGTTTATTTTGAAGTGAACATCTTGATATATTTGCATGTGTATGTATACTAATGCAATGTCCACCCAGATCAAGGCAGAACACTTCAAATATCTCTCATGCCCCTTCCAATTAATAACATATTAACTGTGAGCAAAAATAGTAATTTTACAGAGAAAATACGGCAGATGCCACTTTAATCAAGTCATCAAATATCATCAAAATGAGACAAATTGAAATCATGCATTTCCTGATACAACACACTGCAAAGGGTAAAGATGGCAACAAATTCTTTGACACTTGTCCCCTAGGGAGGTGAGGCCTATGTCTCCTATCCCTGAATCGAGGTAAGCTCTAAGACTGCTCTGACAAATAGAGTAAAGAAGCAATGCTCTGACAATGTCTGACAGTTCTACTTTATTTATCCTGCTTTTGGAGCCCAGCCAGGCACCATCCTACAATAAGCTCACGTTCTGTGGCAAGCTTGCCTACAGATGCTCTGGTTCAGTCTCAGCTGAACGCTCAGCCAGCCACCAGCATCATCGCTCTGCATGGGAGTGGGCCTTCCCAACATGCAGCCCAGTTTGGCCTTCAGGTGACACCTACCCAAGGTGCAATGACATGACAGAGTCCAAGAGAAAACCACCCATGTGAAATGCAATAATCTGCAAAACTGAGAGGGAACCATAAATTGTTGGTTTGAAGGTGGTTTGTTATGGAGCAAAATATAAACAGTAGCTAGCACTGAACAACTGTAAGCTCTATGAGACTTTGTTATTTTCCTTCTGTATCTCCAGCTTCTAGAACAGCACCTGACACCAGATCAGTAAATCACTGTGGTGAATGAATGAGTAAGTAATTGACAATATTATCAATTTGAGGAAATGATTTGAAAAGTCACTTCTCTTTTACAAAGTATCAAGCAAAGTTTAAATGTTTACATTCTTTTTGCTTAATAAATTATTTGAGTAAGCAGAGAAAGTTTTATAAAATCATGACATTAATCTTATATCTACATTCAAAAGTGGGTCACACATTTGACCTACCTAAAAGTGGGTCTCTTAAAAAATAGAAGATGGCAACCTAAATATTTAAAGGCCTTGTTAAGGATGTCATTTTGAGACTTCAGAATCTTTTAAACCTGGACCTTTTAGAGTCTCTTACCCTTTGCTATTCCTCCAGAAGCACCAGGACCAGCAACAAAAGGAAGAAGAAAAATCTAAGAGGAGAAAAAGTAATCATTTGCTTTGGTGATGGTCATTTGCTTTGCTGTGGTATTTCTGGGATGTTTGTAAAGCAAAAAAATATTTATTTTCTTCATCCCTCCCTTCCATTCTTTCTCTGTCTCTGCCTCTCTTATTTTCTCTCAATCTTTCCTTTTACAAGGCAATTTTTAAGTGGTTTTTCCATTTGCAAGCTCCTTATCTCAACCAATAGCAATAGTTGTGGACCAGCACTAGGAGCAGGAAGGCTGATACAGAAATCTCTATGAGTGGAAAATGGCTTAAAGGAGAATTCATGGAGTTAGTAAAGAGATGCATTCTCTGTGCAAAGGTTTCCCTACACTAGTAGTAACCTCAATAATAAACGGAAGCCCACTTGTATCGTTTCTTATCGGGGTATCAAAGAGCAGCACTGTTTACTCACCAACCTGATAAACATATATGAAATCATAATGCCACATATTTAAAAACGTAAACTAAAAGAAAAATAAAATTTTAAACTTACACAGAAACATACTGTAGTGTAATAAGCATCACCGAAAAATGAAAGGAAATTATAGATAATTCTGAAATTAAAGTAATAACCTTCACTATATAGTTATTACATTATTGGATGATTTGTGTTATGGGTGCATTAAAAATATACTAAAATAGCAAAATTGCTCAAAATCATTATCTCTAAATAGAATTGTTACTACCAAATATATATTATTAAATTTAATCAATACTTACACTTCTGAAATAAGAAAAAGGCCTGAGATTTTATTTTAGAAATAACTGTTATTTATATTTTGTCCTCAGTGGCCCCTCTGTCTCTATGTCCAGATGTCAACGTCAGTAATCAATCCCCCACACAAATCCTTTTATTATTTTATGTGCTTTGGAGCCATAAGCAGAGTTCATTGTCAGTCAGGTGGCACTGTTGCAGCTTTCCTCTTTCAAGATTAGACAACCTTTCCCAGGGTGACAGTCTCTCATGCAACCAAGAAACTGCCCTGCTCACCAGGGGTATACAGTTATCTATTTCTTTTCTTCTCAGGGATTAATTCCTCCACTCCCAAGTACTACTTATCCCATTGTAACTAAATTCTCATCCCAAAATGACTCATCTTTATGATGACCTTCCTGTTGCTTCCTCACAGGAAGCAATTTTGGTATGTTACCTATTATATACCTCACAACACCCATACATTAAAAATTACAGACTTCACCTCTGCTCGGGATCCTGTGGGGCTACTGGTGAGCCTCTCTTCTACAATTCTACACACATGTCCAAGACATCATTCTACTGTTAGAGCAGTGACAATGGCAAACAAAGCAAGGCCATGGAATTAGTGACCCAAATGCTCTGAATGCAAAGCGTTAGTTTTTATGTAGGGATTCAGACCTAAGTGCCTCTGATACTCCTTTTCTCCTAAGAAGTAATTTGATGCTGTCATTCCTGAAGCAGAAGAAATGGAGTATCCAGATAAACAAATGGACAGACATTCTTTCTCTCAGACATTAAACTATTTAATGCACTGGGCTTTGTCAGGACAGGTAAGGACAGCTGTCAAGCAATAAGTGATAGCTATTTCAGATGCATCAAACCATTTTAATCTTTTTTTAAAGATTTTATTTATTTTCTTTATAGATAGAGGGGGAAGGAGGAAGAAAGAGAGGGAGAGAAACATCAATGTGTAGTTGCATCTCGCACACCCTCTGTTGGGGACATGACCCACAACTGAGGCATGGGTCCTGACTGGAAATTGAACCAGCAGCCTTGTGGTTTGCAGGCCAGGGCTCGATTCACTGAGCCACACCAGCCAGGACCCATTTTAATTTTTATACATGCTCATTTCTTATATATTTGCAGCTTGCACCCAACAAGCTGTCTTTAAGCATAGTGCCAATTCAGGATGTTTCGGGCCACTTCCCTTCAAACCCACCATGTATGAGTACAGAAGCTTCCTCATCATACCATCAATGGTCCAGGGCCTCACCCTCCTTTTGTTGGTGTTTAAGGGCATGGAGCAGATATGGAGGAGGGGATGTCCATGCACATGTGTTAGTTGGGGCAATCAAAGCCCTCTGGGACAGGCAGGGATCCTTTCTGAATGCTCAGTGTTGGTGACGTGGAGACAAGAGAGTGGCATCCAGATCCCAAGTGGCCTTCAATACCTCCTTTCTCGTCTTGTGGTTAGGATGACCATACTGCCTACTTTGTCCATGACATTCCAGTTTATGTCTATTGTCCTTATTGTCCTAATATAATTGGTGCCGTTTATCACTCTCAAGTGTCCCAGTTTGGGCAATAAATTACATGGTGACCCCGCAAGTAGTAGAACTTTGGCAGATCCATCCACTTGGGTTTTTATCCTTTATCAGCTCCCTGGATCCCTGTTCTCCTGCCTACCTTGTGATTAACCTCCTTTCCTCCTCTCCTGGCCCTGCTAACCCCAAATATTTTCAGATCCAGGAATTCTTTTCTTCCTCTCTTCATGCTACAGGAAACTTCTCTCCCTCAAAGCCAACCTTCTATCTCCTGCTCCTTCCTTCACTTGTTTCTTCTGCAGTAAACTTTAGGCCCAGACAATACTGGTATGCAACCGGCACAGAGGGTCAGCAAAAACTGCTTGAACAGCCTGGAGCCATAGTTATTAAACTTTTAAAAGCCACCCCTGGGCCTTGACCTGGTGACTTACTTTGCTGGAACATCATCCCATATACCAAAATGTTGAGTTCAATCTCTGGTCAAGGCACATACCTAGGTTGTGGGTTCAATCCCTGCTTGGGGCACATGCAGAAGTCAGCTGATCCATGTTTTCACATAATTGTCTCTCCCTCTCTCCCTCCCTCCCTAAAATCAATACATACATATTCTAAGGCGAGAATTGAAAAAAAATCCCCTATCCAGAGACCATCAACAAAGGAGTCTCCCAGACTTACTCAACCAGTGTATCATTGCAGACAGGACCCAAACATTCATTTTTCCAGAGCTCCACAGGTGATTTTTAGAGGGGTCAGTGACTAGTCCTGGCTGCATACACACCAGGCACCTTGCAGGCCATATCATTTAATCCTTAGAGTCCCAGACAGGCAATGCAGTGTAGTAGTTAAAAGCACAAAGTGTGATTGGTGGAGAGAGGGTGGTATAAGGGAACTAAATGGTAGTGGAAAAAAATACAATAAAACAAAAAAAATAAAATAATTGTGAAAAAGAGAAAATAACCTACTAGGGCAGTGATTTTCAATTGGTGTGCTGCAAGAGTTTTTAAAATATGCAATACCTCTTTTCCTAGACTGTCAAATAAAAAAAGGACAACAGTCAACAAAACAACAGCCATCCAGTATGAATACCCTGTCTTGAACCATTAAATATATAGGCCATACAGTAGAGTTGCATCTTATTAGTCACATCGCATAAATTTGGGGTTAATACTTGGTGCCAGAAATCCTTATATGAGGTCTGTCTGGAAAAAGTCAAGCCATTGTTAATATAACAAGAACGGGTTGAGTGACATTGATGTAACTTGGTAGCCAAGGAGAGTGGACTGAAATGTGCATGTGTGAATAATGATGACTTTACTGTACTAGTCAATGGGGTCAGCAGACATCATTGAGTGAATGTGTGTACTGTGTGGCTGTGGCATTCAAAGTGACTGAGTAGAGCAATGAATTTACATCAAATTTTGCATTAAGTTTGAACATTTCCCTGCAGAAACTATTCATATGATTTGGAAGGCTGCAGCTATGGGCAACAGGTGATTTGCAGCTTCATCAGGACAATGTGCCCACTCATGTATCATGTCTCCTGCAGAGATTTTGGTGAAATATGAAATCACCCAGGTGGCTCAGATCCCCTACAGACCAGATTTGGTGCCAAGTGACTTCTGGCTTTTCCCAAAACTAAACTCACCTTTGAAAGGGAAGAGATTTCAGACCATTGATGAGATTCAGGAAGATATAACAGGGCAGCTGATGGTGACTGGGAGACTGTGTGAGGTCCCAAGGTGCCTACTTTGCAGGGGACTGAGGCATCATTGTCCTGTGTATGTTTCTTGTATCTTTAATCTTCAATAAATGTCTGTTTTTCATATTACATGGCTGGATACCCTCTGGATGGACCTCGTATACAAGTATAGGAACCTGATAACTTAAAGTTACTTTAAGCAAAAAGGATAGGTAATTATTTTTTTAATAAATCAGTTATACTTATTTTTTGGTCAGATTGGGGAAAAATGTATTTTTTGGTGTAATACAAAATTTTGGTAGTTTATGTGTGCCATGAAATGAAAAAGGTTGAAAATCACCACCCTAGGGTTTAAATCCAGGTTCTAACACTTAGTATGTAATCTTTGAAGTTACTTTTGATCTCCATGCTTCCATTTTTCCTCTAAACTGTGGTTAACAGTACTTATCCTCAGACATGTGCTAAATATTCAGTAAGCTAATACTCGTAAAGTACCCAGATTGGTGCCTAGTCCCATAACTGGTTTTGTTAGCAATTATCTGCCTTACAGTTAAGTGCATTTACAAACTCACATGGCTAGTGGTGATGTTGAGACCACATGCAGGTTTTCCAACTCCACGCTTTCTGTGACACGGCTACTTCCCAAGTGCTCCCCTATATATGATAAAAAGCAGTAATAGGCCAATGAATGATATAGGAAGTACTTTATTTTATGTGACACCATGTAACAGCCACCTTTATAGCTGTCTACTCACAGTAGAGATTTGAATAGAGAAAATGGCTCAGAAATAGCACTATTAGTGATTCAAGTATTGATCTTTATTTGATAAAGGACAGTTTTAATGATTGATTTTTCAGAGTTTTAAAATGCAATTTTATACTGCGTTTTTTCTTTCAAGTAACTGTTTTGAATTAAATGCAAACTAGATATATTCATATAATGAAACTGCATTTGAAAATAAGCTTAAAAATTTCCTATCTCAATTTTGCTCTTCTCAGTTAAACATGCCTAATTCCATCATCATGCTGAATGCCTCGGCATCTTTCACACCATTTCCAGGGGACTTCCTGGGAAGTAACGATGTCTATCTTTCCTCAGAAAGACAGTGACAACCTGAAATTTTTCTTACCATTCCCCAAAGTTCCTACAACCCACACCTTCTGCTCTTTTGAGATATGCTTCTTACTGACACTAGGATTTTGAAAACCTAAATTCTAAGCCTATTTCATAAACTACAGAATAATCTTAAAATAGGTCATAAAATTTCCTCAGGCCTCCACTTTCAATTGCAAAAAGAAAAAACATACCTGTTGTCTTTTATTATTTTATCTCCACAGTAACCCTCACAGTTAAGGCAGCGTTACAATTACTTACAGATAAAAGTCCATCTCAAAGAGATTACACAGTCCATCCAAGATCTCAGAGTTAGATAGTATGAAAGAATTAAACTCACACAATTCTGCTCAGGACCCTGGTTCTGGTATTTGGTATCCTCATAAATTTATTAAATGAAGCAACAACTTCCCAAGTGCCTTCCAATGTCACTTTTACTTCTACTTGCTGTTTTTTCTTTTTTTCAATCAGCATTTAAATTAGAAAGTATATACAGGGTCCAGCACAAGTAAAGCCCCTTTTTATTACAAAATCTTGTATTAGGAAATCATAAGCTTGTAATTCTGTAACATAACAGTATCACACTCAAGCAGACCATATGACATTGTAGGTGAAATGTCCAAATTAAAACTATAAATTATTATACCCATATTACCCTACCAACCACACTCAAGCAAGCCTTACTTCTGCCAGACCCTGTATATATATATATATAGGGTCACCAAATTTTATTTATTGTGATTCTTTGATTTAACCATTCTATAAAAGCTTCTTGTATTTTTACATTAAGTCAGGAGAAACGTTAACTTTTTAGATAACTTCCACTTCTGCCTGCCTCTCTGAAAGCTTCTGGAGTTACATGTTTGTGAAAGTAGAGATTTGCTAAAATTTTGTAAACACAAAATAATGCTTTTTAAATAATTATTTTGTTATTTTTTATAACTGTTTTGTTATTTCAAAACAACAAAAGGCCTTACTAATCTGTATCCCCAGAGGAGTAGCAAAAATATATTTTCTATTTATTTCGTATGCAGCCTCCTGTCTGATTTCAGTTGCTATTCCACCTCACTGCCAAGCCTCCCTTTCCCCAAGAAGCAAACATCGGCTTTGGAAGACAGCAAAGTCCTTACTTTCACTATCCACATGGAAAATACACTGACCACCTGAATTGGAAGATGGAACTTTAAAGCTTAAATGAGGGATTCAGGACATTTCCTAAGAGGTCATATGACCAATTTAAAAGCTGGTGGTATGATGTGCTTAAAATAACACATTAACTCTTATTTGTAATAAATTTATACAAATGCTATTTAGTCATGCTGGTATTACATATGAATACATGCCTAAACCAAATTAAAGTTGAAAAAAATTTATTTTATCAGTAGTCCTGAAAATGTGGCAGAGTTCAATAAATAGGATGCTCTCACAAGGAGGAAGCTTTAAACACTTGGTAATGTATATAATTTAACATGCTAACAATGAGAAAACAAACAGGGCATGGGGACAGGGTGTACACAGGAAAAATAACTCCACGGTTTCCTTCATTTTGACTCTATTGCTTTCTTGTCTCCAGGAGGGAAGACTTGGACTTCAAAAGTAACAAAATATTTGAGAAGAGAATGTACATCTTTCTGTTCTAAATGGTATTCTTCTGCTATTTTCTCAGCAGTCCATGTATCTGGATAAAGTTTATGATTGTTGAGAAGTGTCAGTGCCTCTACAGTGGAAATTTTGCCTTTGGGAATGTTCTCAATATTTATGTCAAAGTGATGGCCCTTCGGCAATCGGAACTCCTTTGGCTTTTGAGGTGTTCCAGCATCTTCTACCTAGTATCAAAAGACAAAAACAAACAAAAAGGCTTTCAGGATGAGAGAAAAGATTTGACATCTACAGCATGCTTCTCAAATCTACAAATACATACTATACCTGCTTCTCCAAAACACGTTTTCTCATCATAATGGCATTCTGGCCACATCGCCATTAAATAACTGTAGCTCAATCATTAAGAAATTAAGGTGATTCTAGAAAATAACTCTCAAATGTATTCCATCTACTCACACCATTTCAATTGTATATTAAAACAGCAATAACTTGATTAGATCAAGACTGCTTCAGAAGGGCAGGACTCTGATGCAGCCTTATCATCTCCATTCTGTTTCCTAGCTTGTCATTTATATCCAACGCCTCTAAATGCTGTGAATAAATTTAAATGCTGCTAGAGATTTTGCCTCTTGAGAGAAAATAAACGAATGCTTCTAATACTCAAGCAAATATAAATGAAACATTCCATGCACATCCACCTTTCTACCTGCCTGCCCCATCCAAGCTGCATTTCATTCCTGTTACTTAGTTCTGCTAACCATCACATCCTTGTCCTGTCACCCCACCCTGCCTAATGCTGCTGTTTGGTCAAAACACAAAAATGTTCCAGCCAGCTTCTAAAAACACCCACAAACCCCAAACCAACACTTCCTTCTTTTTAGTTAAGCTTTAAAACATAATGATTTTGGTGACACCTAATCCAGAGGATTAGATGTTAGTGCAGAAGGCACTTTTCAGGCTTCATCTGAAGTCACTGTAGCATCTGACACTCAGTTTCAGTGCCACCCTTGTCCCAGTGTTCCCCGGTCTCTCCAGGGGTCCCTTCGTCGTTTGCTCGTGGGATCTTTCCCTGAAGATGCCCCTTAAACGTCGGGGTGCTCCAAGTTGTGGCTCAGGCCCTCCTGTCACTCTGTACTCTATCGCTCTTCCCAAGTAAGCCCACACTACACCTGCACTTTCATCACTACCCAAATTGCTTCCAAAGTGATTGCAAACCTGAACCTTTCTCCTTACTTTCAGACCCAAACTCCCAAACACCGAATGGGCATCTCTACTTAATCTACAAGTACCTCAAAATCAACACATTTAAAACTAAACTTATCCCTTTCTTCTGAAAACCCAATTCTATGCCCATATTCTCTATCCCAACACCACCCACCTCCCATATCCCATTCTGAAACCCAAAACTTCTCCCATGTCCTGTTACACGGACACCTCCCTCTCCCTCACTCATAATATCCAATCAGTGACAGAATCCTATTGATACTGTCTCCAAGATCCCTCTGGAAGCCATTCACTTCTCTCCCAATTACTAAATCACCTTAGTCCAAGCCAACGTCTCTAGAAGAAACTGCACAGAAGCCTGTTACTGGTGTTCTTTCACTGGATAAGACATTTTGTTCTCTCCCAGCCCATTCTCAAAATGGTCCCTATTATGAAGCAAATCTCAAGTCACTTTTCCACAAGACTCTTCAATGACTTCCCTTGGTCACAGGATAAAACCTAAATTCCTTAGCAAGACAAAAAAGGACCTCTGTGCTCTGGCTCCTATCACCCCCACCCCACCTCATTTCTCCCAAATTCATCCCTCACACTCCCCCCTAACTGTGCTGAACTCTGACCATGCTCCAAAGGTGTGATATGATCTCCTACCTTTGTACTGTAACTACAGCCTGAAACACTCTCGCCAATTTCACTTTCCAAAACCAAAAGCTCCCATGTAGATCCATTTCAACTACACTCAAAATCCAAGTAGAACTTAGTAAAGAACCTGACACTTTGCCTCAAGTTTATGGGGAAAAAAAAATGTGTGACAAGGGCTAAAAAACTTTTGAAAAGAGAGAGAAGGTCTAATGCATATCAAGATGCATTATAAAGCTCTATAAATTTATCAAGTATGATTCTAATGCAGAAATAGAAAAATAAAACTGAAATCCATAAACAGATTAGTATATGTATATATTAGTATTTTATTTCATTTTATTTTATTTTTTTAAGATTTTATTTATTTATTTTTAGAGAGGGAAGGGAGAGGGAGAGAGAGAGAGAAACATCAATATGCGGTTGCTGGGGGACATGGCCTGCAACCTAGGCATGTGCCCTGACTGGGAATCGAACCTGCGATGCCTGGTTCGCAGCCCGCGCTCAATCCACTGAGCTACGCCAGCCAGGGCCATATATTAGTATTTTAAAGGAGTGAGAAAAGGACTGGGTTATTCAATAAATTATGTTTAGACAATGGACCATTCAGCTAAAAAACTCCTCACACATCACTGTACTCAATGGCAAAAAAAAAATTCTGACATAAAATATACAGTTATAAAAGTACTAGGAAAAAATTCAGAATACTGTTTTTATGTCAGAGTGAGCCCAGGCTTCCTAGAGCACAAAGGACAAAAAGGCGTTATTTCACAGACTTTTGAACAATAATAAATAAGTTAAAAAATCAGATCAAAAATAATTATTTGACATATGGGAGGTGCACTCACTGATGTCTAGAGGTATCACAAATGAACTGCCAAAAAGGAAAAAAGGGACAAAGAACATAAATAGTACCTCAACCTCTTTTTAAATCACTCCCCCATGAGCCTTTTTAGACTTTCCTAATAAGGCCTTTAAATTTTAATACCACTGTATATCTCTTTTGTACTGTGTATATATGACTTATATGTAAAAAGCATTACATATTTTTTGCTCCCCAAGAGCCACTTTTCAAATGCATGATTTAGTGCACATGAGAAAAACAACATTTGGAAGTATTACTCAACTGCCTAAAAGTAACAGAAGATGGACATCAACTCCCATGATCTTTTCATGCGAGCATCTGGTGATAACTGAACCCAGTAACTGCTATTACATGTAATAATTGAAACCTTTTATTTTACATGAGTTGTATTTCTCTTCTCTATCCAAAATTATACTAATAACTGTACCTGTACAGCATATTGCCGATCCAGAGAGAAAGTGAGAACCAGAGAATTTTATAATGGAGAGAAATTTGGAAGTTGTCACAGGCACTTGCTTCTCCTTTTATCAAACTCTCTCCTCACTTAGAACCTTCCCGCACCCACAGACTTACAGGTTACCTCCCACTCATCCCTCAGGCCTGAGCTCAACCATCACGTCCTCAGAAACCACCCTGATCCCCCAACGTCAAACAGGTCCTCCTGATACACTCACAGTGCCTGTATTTCTCCCTCACAGGCGTATCAGTAATTATGTAATATGGTTGCTCATCTGCTTAATGCCTATGTCCCTCACAATACCATAAGTACTGTGGGAACAAGGACTAGATTTTGTTCATCACTGTATACAAAGCATTTACGCCTGGCATTTATATATGGATTTATATATAGATTCCCACTCTTGATGTATTCATTTACATATCCTATCTGAACATATCCTTAAAAAACCCAAATACCACCAATACAACACTAAAGGAATCCCTGAGATTGGAACATATTTCATTACACTGAAGAGTAAGAATAGTTTTAAGGCTCTCCTTTGTCATTCGAATGTCAACCACTAGAAGTACCTTACCAAATCCCGTAAGTTCTGAAATAATATAAAATAATTCACACAGTTGCATTCCATCAGTACTTTCACAAGTCCTTTAGAATTTCAGTAAACAACCAATGAACCAAGGCAGGTGTGTCTTGCGTAGACCACTGGACTTAAACTCTGGTAATGCACTGTATTCTGGTCACAACTACACGGACATTCTACACCTGCGGAGCTCCTCACTCTGTCTACCACTTTTCTGATAATTACCCTGGAGTCCAAAAAGGACAAAGTATTTACTTAATTAAAACACACATTACCTGTACAGAAGACACAGGATCTTTGGAATCAACATACACATCTTTCAGTAATGACAGCAGTCTGTCATCTTTTCTATCAACTTCTTTCTTAATATCTGGATGGCCTAGAGAAAAGTGCCACAATATTAAAAGCAAAGCAAAGTTCCCTTTGAGATCCTAAACACTTAACACACGCCAGTCACTTTTAATTTTTTGTTAAACCACCACTTGGACAGTACGAAAAATGTTTTAAAGGAAACCCAAATGCTAGGTCAGGCTCGGTGTCCATCGGTCTGTGAAGACACCTGGAGACAACTTCCGTTGCACGTAAGTCCTTCTGAAAGTGATTCCCTCTACCAAGAGGCCGTACGTGAAAGACAAAAAGCCGGCGAGGGCCGAGGCAGCGGGTGCGTTCACCGGTCCTCACCTCCGGGACAATGAAGCCAGCGGACCCGCCGCCTCAATAGCTGGCCCTAGCTGGCTCGATGTCACCGGCTCGGTGGCTGGATCCGAACCACTGCGGCCGAGTCCTGTTAACCCGACCACTGTACCAACGTCCACCCGCGCGGCACTGCCCGCACTAGACGCCCGCGAGCAGGGCCCGAGCCCCCGAGCACCACTTACTGCTCATCTGATCTCGCAGGTGGCTCTTGGTGGCGGGGTGCCTGGGAGCGGGAGAGGGCTTCATCTTGCTGATTTCCCGCTCCGCCCGGTTCTCGAGATTGAAATTCCTGATCGCGCGAGTCACCGCGGCCCCCATCTTCTCACCACATCGCGCCCTCAGGTTCACACCGCACGTGGGAAACCCGGCGAGGGTGACCTCCGGGACGCACCGAGCATGCGCAAATCGGGGTCGACCCGCTCTCGCACCGGAAAACGAGCGCTAAATGCGCGCAGTTTGCCCCCTTGCGGCTAGGAGGGCACATGCCGCTTCTCTGCCTAGAGTGAATCAAAGCGCCTCTCTCCGGGGAGGGGCTCCCACCTGCGGCTGCCTCGGAAGGGAGGAGACGGACCTTAGGGCTCGGACACACTCTAGTTCTCAACTCTGGAGACTCCTGAAGACACCCGGGACGCTTTCAAACAGTTCCATGCCTTTCAGACTTTCTGATTTAATTCCTCTGCAGTAAGGGCAGACATTGGTTGAAGCTTTCCACGTGATTCCAAAGTTGCAGACTGAGTAGAGAAAGTCGTTAGGATATTGTCCTTGAAGTCTTTTCGAAGGTCCCTGCAGCGAAAGAGGAGCCAATAAAAATGGAACTACCTGTAATTGCACCCGGATAAAGGAAGGCTTGAAAAATGCCCTTTCCTGCTTTTGAGAAAGGAGCGTTATGAGGGTGTGCTCATTTTCTATGAATATTTATTCCCTGTCACTCTTTAATTTAAATGCCCTTTATTTTCCTGTCCCCTTGCCTGATGCATTTCTGAGCCACCCAGTTCTCTTTCTTTGCCTTGGTTTTTTACATCCGGCTGTCATAGCTTATCTAACCTAATTTTATCGATATCACTTATACTGCCCATCCTTTTCTCTTTATTTTTGATACTAATTTGTGTTATTTGTCCATATTTTTATTTTGATACTAATTTGTGTTAAGTGCTGAATCAGCGTGTCATTCCCGTTTTCCCTGCCTTACTCTTTTCAAGGCAGGAAAGCCTCCGTGTAACTTAACGAAAGGAACGCCAATTAGACATTAAAAAAAAAAAGTGGTGTTCTTCGTCCCCCCATTTCTGAATAGATTGCGGTGTTGCTCATTTTATTTAGATGCTTTAGAAATATTGTCATTAATCCATTATAAAAGAACCTACCAGGAAGTAGCAGGGTTTCCAACGCTACAATATTTTTCACAGACTGTGGCTGCAAAGATCTGTGTTTGGTGTTCCCAGATCTGCTCAGCAAAAATGAATTGGTTGTTGGTTTTGCTTGGTTTTATTTTTAAATCGGGTAAAAGCGAGAAGAGAGTCCATGTAAAGATAACCGACTTGAAGTAATAATAATTTTTTTAAAAAAAGAGTCGAAGAACTGGTAGTTTTACTTAAAGAAAACTAATGCAATTATTAGATATTTTAATCATAGCAAAAGTACTACAAGGACCCCTAGCTTCCACCACTGATTGTCATGAAGGGTTTTTACTGGGATTGGTTTTGAATTATAGAGGTTAAAACGTGTTCTCTGGTAGAGTTAGTTGGTAAGTTATCCTGAAGGTGGCAGGCTACTCCAAGATTTCCATCTTTGGGATAAGCATTCTCTTAACTCGGTGCTTTTTAGCTCAGGTGTTTGTAATTATTTCTTCAGGTGCCAAGAAATTTTCATCTGCCTCATTATGTCCATTAGCTTCAAAAATTGTTGTAGCAATTCCACTCATTGCCTATTAAAAGTGAAAAACTGTTTTCAAGGGAATCTGCCACATTTCCAGCAGCCTGAAAAAGTAATTTTAGAAGTTACAGGAAGTGGAAGTGTAGGTTGCTGTGAGGATCACCACATGAAAGAATTCCTTGAATTCCCACATTAAGATAGAGTTTGGATTCAGCATTTATGGGACATCCAGCCTGTGCCAGCTGCTGTGCCTGGTCCTGGCCTGGCGTGGCTGCTCACGCCTGCAAAGAACAAAAGAGAAGGCAGGGCAGAGGGACTATTGCTTGTCACCTCTGAGAATCATTATGGAATTGAAACTTGAACCTCGATGGCATAATTCCAGCTCTTCTTGTCAAAACATGTAATTTAACAGGAAGTCTGAAGTCAGAACTCCCCCTGGGCTTATGTTAAGGATTGAAGTCAGGTCACCAACTCCAATGCTGCTCAAAATTAAGCATCTATTTCAGTGGACTGTTATGGTGGGTATGTATTGCTGAAAACCTCAAGATACAGGAACAGAACCACAGAAATGGAGATCACATGGAGGGTTAGCAACAGGGGAGTGGGAGGAGGAGAGAGGGAGAAAAGTTACAGAGAATAAGTAGCATAGATGGTAGGTAGAAAATAGACAGGGAGAGGGCAAGAATAGTATGGGAAATGTAGAAACTAAAGAACTTAATGACACATGGACATGAACTAAAGGGGGGGAATGAGGGTGGGGGAGGGTGGGCAGGGGGGAAAATGGGACAACTGTAATAGCATAATCAATAAAATATATACATATAAAAAGAAAAAAACCCTCAAGATACAAATGAAATAAACTCAGGATCTTGCCAATATACCAGAATATAAATTCTATGAGAAAAGGAATTTTTGTCTGTTTTATTCACTGCTGTATCCGTCACATTGAATAGTGCCTAGTACACAATAGGAACTAAATAAGTGTCAGGTGAATCTCAAATGAACCCAAAGATAAGCAAGGCCCTTGAACAGGACCCAAGGCCCCTGGGTTTCAGACCATAGACAGTTCTCTATTCCTGAACACCACCCTCTTTGCTAAAAGTCACTAATTCTGGTGAACTATAATCCTCACCTTAAAATTAGGGTAATAGTAATTTTGATGGGTTTCACACAGTTCAAAAATTTAGTGTCTAGTATGACTAGAGTGTCGTCCTGATATGCCAAGGTTGTGGGTTTGATCTCTGGACAGGACACATATAAGAAACAACCACTGAATGCATGAATACGTGGAACAACAAATCAATGTCTCTCTCCTTCTCCCTCTCTCTAAAATCAATAACAAAATAAAGTGTGTAGTATGCTACCTGGCTCAGAATATGATGTTTCACATTTGCAATGCTTTCATTTTTCAGAGGAGCAGAGAGAAGTTTGAAAAAGAACCAAACATCCTAAAGCCCTGGTCTATAAGTGAACAAAAGGGATACAATAACTAAATATCTGAAAGAAAAGTAAGACCTATGTTCTTCAAAAATTTAACTTTAAAAAATGGTGTGCTAAATTTGACTTTTATTTGCTGGTTCGTGTGCTCTGCACCTGGTGGCATTGCACTGCTGGGCTCACTAAGGTTGCAATCTGGGTAGTACCATTGACTCAGGAGCACAAAATGCCACCTGTCTTTGCCTGACACTGGCAGCAGAAATAGTCTCTAGCCAGACCCCTCCTTGCTTTCCACCCCACTCTTCAATCTTTTTCTCTCTACCTGGACTGTTACCTTTGTGCACCCCTTCCTTTGGGTGTAATTCAACAACATTCTGTATTCTCCAAAGAAATAGCAGTCACTAAACCCAGGATAATGGTAACTCAAGGAGCTGGATAGCCCTCAGAGATTTCACAGACTAAATCTGAACTGCTAGTGGGCATCTCAGCAGATTTGCGGAGGAATGATTCATCCTGGCAGTGAGAACCTGCCCAGGGCCTGGACTCCAGCTCAGCGGCCAGGGAATTAGTGAGTCCAACCAAGGTCATTTACAATGTTCCCAGGCTGGGCCGGTTCCATAGTGATATACAGTGATACACCATTGTAGGTTATTAAACCTTGAATATTTGGGGGATAAAAACAAAAGCATACTAGGTTTTAAGCAGATCCAGTATGCATACTGAGAAACACTGGGTCTCATAGATTAGAATTATCAACTAGCAGTTACACGCAGATGCCTGCTCCTGTGGCTGCTACGCTCGTGACTATTGCCATGGTATGAGTTTCCTACTAGTGCTAACAAATTACCGAGTGCCTTAAAATAGAACAAAATTATTTTATGTTTTTGGAGGTCAAAAGTCTGAGGGTCTTACAAGGCTAAAATCAAAATGTCAGCAGAGGTGTCTTCCCTCCTGGAAACTGGAGGAGAAATTCCTTGTTTGTTTTTGTTTTGTTCGTTTTGTTTTTTTGGCTTCTAGAGACTTCCAGTATTTCTTGGCAACCAGTAATTGCATAATCTCATTGTCCTATCTTCTTCTAAAATTATGACTCTTCTGTCTCCCTCTTCCCTTGTAGCACTCTTACTATTACGTGGACCTAACATGAATAAAGCCAGAATAGTCTCCCCATCTCAGGATCCTTAATGTAATCACATCTGCAAAGTACCTCTGCAAGTTCTGGGGATTAGAGGCAAACATCTTTGGGGAGCCGTTTTCCGCCCCCCACAGTCATCATCTTCAGAATACTCACATCTACCAGGGTATCTGTGATCGTGCAGTAAAAATAAAAAACAGAATGATGGGGAAAATGCCCAGTAGTTTTCATCCTGGGCTTCACCAAGCTTGCATTCCAATGAAACTATCTAAATGTTGAAAGAAGAAAACCATCTTGTTTAGGTAGTAGCAGTTTTTCTCTCAGGGTTTGCCTAAGAGCCATAGTAGCTTGCTAGAAAATTTGACACTAATTTGCCAGCACTGCACAGGGTGGCACTTTTTCTTATGTCCCCACCCTCTCGTCTTTGGAATACCTGGATCTGAGAAGGACTCTTCCTTATATTGACTATACAAAGCAACACAAACAGTTTCTCTAATTATGGCACGTGAGAGACACCCAAAGTCCACCATTTTTCTTACTCTCCTTCCTATTTCTTTATTTCCCTCTGGCTTTAGAATTTTACAATTGTCAACTCATATCTTTCAGTACATTGAGAGTTTTCTTCTTTCCTCTACCTGTACCCACTTTTAAAAGTCAGATACTCCTGGGGAAGGCAAGTAATTTTAGGAGAGCTTATCAGTGCTCTGAACTCTCAGACTGGAAGAAGGTAGCTGTCTGAAAAGTGGGGGAGAGAGAAGGAAGCAGAGGCACAGGTCACTGTAAAAAAGGAAAATGAAAGAGAAGGGAAGAAAGGAACAAGAAAATAGATTCAGAAGTAGAAAGGACTGTGTATAGCCCTTAACGTGACAAGGAGGCTCCTCTTGCAGCTCCTCGCCTGCAGTTCCTTCTCTTCCCATTCTCCTTGTACAAAGTAGAAATAAATGTTGAAAGAAACAATTTATCAAAGCATGGAATGAGTCAAAGCATTATTGGAAGAAAATGTGTGTGTTTCTACTAAATAATGTTACAACACTACAAAGATTGAAGGTAAATAAATGAGTTAAGCACTTAAGTCAAAACACAAGAAAAATAATATTAAAAAATTTAAAGGACTGAATGATAAATCAGATATTAATTATGTAGAAAAAAGAACCCAGTTCTTTTAAAATATACTGTCTGACAAATTCAAGTAAAAATAAAGGCACAAATAAAAATGCTTAGAATTTTTTTCTAAAAAAATATAATCACAAATATAAAGAATTTATTTTAATTGAGAGAAAATGTATACAACTTTAATATATATCTCCTCTGTGAGTAACTTATTTCTGACAAATAGAATGTGGCAAATGTGAACAGGATTGAGGTGAATAGAATAGAATAAGGCATAGATATAGCACGGAATAGCACGTAGACTAAAATATGGTCACTCTCGTGATTGTTCATGTTAGATAATAGTCCATCTAGGAGACAGGAGTGAGATTCTCTCATTGGCCTTAATGAAGCAAGCTGCCACGTTGCTTCAGAGAGCCTGTGAAGATGCCACATGGCAAGGAATCTCAGGGACCTTTAGGAGATGAAAGCAGCCCCCAAGGGACAGCCAGAAAAAACAAGCATCTCAATATCACAACCACAAGGGACTAAATATTTCCAACACCCACTTGAGCCTGGAAGAGTTTCTGAGCTTCAGAAATTAACACAGCCCAGTCAATACTGTATAATCACTTAAATTTATTCGCTAAACATATTCACTAAATATATTTGGTTAAATTCAGCACCCATTACTAACAAATTTAACCATCTAAGAATAGAATGAAACTTTATTTTCTTGATAAAGAGTACATATTAAAAAATTATAGGAAATATCATGTTAAATGGTGAAATACTAGAAGCAACCCCAGTAAAGTCAGTGCCCTCTCCTATTGGTCCTATTCAACCTTTTGCTGAAGGTCCTAGCTAATAAAGAGTAAGAAAAGGAAATAAGAATGATTTGTTCTTTTGCAAATTCAGTACCTCTGTCTTCCTAGAATATTCAAGAGGATCATTCAGAAGCTATTAGATCTTATAAAAGAATTCAATATAGCCAAGAAATCTTATTGATGATGGCCACAAAAGCTATTATGCCTCATGGAATCAACTTCTAAAACTGTGCAGAGCCCAAAATAAGTAAACCACAAAACTTATGAAAATGTGAAACAAACACATGGCTAGATATACTAGATTTCTTGATGACAATGCAGTTTAAAAATGTCAATTCTTCCACAAATTAGTCTACAAATTTGACATGCTTTTGATTTAAATTGTGAAGCAAAACATGAAAACTGATACTAAAGTTTATCTGGAAGAGAAAATTTGAAAAAAGTGAGCAATCGAGCCCTGGCCAGATTGCTCAGTTGGTTGGAAGATCATCCTGTACACCAAAAAGTTGCAAGTCGAGCTCTGGTCGGGGCTCACACAGGAGGCAACTGACCGGTTGATGTTTCCCTCATATCTTTCACTGCCTTTCTCCCTTCCTTTCTCTCTAAAATTCAATAAATATTTCCTCAGGTGAGGATTGAAAAAACAGGCAATTAATTTTTGAAAAACAGTGATGATGGAGGACAGAAGACGTCAGAACACAGTATAAATCCTTACTGTGTAATACTGACACAAGGGTAGGTAAATAAATCCATAAGTGTAATAGTGAAGGACAGATCTGCATAGAGTGACATGTAAAGCCACTCTGATATAGGGAGCTAATATTGCCCCCCAGACAGAGAGCCACATTTCCAACCACATTCATTCACCAGCCTGCCATGTCCTTTGCTCTCCATCCCCATGTGTCACTCGGTTCCCTGTCTCCTTTCTTCTCTTTACTTTTCCCTCATCACATAGCTTTTGTACTGTATCCACCCCTCCACATCCCCACAGTCTTGTTTTTTTATGGCAATAAGGAGCATTTTGTCATGGCTTTGATTCAATTCCAGGGAGGTAATTTTGTTCTGTCCATAGGAATTCCATTAGTGCAGTAATTCTTTATCTTGGCCCTAACTACAGAAGGTACTCCTGACAATTTGGTAAGAAACACAATGTAGCCCTGGCTGGCATAGCTCAGTGGATTGAGCGCGGGCTGCGAACCAAAGCATCGCAGGTTCGATTCCCAGTCAGGGCACATGCCTGAGTTACAGGCCACAGCCCCCAGCAACCACACATTGATGTTTCTCTCTCTCTCTTTCTCCCTCCCTTCCCTCTCTAAAAATAAATAAATAAAATCTTAAAAATAAAAAAAAAGAACTTCAGACTTAAAAAAAAAGAAAAGAAACACAATGTAAGAACTCATAAAGTACTCAAGAATTACCTGGCTGGCATAGCTCAGTGGATTGAGGGTGGGCTGCAAACTAAAGTATTGCAGGTTCTATTCCCAGTCAGGGCACATGCCTGGGTTGCAGGCCACAGCCCCCAGCAACCACACATTGATGTTTCTCTCTCTTTCTCCCTCCCTTCCCTCTCTAAAAATAAATAAATAAAATCTTAAAAAAAGAAAACAAACAAAAAAAGAACTCAAGAATTAATGTTAATTTCAAAAATTAGAAAAACAGGGACCATGAAGCAGAATTTCAGAAGGACTCCAGAAAAGCATACATGAGGTTACACAAAGATTTTGTCACTGAAAAGGGAAACAATGTGACTCATGCAAATACAAAAACATATGTCAGTGATTTTGTTTAACTCATAGTAGGTAAATAAACAAGGAAACCAGTAAGATTTACAACCAGTTAAAAGAATTAGAAAACATGCCATTAGGAATTTTTTGACAGAGAGATGGTGGGGAGGTGATTAGGAGGAAAAAGGCAGGGAGAATGGGAAAGGTCTGTAAATGATAAAATGCAGAGTTTGGTCATTTTTCTCTATGTGTGAGGATCTCTTGAACCGAAGTTAAAGAGTCATAGATCTGTCTTACAAAAGTGATTGACAGCTGCATGAGGGATGGTTTAGAAGAGAAAGACAGACCAGGTAAGAGGCTGTTAGTGTTGTCTGGGTGGGAGGTGAGATTTTTCATCTAATTTTGTTGTGGACATCTATTTAATAAAAGGTCTTTGGAGGGACACTGTTTAGATATATCTTCCACTTAAGCTGGATAAATAAACAATGACCTACATAGAAGAATTTGGAATTCAGAGGCTGGAGCATGAAATGTAGTCATCTATTTTAATATTGTCATGTGCCTTGGTATAGTTAACTTTTTAAGGGCTTTTGATGAAATAGAAGTTCAGGATGTGTAGTGTGATCCTGTGGGCTTACATGTCCTTAACCCATAGCCTCAGGCTCAGTAACATTTATGCTTCCAGAGAAAGCTAAAAATACCAGTTCTGTCCACAGATCTCAGCAGTGTTATTTAGTAAACCTGCATATGGGGTTCTGTTTTTGTTAAAAAATAAATAATTTATATTCCTACCTAACTTTATTTTGATAAGGAACTTGAATATGTTTTCTGTAAGAAATTATAAATGTTTATGTAAGTAAGAAAGATTTTAAAAACTTTTTAGTGTTGTAACTTTGTTAGAAAACTAGTGACAGCCCTTTTTAAAATAACTTTTGATTATGAAAATTTCAAACACATTTAAATGTACATAGTTTAGAATAATAAATCACCATGTATTCTTTACCTGGTATCATTAATTATCAATTCATGGGAAAATCTAATTTTTCTATATAGTATACCTTTCCCTTTTCCTACTTTCCCCAGTTATTTTGAAGCAAATCTTGTACATATTATCATTTTAAGGTCATCTAACAAAGGCAGGACTGCTCTTTTAAAATATAACCATGATAGCCCTGGCTGGTGTGGCTCAGTGGATTGAGCAGTGGCCTGCAAACCATGGGGTCTCTGGTTCAATTCCTAGTCAGGGCACATGCCTGGGTTGTGGGCCAGGTCCCCAGTTGGGCATGCACGAGAGGCAACCACACATTGATGTTTCTCTCCCTCTCTTTCTCCCTCACTTCCCCTCTTTCTGAAAATAAATAAAATCTTTAAAAATATATATAACCA